>LPNX010905348.1:83521-131370 GCA_001517045.1 Pseudotsuga menziesii | reverse complement strand
CTAGCCAAGTTTTCTTTCTAAACATTAACGTGCCCAGCTCTCATTGCAAAGCAACAAATCCACAAGGCAGGGACTTGTTGCTTTGCAACCACTCTTGTTATATATATAGTTATTGAAATGATATGAGTCAATGTGTTAAATCAAAGTTAGTAATGACTTATTAGTTCCTACCAAAGTAAATGAGTGTCCTTTTTATTTGCAAATCAAAGTATTTTGACTTTTTAAGTTTTTTGCTTGAACTTTTATAAGGTTTTCTAATGTTGTCAAATAAACAAATTATTAAATTGATTTTTGAAAATAAAAAATAATTTTCAACCATTCCATTTTGCAATTAGTGAAAGACTTTATCGATGTGACATAAATCTCTAGTAGTGCCACTTTTTTTCTTAAAAAAGCGCATTCCATTATATTAATAATAAAATACATTGTATCGTCGCTATATAATAGCCAGATCTTGTCTTTGTCCGAGAACGGTTTCGTTCATTACATAATCATGTCTGTATCATCAATTTATTTTCTTGTAAAGTGTCATATTATGCATATACAAAAATCGGTTATAACATAGTATCCAGTAGAACATATCATAGGAATCCATATTTTTACTCTAATCCAGCCAGGTAGATAGCGTATGAGATCATAGGAAAGATATAAGCATTGATTGTCCATGTGGGAGAATGGGTCTCCCCATATATCTCAGTAAGGAATAGGAATTGGGTCATACTCATGAATGTTTTGCTCATTGTGGTTCCATGTTAGCCAGGTATTAGCTACTTGTCTTAGTCCAATTTTTTTTACAGATGGTCAACTACTGAGTTCTTCTCTATGTAGATGTGCTGGTAAGTCATGAATGTTTTGCTCGTTGTGGTGCCATGTTAGCCAGGTATTAGCTACTTGTCTTAGTCCAAGTTTTTTTTAAAGATGGCCAGCTACTGAATTCTTCTCTCTGTAGATGTGCTGGTAAGTGATAGAGATGAAAACACCAGATATTTGAACAGGTCCTTGATGATAGGTGTCAGTTGGATATTATTAGCCTGATATTTTTTGTTCATACAATTTATGACAAATAGAGAATCCCTAAGAATATGCAAATGTCAAATGTCGAGACTATGAGCTAGAAGAAGAGTATACCTCAAAGCACTATGAGCTAGAAGAAGAGTATACCTCAAAGCAATTGACTCATCTCGGTTGTTTGTAGCACATCCCAACTCCACAGCAAATATGTGAGTGTTTTCATTAAAATAAATAGCATTACGACGCCCCTTTTAGTAGAGTTGTCGGCAGAGGCTCCATCGAAGTGAGCCCAACAAATAGAGTGATCAATGGTAGGTCCTTGATAATCCGAATATCTTGTTGAGCATCAAATTGAGGGAATAATTCAAGAGTGGATAGTGTTTTATAAGCACTCACAGCCGGGGAAGTATACGTATCCTGGAATATGGACAGATTGTTGGCGTACCAGACAAACCAACAAATGACAATGGGGAGAGCCCACATTAATTATGATTCCACCTGTTGAAAACAAATATACAGATCATCCCTCAGGTTTTTACCCCTCCATACTAATATACATCCCTTTGCTCGATATATATGCTTCCAAATAGAGATATAGTAAGGGCAGGTATTGAATAGATGATCAATTGATTTACATTCATACTTGTGGAGAACACGCCAACTAGGACCATGCCAAAAATGACGAATCATGATATCCCGGGTAAGGATAGAGTGACGAAGAGACAACCAACGAAATATTTTCATCTTAAGATGGAATTTCAATCGCCAGATGCTATTGTTCCACCAAGGAGGGTCGGGATGGTCCTCCCTTTTGTGCAGATACAAATAACCAAGTCTTGGAGTATATGAACCACCTTTTGATTAAAACTTCAAATAAACTCATCAAGAACTCCCAAGAGTCTAATGTGTGCAACGTTAAGACCCTCTAAATCACCATTCCATATCAACCAATCTTTTTGGTCAAATATCTGGATCCCTAATTGTTATCCAAGTTTGGGAAGATGAGATAGGATCTTGACAAACCCATATCTGGTTTAGGTGGAAGATATGTCTTTGATGAAGATGTTAACATAAGATGTGTCTTTGATGAACATGTTGACATATGTGATCGGGTAAGATGTTGACATATGTGATCAGGTAATCTATAGATATCAAGGCATCCAATCCATGTATCCCTTCCAATCCTTCGATTGGCACCATTAGCAATTTTCCATTGAATGCATTCTCCTATGATACAAAAGGCTATGATATGTTCTCTCCAAACGATGGAGTCACTACCTATTCTTTTATCAGGATGCATACTCCATTCTTCAATTGAAAGTAAATGTATATATTTATGATATACAATATTAGCCCAAAGTCCTTTTGATTTTATGACCCTCCATACTCCTTTAACAATCAAATCCTTGGCAAAACAAGTTGGGTCCTTTAGACCCCATCCCCCCATACATTTTGGGATAACAATCTTATGCCAGGAAATCCAGGCATATGCCTTATCCTCAGTATTGTTATTCTAAAGAGAATTATAGCTCAATATCCTATGTCTTTCAATACTACCTGAAGGGACGATTGTAAGGGAAGACCAATAAACCGATAGAGCCTCTAGAAGCAACTACATAAGAATGAATCTACCACCTCGTGCAAGCCACTTATTGCACCATAGCTTCAATATTGCTTCTATTTTGCCAATAATCTATGACCAGTACCGCTTGTGATAATCGTTGGACTTTAGCACAAATCCCAAGTATTGTATTCCATATTGAACGTAGACATCTTGAAAGTTGAAAATATGTTGAATAAATCAGGTTTCCTCATTTGATAGATTCATCACTGAGATAGCCAATTTCTTGGAATTAAGGAGCATACCTGAGACTTCTGAAAATAGCAGCAAGATGGAATTGATGTTCCAGATATCATTCCTAGTTCCATTGGAGAATATGAGATTGTCATCTACAAATAATAGATGTGTGATGATTAAATGTTCAACAGCTATGATGCCATGAATAGAACCATTTAATCCAGCGTGGATGAGGGCTTTGCTTAAACCCTCCAATGCAAGAATGAAGAGTAATGGAGCAAGGGGGCAACCATGTCTGAGACCACACTATGGTCTGAAGAAATATTAATTGGAGCCATTAATTTGTACAACAAAAGTAACAGATTGTATGCAAGCAAATCCCCAGTTTGTTAACACATAGTTGAAACTCACCTAAAGGAGATTCAACTTGAGCAAGGGCCAGTTAACCTGTTCATAGCCCTTTGTAAGATCCACTTTAAGAATAGCAACATGTAATCTGTGAATTTTAGTTGAGTGTAGAACTTCCTAAGTTGAACCAATCGCATCATGTATTTGTCAAACTCTATGAAATGCAAATTTTTCAGGCAAGTTGCCATAGATAAGATAGGTTTGATACGATTGGAAATGATATTGGCGATAATATTGTATATGCAATTATAGAGAGATATTGGTCAGAATCGGCCCCTTTTGGTCATTGAATCCACTTTTGGGATGAGAGCAATACAGGTTGCATTGAAGGCCGCTAGAATTTTTCCTTGTAGCCTGGACTCCTCCACAACAGCAAGAATATCTATTTCAAATAACTCCATAAAACCAATGAAAAACTCTATGGTTCATCCATCCGGTCCCAGAATCTTGTCCCTTTGTATGTCAAAGACAGAAAATCCCAGCTCAAGTAGAGAAACCGACTCCCAAAGAGATGTATTTTGTTCCTCATCCACCATACAAGGCTAGTAACTTAAAATTCTAAAGTATTTTCAATATGAGCATTGTCATTAGCCCGGTATTGTTGTTGATAATGGAGAACACCATCAGCAGATACATCCTGGAACCCATGCACCTCTGCACCCTCTTCATTCTCAATTTCCCAGATGGTACTAATATTTTGTCGTTGTTTAGTGAAATTCTGAAAGTATTTAGTATTATTATCACCATTTTGTATCCAAGTGGTGAGACTCTTAAGATGCCTAGTGGCTTCTAGCTCATTAAGAATTTTGGTACATCTGGTCTATAGGGAGATAAATCTAAATCTTCTTTTATGTCGCTCTTTGGGAAAAACTCAATTTGTAGTTATCATGAAAATCATCTAATTCATCCTCGATATCCTTGAGATCCTTGTTCATTGCCATTCCTCTATCAGCAACCCAAGATGAAGAGAACCTATTGATTCTATGAAGATTATGTTGGAAATGTAGACTAGTTGAACCATGTATCTCTGAATTATGTGGGATCCAAATATCCGTAATCGCTCGCTTGTATCCATCGTCCTCAAGCCAATAAAAAATGAATTTGAATGCACGAGGGGGTTTGGATGGATTACGAATCTCCAAAAAATGGGAAAATGATCAGAATTATCGCCCTCGCCAATCCACTGTCTGATAAGGGATCCAGACTGGAGCACTCCTTCATTAACAAGGAATCTATCAATTATTTTGGCTATATTGTCGGACTCGGTCCACATATTTTTGCAGGTGGGCCTGATGGAAACTGGAATAATATCAAATAGAGAAATGTCCCCCAGTATGCGAAGGAAATAATCTGAAAATTGGTCAACTTGTAAATTTTGGCCCCATATCTCTCCTTCGACCAAAGAGAAATTGAGATTGCCAGCCAGAATTACTCTATCATGTTCAAGGTATCGGGCACCAAAAAAATTTCCCAATATGCCAATATGTGTTGGTAAGGACCATAGATATTAAGGAAGAGATATGAAAGACCAGTCTCCCTGAAAAATAATATAGTGCCGATACATAAATGTATAGCCCAAGAGTTGATGCACATGAAATGTTCCATTTTCCAACCAGTGATGAGCCCATCGGAGCGGCCCATCACAACAACATTAAAAAAATCCCACCAGGCAAATTATTTTTAAGGTCAATGATAAGGTCTCTTGTATTAAAATAATAGAACAATGACTAGCTTGCACCACTCTCTCCAACACGATTTTTTTAAAGGCAAGACTGATCCCCCTAACATTAAAGGACATAAACATCATGGAGTAACCCTAGGACAAGTATAACTTGCTTTAAGAGTCCCTTTGATGGTAATTTTTCTACCCGCTCTAACATCACAGGTAGCTTGTTCCCTAGCTGTATATAGCAACGATCTTTTTCCCCTCAGCCTTTTAGATAAATGCGAGGATCAACGTCTGTCCTAGTATTACCAGTAGTCTATGCTTTCTTTTCTTGACCAGAGTGCGACCGAAGGTCGTATCCATGACTACAACTGCAAGAGTGGGGTGTTGTTTCACCACTTGAATCCATAAAAGAGGAAGATGTCAAACCCTTCTGTGAATGACAATTCCATAGATGATCATCGCTACCAGAAGTAACCCTAGGGGTTTAAGGAGAATAAGTTGTAGAATTGGAAAGATAGGTTTTATCAGGAGGAAGAGGAATAGAAGTTGGAGGGCTTCAAAAGACCCAGGTCCATGCTAAAAGATATAGCTCGAGCAAGGTTTTGTAGATGAAGGGATTTGAAGACCCTTCGTCTCCCCCATGGAGGTGAGCGAGAGGGAGACTTTCCCACCCTCATTGTACAAATATTGTAAAGGAGTGCCACCTATTAAAGGGCCTTTAGAAAGAGAACGTATGACAGTAAAGTGAATAGGGTATATGGACTTATCAATGAGAGAAGTAGTGGTTCCCCAAGTTGAGCCCATATTCATAGATAAAGGTTAATATGTAGTCATGGAGGTTCTCGAACCTGAAGGAAACTGATGAGCCTCAATCATCATGGAAAGAAAAGAGTGATCTGAAGGCAGATCCTTTGATAAAACTTCATTATCATGCTTGTAGACCTCGACCCATTGTTTCTGGCGGAACGTCATAGAGAATTGTTTAACTAAATGGTCAAGAGAGTGACAATGACCACATCGAAATGGTATGCCAGTGTAGTCAATCTTATGAGTGAAGGAATAGTCACCAACAAAAATAATCATTTATGCAAGTAGGCCTTCTTTGACAACAATATCCACTAGTAATATGGCAATCGACATGAGCCTTGTCTCTGAAAAACTCATATCCGTCGAAATGAAGTAACTAAGTTTAGAAGCAATATGTTGGAAGACATCTAAGGACGAGAGCTTTGGAGGAAGCCCTGGGAGCTTGACCCAAATCCTCTTGTTAAAAGTTCTAGTTCTTTTTGCATAAAATAAATGTCGTCCAACAATATAGTTTGGAAGGGGCAGGGTCCCAGAACCATGAACCACGCATGATAATATTAGCATGAGATGGGTTGTCAAAGATCACACCTTGCCATCCCCTAGACAAAGAGTAACATTTGGGGATCATATCCAATCGAGTAGCCCCAGTTATTGTGATCCCATCTCTTGAATGTTGGTAGGCCCATACGATGACTAGTAAATCTGTTAACCAAGGAATTACCCATCATTATTTGATAGCTCACCCATTTGGACATCAGCACCAAGAGCCAGTCTCACCTCTGCTTTCTTCTTTTTCGGTGTAGCACCCAAGCAGGATGAGGGTTTGTGTCCATGTGCAGAGGTATTTGAACTCACAAGAGAGAATATAGAGGAATTATATGAGTGATCAGTGGATCACTATGGCTAAGATTGTGTCCAAGAGAAGTGTGAATCTCTAAAAGTGTGTGGTTAGGGTTAGGGTTAGACTATAGGAGGTCTTTGAGCACATACAAAGATGGATTTGACGGTTCTTCCCCATAACTTGTCAGTTCCATAAGAACAGGGTAAATACTTGACAAGACACTTAAGGCCCCATTGTAGATGATGGGACGTTAAAAACAACATCTAGTGGCAGAGCTCAGTTGAAAAACCAGATGATCAAGAGGCAAGGTTCCAAAGAAATCCCTAAAAAACTAAGTAAATGAGACTACTATAGAGGGATATGTAGTGAAATCAAGTAACTCACAACAGAACTATCATAACGAGTAGTGACCTACCTCACAAATAAACCATCATTGTAAACCCCTCCATTGTAGCTTTCTCTTGCTCCTAGCTCCTCAGTAGTTACATGTTTACGCCGAAGGCATTTTCCCTATCGAGACGTAGTCTCAGAAGATTCCTAGTCTCCCTGGCCATTCACACTTCGACAAGTGTCGCGTTGGATTAGCCAATGGATCGTGGACAAGTTTTGTGCTGATCAATCAGAATTTGTTTCTTCTGCGTTTTAGTCGGGTCCCCGATTCTGCAATCTCGAATGGCGAACTTTTGTCACGTAGACCGCTGGTCTCCTCTATGTTACGGCTGTTGTTGCACGTTAATGGATTGATGGATTGATTGGTAGTTACATGTCGTTCTTTAGAGTTGGTGTTTAGCTAATGCATTTTATTTGGGTCCCTGATTTTGCCATCTCGATAGGCAAACTTATGTCCCATAGACCGCTGGTGTCCTCTGTGTTACGGGCGTTGCTGCAAGTGAATGGATTGATGGATTGGTTTCCAGTTGCGGGTCGTTCTTTGCAGTTCCCATTTACTGTGTTTTCCTAACAGATGGCTTGCGTGTATTCTCTCCTCTTCCATCTGTTGTCCTAAACCACCAGTCTAGGCGATTTTTTGTACAGGATTTTATTGTCCTTGCCCGCGGTTCATTTATCTAGATTTGACAAACTCATTGCCGATGATTTTGCGGAGTTTCGCTTCACCATTTTTTTGGGGTTTAGCAGACGCTATTCTGGACGAGTTTTATGTCTTTATGCTCACAATTTGGTCGAGCTTCCGTTTTACTGGCACTTCATTGAATTGAATATAGTTTGCCCATTTCCCTTTATCCACTGCCATTAATGTTTCATCAACGCATTGTTGCTCAATTAATGCAAGAAAGCTTGTCATATGATTCAAACATGGGTCAATATCTTCATCTTTGCTCAGCTTATGGCGATCTTCAAAATCTTGTTACAATACTGCATTTGCCACATTTGTTGTTGCACTGCCTTTGCTTTGCGCATATAAACAGACCTTCAGGTAACCACATATTGATTTTGGTGCGCTTCATTTACACTTCACAGTTTGCAGTTTCTTTAAATTTACAGGTATTCCTTTGGTCTGCCTAAATTTTTTAAAGATTCATTTAGTCTGATTATAAGATGGTCAAACACCCCTCCTTTGTTTTCCTGTTATTGTTGCTTTGTCTGATTATTAGTTATTAATGTATTTTCTTTTGCAGTTTGCAGTTTCTTTAAATTTGCAAGTATTCCTTTAGTCTGCTTAAATTTTTTGAATATTCATTTAGTCTGATTATAAGATGATCAAACACCCTTGCTTTGTTTTGTTGTTATTGTTGCTTTGATTGAAAGAGAATGACATAATCCTTGCTTTGTTTTAGTTCAACCAAAGAAAGCAAGGGTGTTCCATGAGATGGTCAAACACCCTTGCTTTGTTTTGTTGTTATTCTTGCTTTGTCTGATTATTAGTTGTTTATGTATTGCCTCATATATTTTTTTTCTCGACAATACAAAATTCGATACATTTTTACCTGAAAGGAAGTCTAAAGCCGCAAACGGAAAATGCCTTTTCCTTATTGCATATAAATAGACCTTCAGGTAACCACATATTGATTTTGGTGCACTTCATTTACACTTCACAGTTTGAAGTTTCTTTAAATTTGCAGGTATTCCTTTAATCTGCCTAAATTTTTTTAATATTCATTTAGTCTGATTATAAGATGGTCAAACACCCCTGCTTTGTTTTCTTGTTATTGTTTCTTTGTCTGATTATTAGTTATTAATGTATTTTCTTTTGCAGTTTGCAGTTTCTTTAAATTTGCAAGTATTCATTTAGTCTGCTTAAATTTTTTGAATATTCATTTAGTCTGATTATAAGATGATCAAACACCCTTGCTTTGTTTGTTGTTATTGTTGCTTTGACTGAAAGATAATGACGTAATCCTTGCTTTGTTTTAGTTCAACCAAAGAAAGCAAGGGTGTTCCATGAGATGGTCAAACACCCTTGCTTTGTTTTGTTGTTATTCCTACTTTGTCTGATTATTAGTTGTTTATGTATTGCCTCATATTTTTTTTCCCGGCAATACAAAATTCGATATATTTTTACCTAAAAGGAACTCTAAAGCTGCAAACAGCAAATGCCTTTGCTTTATTGTATATAAACACACCTGAAGGTAACCACATATTGATTTTGGTGCGCTTCATTTACACTTTACAGTTTCTTGTTTCTTTAAATTTACAAGACACCAGCGGTCCTGTAAACAGTTATATTACTTATGGAAGAGTAGAGAATACCACCAGTCCATAGTTATATTACGTTATTTTGCAAACGTAAACTGGGCTAAACTGGACTAAATAGTAGACTGGAGTTTTACAAGCACGTTCAAAATAGTTGAATCCTGCCGCTGTCACCGACGATTGTTTTTTGTATAAATTTCTTTCACAAAAACAGTATTCAGTTTTTGACTTTTTGTCTTGTGGTTTGATTTAGGATTTTTATTGTGTGTTTCCGCAACCCGCAACCCGTAGTTTACCCTATTTTGTATGCCTGCATCCCGCATTTTTGTAATCCTGCATCCCACAATTTCATAATATTCTGATTTTTCCTTAGCGCTTTCGGCTTTTTACCATGTAGTTTATTTTAACATTTTTGTTTTGTGTTTCCGCAGCCCGCAATTTGCGGGATTGTGCATTGCCGAAAGGGAAATAAAACTTCTCTATTTTGTAATCGTGCATCCTACATTTTTGTAATTGCGCATCCCGCTATTTTGTAATCCCGGATCCCGCGCCCCGTAATTGTGGGATGCGGACTGCGGGATGAGGGTGGTGAATGAAATATTATTTAGTAATCCCGTACCCCACATCTCGCAGGATGCGGTTTGCGGGATAGTGAATTATATATTAATCTATATACTGTATGAAGAAGACTAAAGGAATACAATTAAGAATTAAAATATTTATAGTGAAAAATTAAAAGACGACACAAATTAATCTATTAATGTTTATTTCAAATTTTGAACAACTGCCATAGAATCAATCTCGACAGTGCTTGTCTCATGCTCATGGGTAGAGATAAAAAAACATGCATCTTGGTACACCCCAAATCTCAATATTCCCCCTTGGTGTAAGTTCAACCAGAAAAAAAAAATTGTGTCATATCTGCAGGTATTTTTTGTCATTGGATCACATGAATATATGACATTGCGATTTTTTTTTATTCTTGCCCTGTTTCATTTCATAGGAAAAAAACGGTCACACTATGGAGAGTATGCTAACTGGAGATTCTATATCACTCTTGCTACATGGTGCTGTCAACATTTGCCTGCTGGTACAAGTCTCCTCGTTAACCAAGTGAACTCACTGAACTCATCATTTATCTGGTTCCGAATTTCTATCTCAGACAGGATTCACAAGCATGAGATATTACTTCCAACTATATATAGTAGTCTTGTAGAAACTGGACAACTCAAAAAAGGATCTATAATCAAACTTACCAAGTGTACATCGAACATTGTGCATAGTGTAATGTATGTTTAATTTCCATTTTGTCTTTGTCCACTTAATCATTTTCACAATGTTCATGCATCCAAGGTTTTTATATCCCATTCAACTCTAACATACTTCTTCTCATAGGACTATCACATTGCTTGCACTTGAAGTTGTGACAATGGATGTAGCAATTATTGGAGATCCTGCACCTTACCACTTACCTGTACCTTCTCCCTTGCAAAGTTGTTCCTCTGTTCCAGTGAATCCCAGCTCAGTAGATGATAACCCTGCCTTGGCTGCATCAACTATTCCATTCACATCACTAACATGTTCTAGCAAAGTATGGAACATTCAAGGTCGAGTTATTGCCAAGACAAAGCTACATGAATATGGAAACCAACGAGGGTCTGGAAAAATCTTTGGATTTGACATTGTTAATGCTTCGCACGATGAAATACATATATTTGCATTTAATGAATTTGCACTATCTTTGTATGACCAAATACATATAGGAATAGTGTACATAGTATCAAATGGCACAGTGAAAGCATCCAATCTAATTTTAAACCATTTGAAAAGCCATAATGAACTTTTCCTAGGTTCCTCCTCAACCATCCAACCATGCTTAAATGAATACCCCTTAATACCTTTTTTTTCTTTAACTTTAAAACTATTCAAGAGATACAAACTATACCTGTTAATTCCATGGTGGACCTTGTTGGCCTTGTAATTTCCGTTTCTCCAACATCCACAATAAGAAAAATGAGATGGTGTTGAGACTGTTAGGCCCACTATTGGACTCTGTGACATGTCAGGCTATAGTATTGACATAACACTTTGGGGTGACCATTGCCAAATTCAAGGAACCGAAGTTGCCAACCTCCGTGGTTTACCTATGCCTCCAGCTGTAGAAATCAAAGGTGGTCGTGTTACATAATTTAATGGAAAAACTATTGGAACTATTTCCAACACTACTATTTTTATAAACCCAGATATTGAACAAACTTCAATTCTCCAAAACTGGTTTCATGAAAATGGATTTCGTTCAGCATCACCATCGCTGAGACGAAAGTTCAATGCCTCTCAATCTAGTTCTCGTAAAGTCACTACCATCAATGACCTGCAAACTCTTCAATCATCTGAAAAAGCTGTTTGGTACTCTCTTGTAGCAACCATCACAAATGTTAACATGGATGACTTTTATTTCCTTGCATGCCCTCTTTTTGTTAACGGAATACAATGCATGAAAAAGATTGCTTAGAAAGTTGGAGAAATTTGGCCTTGTGCTAAATGTGATGAAGAGTTTCTTCAATGTGACTACCGATATATACTAAAGATTGACTTGGAAGATGTTATAGGATCCATTCATGGTGTGATAGCATTTGATGATGATGCAAATCAACTCATGGTAATTTCTGCAAAATATCTATGCCTTCTCTCAACTGAAGCAACATCACTTGATGAAATAGTGCAGAGGATCTGCAACAAAAAATTACTCTTTCAGTTAATACAGAGAACTTCTACGGAGTTGCACACCTAAAAGTTGTAATTGTCATGGTTGAAAACACATAAACAACAATTTCAGTTGGACACATAAATATATACGTTTTTTCAACTTGGTATTTAACCATTCTTCATTGTTTATAATGAATGCTTTCAATTCTCAATTTTAACTCGTTGTTTCATTGTTCAACATAGCAGGGTATTTTTTTTACTCTTTTATAGTACCACTTTCTTGCAGTTTCATACTTCCAATGTACAAGCTATCACCCACCATTTCTTATGCAAATTGGTGAAAAAACCTATATGGTAGTTTTTAAATACAATACTATTTTGCTATCTTGTTTTTTATAAAATGCACAACTTTGTTCTCTTGTTTCTGGGCACAACTTTTGATTACCCTGTACATAACAATAATTAAAGTTACTTTTTTTCCATATATACTTTCTCACACTACACTTTGTTCTTATATAATTTCATTTTCTTACAATTATAAAGTTACAACTTGAAAAACAAAATTTACTCCAGTTATATTATTTTAAGCTACATTCTTACTTCCCCATGTGCAATGAATTAACATTTGTTTTTTTATCTTCTACTTTATATCCACATAGTCTACAGTTAATACATATACAAAATGTGTCGCTGCCAACAATCAAAGCTTCTAGGTGTTTAACAGGTTTACAATTATCTTGTAGGAATTATGTCAAATCATGACAAGGAACAAGCCAATGCACGAAAAAGAGTTTTATATGCACAAAACAGAGATAAAAACAAGAAACAATGTCTTCTTTATAGGGCTTCTCATATGGTTGTGGATATGTCTTCTTCAAATTCTCTTGTAGAACCTATCGACTCAGCTTCACTTCCATCTCATGTACCAAATCCATTGAACAACCACCTCAATGATGCACATTACTGATTTCGTAAAAAAATGGACCAACTAGCTCATATGCATGTCTGCTCGATTTGCAAAGAATGTTACCCTCATTTTGTAACAAAAAGGTTCCATGAAGCATACACTTGTTCATGTTGTATTCTAGAATTAAAAGGGCATCGCTTTTCATTGGAAAACAATATGGATCCAGGCAACCAACAAATTGTCCTTGCAGTACTTACACAGGTTGAAGAGATGCTCATTAGTCGTGCTAACCCCATATTACAAGTGACGCATGCTCATGGTGGTTAATATAAATACTCTGGTCATACTATTTGCTTCCCCCAAGACATTTCCAACATTGGCACATACCTACCACATTTAGTATCAGAAATTGACATCCTTGTTGTTCGGAAATGCAATTTTACAAACAAACCATATGAAATGTTTGTTAGTCGAACACATGTTCTTGTTGCCCTTCAATTCAAAATGGAAAACGACCCATACTACAAGGATGTACAAATCAACCCAGTTGCATTAGCTTCTTTGCCACTTGTTTCAGCAGACATTTCACCTTTGATTCTACATCTTAATAGCAATGCTACATTATCTCAATCGCAAAGCTTGTCCTATACAGATCAACCACCAAATTCATTTTAACCCTATGAATTGCAATCCTCGTCATTTATTTCAAACAAACCAATGCTAGAACTGAGGTTGAAGAAATTAGAAAGTTGTTACACATACCAAATAACCCACTACCACCTTCCATTGATTGGCCCCCTATAGAAATGTCCCCTATCAATGAGTACAACACAAAAGGCCTTCTTTCCATGGCTTTTCCAACTTTGTTTCCCACGGGTACAACAATGCTATTACAACCACGCATTCATCAAGTTGATATACATGAATATGCACTTTACCTTATTCGCTATCACGACAACAGATTTGCCCAACATCCTCACTTCCGATACTACATATACAATCTAATAATGCGTCATCGAAGTAATAGTACTGCCTCTGTTTTTGTCAAAAAAAATCTTGAAGATTCACTACCTCCAACAGTACATGAGCTTGTCAACCAATTGCAAGACATGCCAAATGATAAAATTGGTGAGTAGGTCACAAGATTTGGGTCTTCATTACGTGGAACACGATCATATTGGAACAAAAGTAGAGTTAAACTGACAAATATGATCAATCAACAAGGTACAGCAACATTCTTCTTCACCCTTAGTGCAGCTGACACAAAATGGTCAGATTTGCATGCTCTAATGCCTGGTAAAGGTCCTAATGATTCAACTCAAGCTTATCGATGGAAGGTTCACAACATCATATCAAATCCGCATATTACATCACAATACATGCACAATAGATTCAAAACATTTCTTAAAGAGGTGCTTCAAAAAGGTTTTCATATAACCGATTATTGGTGCATGTATTATACCATCTATTCCTTCCTATTGTTCTCTACTTATTTTTTACTTTATACAATTTATTTCTAATATATGCTTTTTCCTCCCATCTAGATATGAATAGCAACATAGAGGATCCACACACATTCATGGTTTGATTTGGTTGGCAAATGCACCAAATATGGACACGTTAGATTGGGAAGACGATGTTGCAGTTGAAGCTGCAAAAAAAAAAATTGAATAGCAACATAGAGGATCCACACACATTCATGGTTTGATTTGGTTGGCAAATGCACCAAATATGGACACGTTAGATTGGGAAGACGATGTTGCAGTTGAAGCTGCAAAAAAAAAAATTGACACACATGTGACAGCTTGGAATCCTCATAATTCCCAGTTGTCCACATATGAGTCACACTATTCTACTACAAATGATCCATGCAGTCTTGCATCACCATCGATATTTGCATCAAACTACTCAGCTGACTATGAAGAACTTGTCAATTTTGTTCAAAGGCACACCAAATGTTCAGAGTCAACTTGCCTTCGCAAAAAAGGAACATTTGTTCAATGTCGCTATGGTTTTCCATATGAACTGCAAGCTACTTCTTCATTATTCATTGATCCAAATGGACAGAAATCCTACAATCTTGCAAGAAATGGTCCTCTTCTAAATATTCACAACCCTACCATGCTTTCAATATGGAGGGCTAATGTCGATTGCCAACCTGTTCTTTGTAAACATGTTGTTCTCAAATACATTTCAAAGTATTCATCAAAATTAGAGCCAAAATCATAAAGCTACCATGCCATTCTCTCTCACCTTGCACATGTTGCACCAAGTGAGAGCCCCATTCTTCATCCAATCAAACAATTTCTTGCACAAACAATTGTAGAAAGAGACATTAGTGCACAACATACATTTCACATGATGCAAAAAAAATCCTCTTGTTCTTTGTAGCCGTCACTTCTTTTCCCTAAACGTGAGCTAAACTGTCTTCCGTCGTGTTTCTAATGACACTAATAACACCCCTGCAACACCCCCCTTCATTTTTGCTTACATGCAAGTCCCATTTCTCTTGAGCATCTAACTCTGCTTGAAGTTGCTCGTTGTTGGTCTTTTTCGCCTAATAGGAAAAAAAATCCATGGAAACAAAACTTGCGTGACAAAATTGTTAGAGTCTATCCACATTTCACTTCCATTCCTCCCTCTGATTCTTCATCTTTTGAACCGTTTTGTTGGAGTGAACTTCTTCTATACAAACCTTTTCGGTCTATCCCTCATGATATTGGAACCACAACTTTTGAAATTATTTCTCATTGGCATCAGATTAAAGACACATATGTTGTGTGGCATATTGAACGTGCAGAAGAAGAACCCTCTACACCTCTATCCGATGGTTCAAACTTTGATGCTATTACGTTTCTATTTCCCCATACCATGGATGAATGGGAACTTCTATCTCAAATGAGACTAGGAAATAACATCCAAGTTAATGACCTTGAAATGCTTGGCCATCGTGAATTTGACAAAAATCACAATTGGTCACATAACAATATATGCACCCATTTGCATGAGACAACAACATCATTCATTGAGGTCAATCGCTTGTCCATTGAAATACATTAAGATATCTAGTCCTTCTCCATTTCACCTAATTCCTTGTCTCCCACACAACACATAGCCTTTGATCTTGTCATGTCCCATTTCAGTAACACTACATATGGTCAACCGCTGAAACTGGTGATTCAAGGTACTGCAATAATCGGAAAATCTTACCTCATATCTTGCCTGAAATTTGTACTTCAAACTGCATCTGAACAAAATGCATGCCCACTTCTTCTCCTTGCTCGAACTAGTGTTGTTGCTTTTAACATACATGCATCTACAATACATTCTGCTCTTCAAATACCCATTGGTGAAATTCACCCTCTTGAAGGCCAATCCCTTTCAAAACTTCAAGAAGAACTTCGCCATATTCGCTATATTCTCATAGATGAAATGAGCTTTATTGGTCCAAAAATGTTGACTCAAATTGATGCACGCTTACGTCAAGCTTTCCCCTTGCAATGTAAAATCCCATTTGGTGGTTGTTAAATAATTCTTCTTGGTGACTTTGGACAATTACCTCCTGTAAAAGACATCCCCATGTATGCAGGCTCATATGTTGGAACTGCTCTTTGGCGTACATTTGATACTTTTATCGCACTTGAAACAATTTTTCGACAACAAGGAAATAGTGCTTCTCAAACTTCCTTTCAACAAGTCTTTCTAAACCTTCGAAATGCAACACCAACTATTGAAGATTGGGCACTCCTAATGACAAGAACAACCTCATGCCTTTCATTTGTTGAAAATTCTTCATTTGAACAATCTATCCATTTGTATCCCACAAATAGCTTTGTTGCACTGTACAACAAACACATGCTGAAACAACTTAATATGCCAATTGCACATTGCTTTGCAGAACAAAGGAACGAAAATGCCCATCAATCCATTGATGACGAACAACTGCCATTAAAGGTCCTTCTTGTTGTTGGTCAACAAGTCATGTTAACTGGTAATTTATGGGTTCAAGGAGGACTTGTTAACGGCTCACTTTGGGAAGTCATTCATATTGTCTGCATGTCAAATGAGAAACCTCCTACCTTGCCATCATTTGTTGTTGTCGAATTCGTGCATTACAAAGGACCCTTATGGGATTCTTCTAATCCTACTTATGTTCCAATATCTGCAATAACAAGAGGATCCCGTAGACAAATACCACTTTGAATGGCATGGGGTTTAACAATTCATAAAGCCCAAGGTATCACCCTACAAAATGTAACAATAGATATTGGAAACATTGACAGACAAGGATTGACATTCACTGCAATATCAAGAGTTACATCTATTTCAGGCCTACGCATTTCTCCACCTTTCTCTTTTTCCAGATACTCTCGAATGCAAGGCAATCGATATGTTGAATGTAGGAAACAAGAGGAAAGCTTACTTGCTTCAAAGTCTTTAAAACCAACTTTTGCTTGAATCTTCTCATTGTCTGCTGTATAGATGTACTTTTTTTCTTTGGTCACTTGTTTATGTAAAATATCTACTTTTCTTTCAATAAAGATCCAAGAAAATTTTAAATATACACCTAGAAATTGGAGTTTTGGTTTTTAAATTGTTGTTTGTTTGAGCAATCTCAAAATAAGACAAATTCCCTACCTTGTGGACAAACTAGGCACAGTTCTGAAAGAGAACTGAAACAAACTGCATATGGCTAGGCTCCCCATCCAAACTCATATCTACCTGCTGAAATTTCCAATAGTAATGTTGGAAATAGTTCCAACAATTTATCCATTAAAACCTCTGTAACACGACCAATCTGTATCGCTTGTTTCTGAATATTTTTCTCTAGTTTCCAATACAGCTTGTCTGGTTTCCAAGTCACCATTCAAGTCCCACCATTCCCCAGTGTTTCTCCAACAACACTCGCGAACAACCTATCCACAATTAAAGAGGGCCAACTTATTACCTGGGAATCTACAGCTTCATATCTTTCTCTCTGGGATGCCCCTTTTTCTCACAAGTTATAGGAATCTATAAAATCGAGTTTCTAATTTTCTATAAAAAAAAATCAACACATTAACAAATTAACATATGTATTATCGAATTTACTGTGTAATCATTTGCAGAAATAGATAAATATTGTAATAAAATAAACTCTATTAAAATATTGTCTTTACATGAGTCACTAACAAGGCTGTGAATAAATGTACTAATTGATCACAAAATACTAACAGTAATATTGATCCATCTGAAACAAGAAAACTACAGCTTCATGTCTTTCTCTCTGGGATGCCCCTTTTTCTCACAAGTTATAGGAATCTATAAAATTGAGTTTCTAATTTTCTAAAAAAATAAATCAACACATTAACAAATTAACAAATTAACATATGTATTATCGAATTTACTATGTAATCATTTGCAGAAATAGATAAAGATTTTAATAAAATAAACTCTATTAAAAGCTTATCAGTACATGAGTCACTAACAAGGTTGTGAATAAATGTACTAATTGATCACAAAATAGTAACAGTAATATTGAATCATCTGAAACAAGAAAACTCATAATTCATTAAGGAAACTTAACAAAATAAACAACAAGAGACATGAAAAAATATCATAATTGTATTAAATAGATTTGCACAAAATTATAAAACCTCAATTAAAGAGAGGTATCTCCAATCTCTTGTCCAGATTTTTGCCTTCCAAAAAGTTGTTATTACATGTGAAACCCACCCTTTAAATAATTATTACAAAGAGTAGATTTCCATCAAATTCAGATTGACAAATCTAAATAAAACTAATATCCAAGGAAATCCTGCCATCTATTCCAAATCCCTAGCAATTCCTCAATGTTGGAATAGTTAGCTGATTCAAAACCAAGTTGAACATCACATTTATAATTGTCCATCTCATTTTTAGCTGACTTATGCCAGATGCGGGTGTAAATGTGGACCTTGCCCTCAATAGCCAATGGTTGTCTGATTAAGCAATCCACATCCTCAATCGTTATATGATTGAGCCCTTGGATTTTCTCCCTTGCTTCATCTCTCCGACGTTCAACCTGCTCAATCATCAATTTTGGAGGACAGGCGTTTTCTATAAGATTTAGTGTGGGAAAAAGCAAAGCCTCCATGATACTGTCAACAACATACCATCTTCTTCCACACACAGCTTGTGCCTTTTTAATAGTCTCTTCGACCATCTCATTAAGATCAAGCCAAGCACGGAGTACTATTCTAACTTTCTTTAGCTGAAAGCTGCTGAGGATGATAATGTTTTCTGGTTTGTCTTTCATGTACCTTTTCCAGTCCACAATCTCATCAAAATCCTTTGAAGCTTTCTCCCTCTTTTCCACGTGATCTTCAAGTACAATGGCCATCTCAGCAAAAGCAATATAGGTTTCATAAATATCATTTAAACTGTGGAACAAGTCCGTTATTAACTCATAATGGTCCTAATTTATCCTGATAGCTGACTCCTTAAATTCTTCTTGTGAAAACCTGGAAAACGAAGAGGAAGCTGCACTTGCAGTTGCACCTTCACATTGCTTTTCAAGTGAAGCTATCCTTTGTGTAAAGGAAACATTTGAAGTCTTCTCATTTTGCAGCTCAACCTGAAGAAAGGCACTTTTGAGCTGTAGTTCATTGTACTTATCCTCATATGTCTTCATAAGATCAGCAACATGAGCCTCATGTTCCCTTTTACTCTTCTCAAGTTCTTCCTTCAACTGGATTATCTCTTCTTTCCTCCTGTCAAACTCCTTGTTTAAATTGCTAACAACATGGATATTAGCACCTATGAATGCACCCAAAGCAGCAGCTGTATCTGCTGCATCTACCTGTGGGTCACCGAACTACTGAGTCGAAAGTATTTGCTCAGAAACAGATACTTCCATCCCACTTTGATCCCTAGCCGTCTTTTTGCCCTTTCTGATCACGTATTTTATCAGGTTTGCTATAATAATATTCTCCAAGAGAGACAACAATGTCTTCATCAAATTAAGCTCTTGGATCAATGGATCCAGATTTGTCAATCACTGTAGACACCAAAGAGGATGTTTGGGTAATGATAGGAGAGGGCATGGTCATGGTAATGTGAGTACTCAAAGGAGAAATGTTTTGAACATGGGTTATTTCAGAGATTGAAGACAAGAGTAGCGTTGAAGATTAGAAAGATGGCAAGTGGAGATTGACAGCTGCAAGTGGTGACGAAGACACTAAATCATTTTCAATACTAGATGATGTTGACAAAGTAACTAAAGGTACATGTACGGGAATCTTGAAAATTGGTGCTTGTAAATTGCTTTGAACGGGGGCTATTTCAGGCATACAAGAGAGCAGTGCAGTTGAAGATTTGGAAGATGAGAAGTGGAGATTGAGAGTTGGAATTGGTGAGGAAGACACCAAAACCTTTTTAGTACCAGATGATGTTGATGGAGTAACTAATGATAGCTCTAGGGGAATCTTCAAAATTGGTGCTTCTGAAATGTTTTGAACAGAATCTATTTGAACGATTGAAGATGAGAGTGGGGTTGAAGATTTGGAAGATGGAAAGTGGAGATTGACAGTTGGAAGTGGTGAAAAAGACACCAAAGCCTTTTCACTACGAGACAATGTTGACAGAGTAACTGACGGTAGGTGTAAGGGAATCTTGCAAATTGGTGCTTCTGAAATAACAGGTAGTGAGATGCAGGTTTGCACAGTATCAGATGTGACATATTCAAGTGTAGATATAAAATCCTGATACAATTGAGATAGTGCAGGTGATATGCGTCCTCCTGCAGGCAAGGTAGATAAAGTATGGATTAATGAAAGGAGCAATGCTGAATACGAACACATAGAAACAGATGAAGATTGTGAAACTGTAGAAACGGGGATAAAATATTTCTTACCATCACCATCCAACAAATCTGTGAATGACTGAAAATATTGATCCACCTCTTCAGTGACAGATGCAGAGGCTATCACCTCTTCTTCTAAGTCTAAATCAACCAAATCGATAATAGGAGCTATAGAGGAAGAAGACGTCACCTTCAATCTTTTGAATGGTTTTTGTTCGACTATTTCTTCATTATCACTTGGTTGACTGATTGCAAAAATCATCGGGATATCAGTAACAGTCACAACAGCTGTAACTGCCTGAGTATTCAGCACAGAGGTCATCATTTCCAGCTTGTGTTTTGACTATGTTGACATAAGTATTAAGGCTTTGACTTGTTGCCTAACTGGTACCTCTAGAAGGTCTTCCATTAGACCTTTTCCCTTGTCTCCGTCCAAAAAAGTTGCCACTGATGAATTTTTCGTTGCTTCAAATTCCTTTTCTTTTCTGTCCTTTCTTACTTTCTCCAAGAGGCCAATCTACAGTGCCCTGTAACACTGAATCCTCTCTTTCAGTTCCTTTTGATGCTGCAAGATGTGGGATTCCTCATCCTTGATTTTAGCTCTCCCCAACACTTCAGAAAATGTACTAACACCCTGGTAAATAGAATCATCGAGAATTTCCTCATGCACATAATCTGAGTTTTGATATGGTACTGCTTAAAGTGGGCATTGAGGCATCCCTTGGGATCATGTTTTCTCTTGGTGGCAAAACCAAGCTTCAAGGACTGTATCTGTTCACCCAATACTGCAGCCCATGTTGAAGTTGGAATAACCAACGATCCAAGGTGCAAAGGGAATTTGGGCCAAGCTTTTTTCTTAGGTCCAATCAGCTTCCTGTAAACCCCATCATTGACAGTTTGGAAAGCCACTTCTTCTAGAACCAACCTGTTAGGGAAAATTATGGGTAGCATATGAACAGTGTTGCTACCCCAAATTCTGATCTACGAAAAATTCTCACCAACATACCAGTCACCCATTGTACCAATCAAACTTGTGGCTTTAGGTGAAAATGCAGGAGCTTCCTTCTTGAATATTGAAAAATAGATGGTGCCAAGGAAGTGTCAACATATATCATAGAACCTGGGTGCATAGTTAGTATCCCACAGTTCTGAATAATAAATGGGCACCGGGGGGGCTGGAAAACTCCACTTCCATCCCAAATTAGGATATTCGAACTCAACGCACAATATATCATAAATGAAGGCTGAAAAGAAGAAATTGGGTTTCTTTCTAGCAGTGGCCTTCTGGTACTCTTGGATAGAAATTTTTAGTTATAATGACAACATGGATGCCCACAGGAAAGAATCGTTGGTTGCTAAAACATGATGAGCTACTGGAGCCCATTCAGACTTGAACACAGAACAATTAGGAAGGCCATATAGTCTGCATAACATATATGTGAATAAGGAATAGGGTTCTTTGAACCAGGTAATAGGGTAAAGCTCGTCAGACCTCTTTGAGAATTTACTAGGTTGGTGCATCCACGATTTTAACATTTCTTTGAAATTGAACCTACTTTTGGAGGCTTTTGCAAACTCTACAGTAAGGGGTTGTCTAACCGGGTTAAGGCCATAAGCCTTCGTAAATACCTCAGGACGAAAATTGGCTATCTCTAACCCTCTACTATTGTTCAAAGAACGAGATTTTGGGTCTGCATGTTCTACTATCCATTTGACCGCGTCTTTGTAGGGGAGGATAGCAGGTCTAGCAGCAACAGAATGAAGTCCAGATTCCTTGATTCTTTCGTAAGCCAACTGGTTGTCTTGAATATCACAAAATTTGTCATTGTCAAAAATTTCATAAACCCTAAACCATTCAATTTGGTAGGTTTCAGTGATTTTGCCACAAGTATCTGAGAAAATACCAAAGTTCGGATCCTTGGTGAACATATCCTTTTCCAGGTTTTTGCAGCGAGTAGATCTTGCCATTGTTGCAAATTGGAAAAACTCTGTTTAAAAGAAAAAACAGCGGGAAGCAAAAATTAAAACTAATTCAAGATTGACTATAGTATTAAATTGAATGAAGAAATGACCAAAATACTAACCTGTAGTCGAACTAGACTGTGATGAAGTTGCCTGGTAAAATTCACGCAACGCAGTAATTCGAAACAGTAAAAAATTGGTAAATAAATTGTAAAAGACCAGCCTATATATATATTTTACACGCGTCAAATTATGAAAGCGGGATTAAAACAAATGGACGATTGATATTAAACCTGGCGAGATGCGGTTTCATAACAATATATTGAAAATATTATTTCATTCTGCATCCAGGTTCCCGCATCCCGCAATCTGGGTTGCGGGAGCTTGATATTTATAATTTGCACGAATTTCCGTCGCACAACTTGCATCCCGAAATTTGTTGTTGCAAGATTCGAGAGAAATTTGGTAAGTATTATGTGCCATCCCGCTAATCTTTCCCGAAACCCGCATCCCGCATTTTTTTGTTGCGGGATGCAGGATCCAGATGTGTAAGTATTGTGTGCCATCCCTCTAATCTTTCCCGAAACCCGCATCCCACATTTTTCGAGTTGCGGGTTGCAGGATCTTGCAATTTAGCGGGAAGACAAAATACATGAAGTTGTATTCAATCTAATCCGCAATGCGCATCCTGCAACCCGCATCTTGATATTTACGGTTGCGGGATGCGGGATGCAAGATAATTTATGTAAGTATTCTGTGTCAAACCCTCTAATCTTGCCTGAAATCTGCATCCCGCAATTTTTGGGTTGCGGGTTGCAGGAACTTGACATTTATTATTATTTGCAAATATTCGGCATATTCATTGTACACGTTAATTTTAGGTTGCTGTCAGTTAATTTTTCTTACTTCTTGTAAAATTTATAATAGAAAATCAAAACCCCAAAACACAACTGTTATAAATGTCTTTACCTTAAATTTCAAAACTCACTATTAATATGCAGTCTCCCAAGCTAAGTCACAAAGGTTGGCTTGCGGGAGAAAGAAACATTGACCCTTTCTCTCATATATATATACAGACACATGCACAATTCAAAGATGATGGTAACTTAAGTTAGTGCAAGTGGTACTAAATTAGATGTGAAGATTTCTCCAAATTTAGGGAGGTCATAGTTGAATTATATTAATCCCTTGAGGTCAGGCTTTGTAGTAAAGGTTGATAATTTAAAATAAACATAATTTAAAATCCTTTGGGGTAAAAGCATAATTTAAATACCTAACTATAACTATAACAAAAAATAGAAATAAAATTTAAAGCCCTTTGTGGTATTTACTGTGAGTTTCATGACTATTTTTTAAGTCCTTATGGAAGCAAATGATTAACTATTAGTATCGTTACATAAGGAAAGGATTTTCTATCACTTTAGCAACTATTGTCATTAGGGTAGTTCTAGAACTATTACACATTGGTAAGTTTTAAAGTTTTAAACCCCCTGCTTGTAACATATTTCATGAACAAACACCTCCCTAATAACTACCCACCTAATGATAGTCTTAAAAATAAATGAAAACAAATGCCAAGAGTTGTAATCATTTTTAAATGTTTCATACAACATTAAAAGTTGAATGGACAAATAAAAATTGAAATAATGGATTAAATGAAACAAATAAAAGTTGAAATAATTACCATTTTTCTCTTAAATACTAAAAAAACACGCTAATTAAACAAACAGAGCTTGAAATAATTTCTTAAACGAACTAATTGAGAGTCACTAAGGTTTGGTTCAGAGAATTTCTTTAAAATTTGCTTTCATAGATTTGGGTCGAGAGTCCAAATGATCCTGAAATGTAATTGAATTATTAACAATGTAAAAGGACCCGTAGTTTAACCATAGACTATTAAGATTGCTCTTATAAGCAAGCACTGTTTTGGAATAGATTAACCAATAAATTAAGCACAATTATTGAAATAAATAAACCTTAACCAACTAACATTGTTAATAAGATTTTTAATATTAAGCACTCAAAATCTTCTGAAATGTAATAATTATAATGAATTTGCATCTCTCTTAGCATAAAATTACATAAAGTTATAGCGTTGGATGCAATAAGCACGATGGGCTTGACCACTCGTCTGTCTATTGAATCAGCTCGTCTGCTTCCCTGGCTGTGTGCAAATGAAAGTGGAAGAGCCATTAATGAAACAAATAAAACTTGAAATAATTACCATTCTTCTCTTAAGTACTAAAAAAACACGCTAATTAAACAAAGAGACCTTGAAATAATTTCTTAAACGAATTAATTGGGAATCACTAAGGTTTGGTTCAGAGAATTGCTTTAAAAAATGCTTTCATAGCTTGGGTTGTTATTTAAATCGGTTACATAAAGTAAATTATGATTTTCTTTACCATTTCCCATTACTGACTAAACAATATTAGTCTTGGTCTCTTGTTTAGAGTCCAAATGATCCTAAAATCTAGTTGAATTATTAACAATGTAAGAGGACCCCAAGTTTAACCATAAACTATTAAGATTGCTCTTATAAGCAAGCACTGTTTTGGAATAGATTAACCATAAACAAACCTTAACCAACTAATATTATGATATGACTATGGTTTGAAACCCCGAAACGCTCAAACTCTCGTGAAATGTATTAATTATAATGAATTTGCATCTCTATTAGCATAAAATTATAGAAAGCTAGATGCAATAAGCACATTGGGCTCAACCACTCGTCTTTCTATTGATTCAGCCACGTGTCCTTCGCTACCTGTGTGTTTCGTGCTCAAGGGTGCCTTTCTGCATGGTTTCAAGACTGGCAAAGGACTTTATGTGCTTTATGTGCTCACCCTTGTCCACAATTCCCCTATGTGCTAGTAACATTGTTGTATGAGGGGACTTGGAGAGAGGCATTCTTGTTCTCCTTGGCTCCCATTAAGTAGGCTCTCCAACAAGCAATACAGTGAAGTGTGTCCGCAACCTCGTCACCACTTCAGAGAAAATTAGCAAGTGGGAATTACAAATGAGGTGATGAAGACTTTGGACACCCGCCACCCCAGTACGAGCATTCGCTCCGACTAGCTGTCGTTGAATATGGCCCCCATGCAATGGGACTTTGGAAGTCGTGACCTCTTCGAGGATTTCTGGGGACACACTCCAGGGACAGGAAAACCGTCGTATTGTGCAGCTAGAGGTATGACTATTCGTAAATATTCAAAGTGCATCACATCCAGGCCTTGATGGTTGGCAATTTCCTGGCAGACAACCAGGATGATAAAGGAACATAATTTCATATTCACCAACCATCAGTGCCTCTTGACAAATGAGCTTCCCAAACCATACAGCCATTGTTGTCTGCAAGAAAACTCAAGCCGTCACGTAATTGAGCACTTTTTGCCTTTCTCTCAGTGTTCATTCATCCCCGTTTATTAGTAGCTCTGAAGGGTGGCGCTATATAGGGTGAGCCAGACAGACTTGAAAATAACTTACCAGCATAGTTGTACACTTGACAACTGGCAATCATAACAATAGTACAAGTGACAAGTGAGCGAGGATCTTCACTCCTTGCGGAAAATCTAGTCAAGTCATCTCCTCTGATATTCAATTATCATACTGGCCATGGATAAGACCTTAGGTGTTCTCCCCATTGTTGCCCAGGTGGGTCAAGGCATTTAGACTTGACCTTCCTTGCTCTTTCGCCTATACTGGAGATGGGATAAGAGCGGATTCGGCTGGTTGTGTTTCTTTGCTTCATGTAGAGGCAAGATTTGTTGTTTCAAATATCTAAATTTCATGATGGATCCTCAGAATTGGGACAACAGGCAATGCTGGGGACATGATCTTGACCTATAGGATGTTGTGAATGACGTCTGGGGACTCAATTACCGGTCAGAAAAAATAGATCGTATGTGGGAATTTCCTTTCTGTACCAGGTTCATCGGGAGATTTTTTCCACGCTGGGAGATTTGGTTCATCAGCCAGTCTCGAACCACGTAGATTTCATTTGCTTCTCCAGTTATATTCACCGTGGATCAGCTTCTTATCTAGATCTGCACAATTTAATTCAACGGAATCAACAGAGACCCTCGATCTGCAACATGCCTTCATCTGGACCGCCCGATCATGGGTACATTTGATATTTCACCAAGCTGGTCTGATTCAATCCATCGCGCAAGTCTCATCTACGAAATACTTTCGATCCGTCGATCAAATATCAAATAACATATATACCATCCATCGTCATCCTTCTAAACTTTCCCGAAACCTGCATCCCGCAATATTCGGGTTGTAGATTGCAGGAGCTTGAAATGTATTATTATTATTCGCAATTTTCGGCATAATCATTGTACGCGTTAATTTTATGTCACTGTCATTTAATTTTTATTATTTGTTGCACAATTTATAATAAAAAATCGAAACCCCAAAACACAATAATTATAAATGTCTTAACCTAAAATCTCAAAACTCAGTATTAATATGCACTCTCCCAAGGTAAGTCATAAAGGTTGGCTTGCAAAAAGACAGAATATTTTTACCCTCTCAACGTTTTTTTGCACCTCTTGGTGCATATGCTAGTATAAAAGTGTTGGGAGTGTCACTTTATTTTTAAAACATTGAAATAAAATTTAAAAAAAAAACATTTAATATGCAATTTTCTAAAATTGCCATGTGTTAACCTTCACATGTCATCGTTGACTTTTGAGTATTAAAAAACCCCCCAAAATTGTTGTAATATGTTTTGATTTTGATGTTACCAATTATATATATATATATATATATACACCTTCCAAAGGTGGGTATATTGCAATCATTTCTTGGTAAAACTAATAAGACTTTAAATAATTATTTTCATTTCCTATATAGTTTCTAATAGTTTGAGACAAAAATAGTTATTAAACTGATTATTAAATTATTATAAAATATCTCTATATTTTTAAAAAAATTATATTATTATTTTATGATTGGATAAAGAGAGTGAAATGACTAATCTTACCAAGTTTGAAATATATTTATCGAATGTCAATTATGGCTATCTCATTCGGTTAAGGTGTATGTTTCGTCAACAAGGTGACCTGCGTCCAATTCCCTTTAAGGACGAGCTAGTTGGGAGGAGACACCCAAAATCCAATCAATTGAGGGTTGGTGTGGCCCAATCTGAATGCGATCCTTGAACTAATATTTTAGAAGGGCAACAAAATTACTAAAACCTCATTATAAATTACTACTAGTAAATTAGTAATATCAATACTTTATCTTATTATTATATAAAATTATACTTTCCAAATTCCAGCCATACTTTCACTAAAAACAAAAATATTAAGTTAGTATTATTTCCATCATCTATGCTTTTCTATTTTGTAAGTTTTTTTTTTATTTGAAAGCAAAAAATGTCATTATCAATGTTTTTTCTATTTTTTTTATGTTTCTTACTATTGTAATTAGCATCTACATAGTACAAATTTCAGTGCTCAATGCTCAACTAAATGGTTTGAAAGTTGGAAGTTGAAAGTTGGAACTTGGAAGGATGGAGCCTGGAGCCTAGAAGCCCTTGGAGTTGGAGAGTCCACATTGGACACACAGTCTTGGAAAACATTATCAAGATTCAAAGGTACTCCTTGTAGAATTTTTTTTGTTTAGATTTAAAGATTTGTTTAAAAATCTATTGATTTGTTTAAAAATCTACTATTATTTTTTTGTATATTTTTCGTAATGTATATGGATTTAAACTTGATACTTCGTTGTTTATTTAAGACAACTAATAGTAATTAAGTCAAGTAAACGTGAAACTCCTCTAGGTTTGTTAACTTTGTTCTTCAAGCCGAGTATAATATGGTTTTCTTGCCTCTCCTATGTGATAAACAAAAAAACAAAATTTCAACTTCAAATAATCGAGTGGTTCAATTCTTGAATCAAAAGTAAAAACATGATTTGTCATCTTAAATACAACTGAAAAACAAATTGTAAAACATTTATGTAAAATTATGTATTTTTAATTTTCAATTTACATGTGAAGAGTCGAAGACAAAGTTGAAGGTCGATTTTGAAAATAAGTTATGAATAGAGTTATTTTATGCAACTGACCTCGATTTTGTTAGCATTAAAAGACCTGGTTCCTTCGACTTCAATGGAGACTGGTAATTCTAATATATTATATTCCTATTCTCCATTCTTTCAAAACTATTTTATGATCATGTTGTATGTACAAATTCAATCTCTCTGGTTGCTTGTATTTGATATAATATTAACGATGTAGGTTGTTTAATTATGGAATAAGTATCCATTTGTTTCAATCTCTAGACCAAAAAAATATACTTAATAAAATAGAAATCAATCCCAGAGATCATCACATTTCATTTTAGGTAGATTTTCATTAAACATGGTTCATCAATTTAACCTTCACCTCACTTGTTGCACTATATGCAAAAAGCTCCCAACAAGTGTTTTGGAAGCTTTGGAAATGCTTAAAAAGTTGGTCTATCTTTGGGGGGATTTTTAATACTAAGTGAATATATCTGGAAACCAACGTTCAAAGTAGCTAGCCTCTTGCAACAATCTCCACAATTTCTCCTCTGTATTTGTAATTATTCTTTTTAGCTTATATTTTTATATAATATTAATTCAGTATATAAATGGTATATAAAATAAATAAGAATTAAGTTAATGTACTATGATATATATTAATAATGGCCATTTTTTATTTTAATATAAAGTATATATATAAAAAATTATTATTTTAAAAAAAATTAACAAAAATTAATTATTGAAGAATAAATTTTTGTTGCATACCTTCTCTCTTGAAGGGTAAAATTTTAAACAAAACGTTTCATGACGGGAAATATAAATGCCAAAACGTTAAAAAATTATATTTTGATGGGTAAAATTAAAACCAAATTCCAGCACTTCCTATATAGTTCGAGCTATGCTAATTAATGGCGCATTCACATGATGATCTATTTTATGATTTTTGTTATGGTTTAACTATAGTGGGAGCAAGCCGACACAAGGTACTATTACACCATGGTTCGAATAATGTACCCTCAACATTACCCAGAATGACATCTTGAACCTGATCTCCGTGGGCCAGGTGGGGTTGGACCCGGGATCACCATTGCCACTTCCTAGTGGTAATAATGCGTTTCTGTAGAGGGGGCAAATAAATACAGAATATGACTCATGCCTTTCTATCCACGTCATTCAAAAGGGAGCTAAGAAGCGCAAGTTGGACCACGATTATAAAATGTTCAAGTACATTCCCATGGTCTCCCGATTAAGGATATCTGGCTGGCCCGTCATAGATAGGAGTCGTGGATAATAGTCCTACATACGTCGCAGCAATCTTAATTGGCGATCCGAATATCTAGAAACACTAACGCTAATGACAGACCCTCCCTATGTTTTGTGTGCCCGGATCAAGGAACCTATCAAGATCTTCCGAGATCGACGTTTCGATGCAAATAGCTCATGTTCTTTCCCTCTAGTGCGTTCTGCCGCACCCCACCTACCCATCACTTATTGGGATTGTCATTGGTTCCATTACCCGATCCCCCACCAGCTTCAATACATCGTACTTTCATGCCCCATAGCAGCTCAGTTCATAATCCCAAAAATTAGAAAGTGGTCCCCGCTCCAGCAAAGCATTAGCGGAAACTATGGTCATCATCCATCGGCGGCTATGACGTATATAGGACTGCGTGCAACCGGGCTATTATGTGTTAGTGGAGATCGCTGATTTGCTTCGAGGATCAATAACGGAAAAATGGGGGCTCGATTTGAGGAGAAGGAGCCTCGAGTCCATACTTGGATTAGTTGGACAATATATTTAGGACATGCTAATTTCTAGCTTTTCGGATCTGTCGTTCATCCACATCTACCAAGAGCACAATCGGATTGTTGACCATCTCTCTAAAATTGCTCTCACATTTTCTCCAGGTTATGGTTGTTTCACTGAATTTATGGAGGACCAATTGGTCTCTCATGATTCCTTTCAACTCTTTTGACCATGGATAGGGGAGCTTACTCCTCTTATTGATTTGTTGACTTGCTGCTCATTGAGCGGCCTCTTTTAGATTACTGATCTGATCCCATTGGTTCTCGGTAGATGGGGCTGATGCGACTGACTCCTTACATGATCAGGCAGTACTACTGATGGGTTCCTTTTCACTTCAGTATTGCCTTTCCCCCTGGCAGTGTCTTGAGGAGATTTATTGTCTTATGAGCTATATACTTTTGAATTGTAACCCACTTCTGGGATGGTAGGATTGATGCCCTTTGATTCTTAATAAGAATAACAAGGATAGGATTTTTTATTCCTGAAAAAAATTAAAAAAAAAAAAAAATTAAAAAAAAAAAAAAATTAAAAAAAAAAAAAAAAAATGTACCCTCAACATACCATCAATATGCCCCAAGGAGAATTACATTCAAGTCCATTGTCATATGGCAAGATTTAAATTCTAAGAGCAATTTTTTTTTCATCAAATAAAAAGGGTTTAATCTGTTATATTAAAAATCAATCGCATTGTACAAAATGGCCATATACCCTTTCAAGTAATCATATTTCAATTTCTTATGTCTATGACAAAACTTTTTTCAGCTAATCATCTATCATGATCCTCTCAAAGCTAGTAATTAGATCTTAAACTCATCCTAAAAAAAGAAGGAGACAACTATAACAAAATAAAATAACACCACACAGAATGTGTTTATACTAAAAAATTCACATCATAATGTCTAGATAGAGTTGTGTTTATGTTCATTCTAAATGTGGGTTCAAACAATGATTACTAACAGTGTTATATTTATCTTCCCACACTCTCCATGCTCCATCTGTCATATGAATTCCTTACTTGGAGAGAGAATCAACTACTTGGTTTCTTTCTCTATATATGTGATGGAAGGTGATCAACTAAAAAAGGCCCATGTATTCAAGCATGTCTTCAAAGAGAGACCTTAATATGAAGGTTTCTGGAGGATTCTTCAGCTTAAATTAATCTATCACCAATAGGGAGTCTCCAAAGACTTGAATATCCTGAAGTCTTCTAGTCAATGCCATCTTCAGGACCAATATGAGAGCCTTCATTTCATCTTGGTTATTAGTAGCTCCTGCTGCAAATTTGAACCATATAGAATATGAAAAGTACAAAATACTTCCAGCCCCTCCTTACCCATGCCTACCTTAGGAGGATCCATTGAAATAGCACCAACATATAGACTTATCAATGACCTCCTCCCTTATAATCCTAGTCTTAGAAATGCTTGTAGAGTAAGGAAAATTATCCAAAACAGCCACACACTTAGATGCAGAAGTTGATGTTGGAATGATTACATCTTGAAAAATGGCCTTATTTCTGTCCAACCAAACTCCCCACACCAATAGTACTGGAAAATCTCTATAGTCAAAAAAAGAGGCATTATTAGACCATAACTAAAAGGCTTCATCTAAACTATAACCTTACCAGATAAATGGAATACCATAGAATAGGGAAGCATAATCCCACATGTTTGACAAATAAGGACAATGAACGAAAAGGTGGGATATGGACTTTGGTGTAGCCTGACATAAAGAACAGCTGCTAGGACCAATACCAAGAAAAGAGATCATTTTGTCCCAAATATGAATTTTTCATTTTAAAGCAAGCCAAAAAAATAATTTAATCTTCGATGGACATTTCATTTTCCAGATGATATGACCTCACCACAATGTCTTGGGGAGGTCTTCTTCTTCCTTGACCACTTTATAACCCAATATTGGGAGGTAGGAACCACCTGCAACATTCTTGGTCCATTCTAAAGAATCGTCATTTGCACTTAAGTGAATATTCCAAGTTTGGAAATCCTTGATGAAATTTTCCTAACAAATTCTGAATTCACCATCAAAACCCAATACATCCGCAGAAAGCCATCTCTGTCTAATAGGGGAAGAATGATGAATATATTGAACCTAAGACATTTGTCCCTCAAGCTTTCAATCATAAAATATGGGGGACTGTATGCTGCAGAACATCCTAGACAATGGTATTGACCAAGTCTAACTTTTCCATTATCGCCAATGTCCCATGGAATCCACTCTCCAATGATGCCATATGCATTAAGCATTGCCTTCCATATAATGGATACATTCTTGGAAGCCTTATTCATGGTTCTTATCCATTCTTCTATATAGAGTGGATGAATATACTTCTAATGGATTACTTTAACCCACAAACCTTGGCTAGTGATCAATCTCCATATACCTTTAGCCGCTAAGGCTTTAGCAAAGCAAGGATAGTATTTTAGACCCCAACCACCTAAATATTTTGGAATGGAGAGTTTCCTCAAGGATATCCATGGAAAAGATCTTTGACCCTCTCCACCTCTCCAAAAAAATAAAAAATAAAATTATTTTTTATACTTTCCATAGCTCTTATAGGGTTATAAGCAATGGAATCCCAATATAATGGAATAGCCTCATGGACATATTTCATCATCACTAGTCTACCACCTCTTGAGAGCCACTTATTGCACCAAAGATTCATCTTCCTTTCAAATTTTCTAACCATCCACGCCCATCCTTTCCTCAAGTAATTATTAGGCTTAAAAATAAACCTAATATACTTTACTCCATTATTGATTTCTATTAGAGTAAAATTGAACTGAGAGAAAATCTAGTCCATAGAAGCTTGTTCCAGATTCATAAAAGAGGTATAATACTTAGAAACATTACAAACCATTCATGTAGCTTATGTGAATATTTTCAGGAGAGCTTTGAGCTTCATAATATCCCTCCTCGATCCATCGATCAAAAACAATATATCATCTACAAAAAGTAGATGAGTGATAGAAACTCTCACTCCAGTTTTATGTCTTTCAATCCTCTAGAAGCTCTTGCATGAAGAAGAGATTTGTTGAGTCCTTTCACAACCATGATAAATAAAAGAGGGGCAAGAGGGAATCCTTGTCTCGGGTCTCTCTCAAGCCTTAAGAAAGAGGAGGCATATCCATTTATAAGAATAGCAAAAGAAACAAACTACATAAAATATAGCATCCAATTGAATATGGGAAGGTCAATTCCAACCTGGAACGACACCAATCTAAGGAAGGTTCAATTTACACGTTCATAATATTTTGATAGATCCACTTTAATAATAACAGCTAGAATTTTCTTCACCTTCACTGTATGAACCACATCCTGGGTTATTCCTATAGCATCATGGATTTTCCTTTTCTCTTAAAAAGAAAATTATTCTTCTGACACAAACTTTGATAAAATCCCCCTTATCCTACTTGCAATGATCTAAGAAGACAATTTGAAATTATAGTTACAAAGAAGAATGGGTCTGAAGTGATCTAGAGAAGTAGCTCTATTAAGCTTCGGAATAAGAGCTATAAAAGTTGTATTGAAGGCAGCAAGAATTCTGCCCTTTACTCTAGGCATGCTCGCATTGTGTATTAAATTGAGGATTAACTTAGTTAATCATCCTCGAGTAAAGAGGTAAAAGGAAAAAATGCTTCTTAGATTGCATGGTTATCAAGCTAGCATTAGAAGTAGAGGATTGAGCTCCAAGTCTGGTTCTAGTTTGGCTCTCAAGTGCCCTCATACAATAGTAAACTTGTTTATCATGTAATGCAAACACCGAAGGAGTCAACTATGAAGAGAAAGGGTTCTGTTATGAATTGTTTCTTCCATTGTTTACCAAAATTTTCCATAATTTTCGGTATTCACATCGATTTCCACAAATGGAGGTAGTATGTATTTGGTTGCGCATATTATTTTTCACATACAAGCTTTAAATTTTGATGCACCTACTTTGCTAGGGATTTAACCCTCGTTCCTTGCTTTAATGAATGGGTATGGGAGTTTAACTTTAATATGTGTGAGATTCCTAGTTTGAAGCACGTGATGAAGTTTAAAATCATGTATAAATACTTTAAGTTGGTTATCTTACTATTGCTAAATCTCATGTGTTAGTGTTGATCCTCTTTGTACTCACAAAATTTAGTACATTTACTTAGATAAGATTTTTTTTATTTTTGAATCCGTTGTGAATAATTTTATTAAAAAATTATTTAGTTTACACAAGATTATTAGTCCCTGTCGTAGGCAGAGACTATATGTTTCACTTCACCCTATTAGTTTCGCTAGTGATACAAAAGTATATTTAAAGTTTGAGAAAATTAATATTAATTTGTTTTAATTTATTTAATTTCTTTTCATGTGTGTTGAATTATGATTGGTCTATAGGACTTGAAAATATTATTTTTATCATTGACCACATTAGATAAAAACAGGAGAAAAAAATTACATACATTATACAAACTTTTAAAAGTTCATGAAATATTTATGGTAGAGTGTTATAATATTGTCACTATATATATATATATATTGTGGTTCACCTACCCCCCAGCGGGGCTTGTTACATCCACAGGAACAACGCATAGGGGCCCACCCGAAGATGCCTCGCTCATTCGCTCTAATTATAGAGCTGACCTAATGGGGACATCAACCAAGGCCCTTATCTAGCGATTTATCGCTTCCTGGGGATTTGACCCCGAGACCTTCTCCTCACAACTTACAACACTTGGCCACTTGAGCTAGCCCACCGAACTTATATATATATAATTTCTTAAATATGAGTTCATATGATATTTAGTGGTAACTATGCTAATTGGTGATTTTTAGGAGAGGATGGTTTTGGCTCGAATGGAGGGCAACAATGGGGAGAAGATGGGGACTAGAATACTGCGACAATATTGACAATGTGTTTTCTTTTGGCCCTAAGGGGCTGCAGAGGGGACCACAGTGTAGATTAGGCAATGGGTCATCTATAGCATGCAGCAACATGAGAATATGACACCTGGCAGTAAGCAAGAGTATCACGCGGTGGATCTTGTGGATTATTTGGCAGATCCGACAGAGGGCCAGCAGATTTTCACGGACCTCCCTTCCCTAGTTGCGGACTGCCTATCACAGTCACTAGGGTCTCATCTAATAGAAAACTTGACAACTAGGTCTGGTCGGAATGGGAGACAAATGAGGACGGAAGAGGAAGATGGGGAGTTTCCCCAAACAGACACAGAAGTAGACTTACCCCAAGAATTTGTAGTCAGACCCTTAGTGCAAAACCTGGTTGGATCTCCTTTCTCCTTCTTTGAACCCGACCAATAGATTTGCTACGGGATTTTTTCCCCTACAGAAGAGCGACTACCTCAAATAGACGATCTAGGAACGCTCTGGAATGAAGATGGTTTATATATGGGCATGTACTTGGTAGCCTTTGGGTGGTCGTTCACAGAAGCACTGAGGCACCACTCAACAACAGGATTCACCGGAGGAACCTGCGACTCAAATCCCAAAGGGATTTATAGCATCCTTCCTACAACTCTCAGATCAACAAATACCATCATCCCCCACAAAGGAACATTTAGATCCAGGACCTCCAGTGCAGACTCATATCTCGCCGAAGGACTACGCACATAAACAAAAAAGAAGCAATATTCTCAAGAACAAAAAGGAGCCTCTCAACCTGATCCATGGAAAAAAAATTCAGTCACACAGTCACTCGAAATGGCAAAAACGACAGTAGTAGGGTGTGCTAGAGGGAAATGTCCCAGCATGTATTTTTTGGAAAATTGAGCTAGGGAAAATCGGTGGGGGTTTTTGAATTACATGCTCGAAACCCTAATTCTTTATAGGGGTTGGTTCATATTTAAACTCAAGTGCAAGGAGGACACCGGTAAAATTCTCCAGAAACACTAGTGCTTCGACTCTACACCCATCCTCTTCAAGAATTAGACGCCAATGTTTGATGTAGACATAGAGAAATTTGCCGTAATCCCAATATGGGTTCAAGTGTCGGATCTTCCATGGGAGTTATGGAACTGGAACTTTTTCAGAGACATTGGGAATGTATTAGGAGCTTACGTTGATGCAGACATGGCCTTCGCTCAGACAAGAAGAATGTCGACGACTACAATTATCGTATCTCTAAACATTATGACTGGTCTCCGAGAGGAACTGAACTTTATATGGGGACAGGTGAACCGTAGGTAGAATCTCGATTATGAAGGGATACCATTCCGATGTCAGAGATTTCATCAATATGCACACATGGAAAAACAATGCCAACTCACTTTTAAAAATGTTCCTAAAAGATATAGAAAGAGACTGATAGAAATTGAAGGGAAGGACAAGGGCAATGGAAAATCTCCATATAGGGTATCAAAGATACCCTCTTCAACTGAGGGTGGGGAGGAAAACCAAGAAATATTTTAGATCCTGGATAAGATGCAACCACATCTTTAGATCACAAGAGTGGATCATGTCCAAATCTCAGAGGAGAGAGAGAAGGCGTACAACGTGCAAGGTACAGAAGCTGCAGAAGTCACTCATACTCCAGGTAAGGATTTTGTTTCTCTTCCCCCTATTTCTGATTTAGAAGCTTCCTTATTTTCTTTATCTGTTAATTCACAACACTGCCCTATCCCAGGAAACCTCACTCATGTTTTCTCACAACACTTTTCTCCTCAGACACTTCCTAAACCCAAGATCCCCTTGCCACATCCAAATCCCCTCCAAAAATCCCCTTCCTCCCCAAACAATACTAGCAAGGAGAATCCCTCCTCCACGATGGAAACTCAATCCATCTGCTTCCGTTTAAGATCCAGGGACATCCCAGACCTTATAGCTCCCACCCTACAAAGCCAAGGTCTTGAGAGAAACTATTTGAATACTCAAAAAGGAAAAGGCAGGGGCAGACCAACACACCCCTCTTTGACTCAGAATAGAGCACTTAAAGATGTAGCAGATGGAAAATATAAATATATATTAGGGGCACTTAAAGCAGCGAGGGCCATGGGAATGGTTTCCTAATGAAGGTATTATCTTTAAAAAACATGGGTTTGGCAAGTAAACCCAAAAAACTTACTTTAAAAAGGTTTCTAACTTTACAACAGCCTAATATCATCTTAATCCAAGAAACCATGGCACTGGAAGAGGAAGTCTCTCTCTTCCTGAAAAAGTCTTTTAACAATTTTGGCTTTCATGCAATCAATGCAAGAGGGAACTCAGGGGGGCTAGCTCTAGGCTGGAACCCAGGGGTGGTGAAAATAAACAACATATGGGGATTTGACTCAGGGGTCAAAGCTAAGTTTTTTCATGCAGGACTAAACACCTCCTTCACAATTTTAAACATTTATGGCCCTTACAATGAGAGGATTACTTTTTGGAATAGGCTAAAACATAAGCCCTTCCTCAGAAATGAAAATCTAATTCTAGGAGGTGACCTAAAATTTAAACTAGGGAATTTTGAAAACTGGGGGCCAAGCTCAAGGAGTGACCCTCTCTCAGATTACTTTGAAACCCTTCTTAGAGAGCTTCATTTGATTGGCATTCTCCCTGCTAAAGTGAATCCCACTTTGTCAAACAAAAGAGTGGGAGAATGATGAGTTGTAAAAAGACTAGATCGTTTTCTGGTCAAGGAGGGCTTATTAGAGCAAAACCTAAATTTTAAGCAATGGGTGGAGACATGAGGAGAATCTGATCACTCTCCAATTTGCATGGAAATCCTAGGAACTTCAGCAAATCCACCCAAACCTTTCAAACTCTGTGTTGCTTGGTTGAAGGAGGAAGAAGTTTTAGATATTATAAAAACAAATTGGACCCTGTACTATCCTGAAGCTGGAAATTTTACAGCGCCTCACTTTGTAAAAAATATTTCTCGGGTAAAAAAGAAAACCAAGGAAAGGGCCTTCACAAAAAAAGAAAGGGATGAGCAATATCTAAAAAAAGAAATGGAAATCACTCTACTTCAGGACATAGAAGGAGGGGGATACCTCACACTGAAATAAAAGGCTCAGATGGAAATTCAAGGGAATAAAAGAAGAAAGCTCCTTTTGGACCAGGAGGAGGTCTAGAGACTAAAGAGCAGGGTGATCTGGCTTGGAAGTGGGGATGAAAACACCAATTTATTCCAAGCATATGCAAAGGGAGGAAATCAAAGAATACCATATGGAGTCTAAGGAATGAAGACAACGAGGTCATTGCCTCCTTAGAAGGATTGGCATCCTTAAGATAATCTCACTTCAAGAGATTACATAGAAAGTAACAAAACAAACCTAGCTGAGATCATATGCCTCTCCCAATTTTTCCTGGTTTCATAACCCTAGCAGACAATCAAGAACTCATGGAGGAAACCTCAAAGGACGAACATAAGGAAACACTCCATAGATTCTAGAAGGATAAGAGCCTTGGGTCGGATGGTTGGTCCATTGAGTTCTTTCTAGCACACTATGAGATTATAGGGCCTGACGTCCTCCACCTTGTTGAAGAATCTCAGAAAGGGGGAACTATGCAACCCCTCCTAAATTCCACCTTCATTGCTCTAATTCTAAAAACGGACAATCCCTCTACACTGGATGAATACAGGTCGATCTCGCTATGCAATGTAACCTACAAAGTGGTGGAAAAGATTATAGCAAGAAGACTGAAAAAGATTCTGTCAAAAGTCATATCACAAGAGGAGTTCAGCTTTTTAGAAGGAAGGAAAATACCTAAAGCCATTGGAGTAGTTAAGGAATTTCTACACTCCCAAAAAACTACTCGGAATAAGGGACTTATCCTCAAAATTGATCTCTCAAAAGTATTCAACAGGGTAATTTGGCTCTACCTAAGGATGCTTCTGACCCACCTAGGCTTTGAATGCAATTTCATAAAATGGATCATAAGCTGCATCACCACAACCTCCTTTGTGGTCCTCATAAATGGCTCTGCATCAAAATTTTTTGGGGTCGAGAGAGGGTTGCGGCAGGGATGGCCATCTCAACTCTTCTTTTCCTCCTTGTGGTAGAAGGCTTAAGCTGAGGCATCGCTCATGACAAAAGACAAGGAGCCTTTAAATGTATGGTTATCTCCCACAATATCAAGCTCACTCACCTGCTTTTGTAGATGACATCCTAATATTTTGTGACGGTACTATAAGGGATGTTGAAAACTTGAAAAAAACTCTTAAGCTCTTTGACAAGGAAACGGGTATGGTAATAAATGCACAAAAATAAACTCTCACCACCTCTCTCTTTGATGAAGATGAGGAACATAGGTATACCACCATGTTTCCTTTCGAAATCAAACAGCTTGATGAAGGCCTTAAATATTTGGGTTTCCACTTAAAACGTAACGACTACAAGAAAAATGACGGGGGATGGCTAATTGCAAAACTAGAGAAAGGATTAAAATATGGAGTCACCAATGCCTTTCCAGAGCTAGAAGATTGGTACTCGTAAAATCAGTTTTAGAAGTAATCCCAGTATACTGGATGCCACTGGCCTGGATTCCTAAATAAATACTGGAAAAAGGAAGAAAAATTTGATGCATATTTCTTTGGCCAAGCAACTCCAACTCTCTTGTCTCCCCTGAGTAAATTGGGAAAGCCCGACAAAACCAAAATCCCTAGGAGGGTGGGGACAAAATCATGTTCAACTTTTTGCCAAATTATTGGCAGTTAAATTGGGATGGAGACTTTTGTCCATGGAAAATATTTGGACCAAATTGGTGAACAAAAAAATACGTAGCCTCGGATTCTATCACATATTGGCTCAAGAATCCGACAAAGAATAAAAAGGGAGTTTCAACAACTTGGAAGGCAGTACTCCTCTCCCTCCCAATAATTGAAAACGGATTGGTTTGGAAAGTGGGCCATGGAAATCAAGTCCGTACTGGATCGGACCCATGGATGGGCTACCAAAACAGGAATATACTCCCCTTAAACCTCATTCACATTCTAAATGAGCAAGGACTTTTTCATTTAGATCAAATAACATCCATAAACTGGAATCATGGGTGGAAAAGCAAAGAAGAACTGGGATTAAACAACGAGTCGGGCCCCTTCTGGAAGGATTCTATATTAGCACTAAAAAGTTCCCATGTCAGAACCACTGATAGGAAGGATGAGGTTATTTGGTCCCTGACTCCACATGGCAGGTATACTCTGAAACGAGGTTACAAACAGTTAGCTGAAATGACCCTGATGGAAAATGAAAAATAGTGATGGAAAAAGTTTGGAAAATGCATTGTCCTTTAAAATCCAATATTTTCATGTGGTGTGTCCTTGCAAATAAAGTCCTCACTTGGGACCCAATGAAAAACAAGAACGTTTAAGGGCCATGGTGGTGCGTACTCTATATGCAAAACGAAGATATTCTTCAGCACTTATTTCTAGAAATCCCTTTTATAAGAAAATCTTGGACTAATACCTATTCAATCACAAATATTCTAATGGAAGAGACCGGAGACACAATAGAAGATTCTTGAAAAAACTAGCTCAACTTACCAACAGCGGAGAGATTTCGTGCTCTCTTACTTCTGCTGATATGGGGCACCTGGATGGCAAGAAATAAAGCAATTTTTCAAGACAAGTCATCCATCCATGAGTGTACTACTCGAACCAACATAGACATAGACATCCTCTCTCACTCCCCCCCCCCCCAAAAAAAAAAAAAACTCGTCAGCACCCAAAACTATTAGCAAGGAAGCCATAAGCAGACAAATGCATTCGGCATATTTTAATGGGGCCTCAAAAGAAGGAATATGTTGGGGGGGGAGGGAAGTTCTCTATCTTTCTAAAACCCACTCTTTCCAACTTCAAATGGACCTAGGTCAAGGAACAAATAACTATGTAGAACTCCTCGCCCTGAAATTACTACTAATTTTTGTAAGAGAAAGGGAATGTGCACATATTCAAATCTTTGGCGACTCAATGATAGTCATAAATTGGATAAATAAAATACAATTTTTCCACAATGTGTTTTTAAATATTATGGTTTCAGATACTCAGTAGATTTTGGACGAGATTGACTCATTCTCCTCTCGACATGTCTACAGGGAGAGAAACACAACAGGCAACCAACTCTCAAAATCGGGGCTAAATCTTGCTCTTGGCCATTGGAATAACACAGAATATGAAAACGACTCCTTTCACGACTTTTATCACACACCTTTCATCGTAGCCTTGGAACAGACCTAAGCAGAAATGAACATAAATGACGAGTTAGAACAATCTCTTAACTTTTTGAACCAAATAGTTACAGGAGATGAAAATGTGATTTTTATCTGAAGACATGGAAATATTTTTTTGCTATTTTCTGCAGATGACTCGGGACTCTTCCAAAAGAGGAGACAATTTTATTTTTTTTGGAAACATTATTTCTCAAGTGAAAAACCTATATTTTTTTTCTTTTTTGACATAATGGCTAACAAGCCATATAAAGGAAAGGGCTAGAAAGAGCATTTCTACAATATGTAATTTGATTACTTATTCATTGAATTACGCTTTATATATATATATATATAACTTCTTACCTATTCCACAAAATTGATACAACATAAATCCATATGTTTATATTATAAATAGTATTTATTAATATTATTAATCTTTTCTTATGCAGATTTTAAACTAATATTAAAAAAAATGCATTTTTTATATTTTACATTAAAATACTCTCATTTCCATTTATCTTTTTACTTTAATATAGCTTTTAAATTAATTAACATCACCATAGGTTATTATTTTTAAAATTATTTATTAAATCTCTTTCCTTTTAAAAAATAGTATGAGTTTTGGATTATGTATAATTATTCGGTGCAAGCAAGGAATTATGTAATCGGCAAACTTTAGTAAACCGTGTTCTCAAATTTTTTGTTTTTTATGCTATAGTTTTTCCAACTTTATATAAGGTTTTTACACCACAAGCTCTTATTGCATGAACAAATTTTTATTTCATGCAACTGTGCAGTCATCCTAGGTGGATCTGTAGACAATGTTAAGGTGGCGATAAGGTGAGGGTTCTGCATGCCCTTCTTTCGTGTTGTCACTATCACACAATGCATGCCCTTCTTTCGTGTTGTCACTATCACACAATGCATGCCCTTCTTGTTGCCACAATCATGCCATGGTTCTATGGTACCTGCAAGTGACATGCTCTGACATCCTGCAACGGACATCGTATGTACAGTGCCAATGACTCTGATGGTTGTCATCCTCGACTATCCTTGGCCCAATATATTAAATGTTAAACCTGCTAACCTACTAGTTCATGTCGTCAGCAAGGTAGTCTGCAAGCCCCTCCCCACCATTATAAAACCCCTATGCCTTTCTTGTCTTCAAACTCGCCCTTAGCTCTTACTCTGTGCTTTCAACATCTCTAGCATTTGCTTGCTTCCTTTTTACTTCTCCCAGCTTTACAACATAGGAAATGGGGAAGCAAAAACAAATGGATTTTCCATCAATGGAAACAGACATTCGTATAGTGATGCATATGTTTACAGGAACGGAACTGCTAACGGGCATGATGTTAATGGGAACGACAATGGGATTACCATGGCGGTTGTTTCCAAAGGAGTGTCGAGATTCCAAGCCGCGCTTTCGAAGAGGGACAAAGTTGTTTCTTTTGGTATGAAAAATAAATTGAAGACAATCTTAGCTGGTGTTTCGTGCTAAATAGGTAAATTTTGTAAACCTGTGGAACTAAATTGTAATAACTTACCATTGATTTTCGCACTGCAGAGATTTCCGAGCTTGGATATATATATAAACAAGTGCTTTTTTCACTAAATAATGAATATTAATGTCTTCGCAACATTCTTCATACCCAAGTACGGTAATTACTAGGATATAGTGTTGCTCGATACATAACCATTTGGTAAGGTAAATATATGCAGTACACTATCTAAAATATATAAAATAAAGATTGTGAATTACATTTTCTCTGAATGTCAATAAGACTTGCTTGCTCTTGCAGACAAGCGCTTGTTATAGACAGAAATTTGCAAATCGCAGAAGTGAACGAGTTTATCTATCACAAATTACTAGTGCATCCAGAGCTCGTCTGATTGCCACCCGAAGTAAGTAATTAAGTAATTTGCATTTGGTAATATCCCTCAGTTGTATTCCTTTAAATGTCGGCAAATACTTGGTTCTCATGATTCTAATATTCTAGCCTCAAAAGCATTTTCATCATGGGAGGTGGCGAAGGCTTCACAGCTCGAGAGGTATTACGGCACAAGAACGTCAAGAAAGTGGTGATGTGTGACATTGATAAGATATAACCGCGCGTCTCCAAATTACTTTTATGTTTTGTAGAGATTAGAGGCCTTCTCTTGTTGTTACTGATTGAAAGACCCACCATAAACAACGAGATAAATGTCACTATGGGAGCAAGCTCTAAAGCGAGCAGTTGATCCATCATTTCATGAGGGAAGAGAGATCCAAGCCTCATCAAGTTAAGCTAAGGGAGCTACAATCAAAACCCCACTCTAGCGGGCCTCTCTCCCTATAAGTATTGCCACTGCAGTTAAGCCTCATCAAGCCTAACCACTGGTCCTCATCTTGTAGATAAGCCTTTTGTTGGGGTTGTGAGTTATCGGTGGGTTGGGCAAGCCGGTATGTGAAGTCTTCCAGGGTTTCATCCTATATTCACCTATCATATTGCGTGTGTAATAAGAAGTGGTTATCTCATAGAGGTAACTATAGAGGGAAAACTTCTTGGCTTATTGGTTACAGTCTGCAAATGCTCTAATGGTCATCCTTGTGCAATTTGGATTTTAATTTATTGGAGAGAGCTATGTTGAGCCAAGTCTTATCTTTGTTTCCATGCACCCTACTATCCTAGTCCCGGCTAAGCAAGAATAACTGATGAATCGAGGCGATCAATTGGGCAGTTGGTTCAATTGGTGAATCGAGGTAAAACGAAATCGAATATTTATTCAGAGAGGCAGCAGTGCCCCCCCTTTCCGCTTTCAATGTTGTATAATAGAAACCAATTTCTTCAATGTTGTATGATGGAGACCGACACAAGAAGATACTTTATATACCAAGCTCCTTCAGGATTGAGAATACTATTATCGGTAGTTGTTTATGGAAAGTGCTTTGCTTATTATTACCTTTGTTCTTTGAGTCGGGATTTATGTGGATCGGTGGTTTCATTCAATAAAATGTTGCTTTTAAAAAAAGTAGGCTTTTTTTTTAATTAATACAGAATTAAATAAGTTTATTTTGTAGTGAAATGGGTTAATTTATAAAGTTTACTAATAAAGAAATCTAGTTTTGGACCCCTGAGGAGAATTTATATAAAAAGCAAAACTTTAAACTATCGAGGATCATGGACGTTGATGCAGAGTAGCACATTGACTCCAAAAAAGTTGCACTCACAGATTCGGTAGATCTAATACCTTGGAAGAAGATTGATTCCAGAGCCATGTTGATTATCATGGATGGAGTGAAAGACCATATAGTCCCTCACCTTTATTGTAAGAATACCACAACAGAGATGTGGACAGAATTGGAGAGTCTATACCAAAGCAAGAACGAGAACCAAAAGATGGCGTTGCAAGAGAGGATGCGCAGTACCAAGATGGCCAATGGATAAGGAGTGGTGCCTTGTTTCACAAGGCTCACACATATAAGAAATGAGCTTGGAGTTGTTGGCTCTAAGATAGTGGATGAGGAGCTAGTTCAAATAGCTCGCAATGGCTTCTCTAAGCCATGGGACACCTTTGTTAAAGGTGTGGTGGCTAGGGAGAAGCTTCCTGATTGGAAGAGATTATGGGATGATTTTGTGCAGGAGGAGACCTGCATGGGTCAAGGATTAGGCTCATCCAGCAGTGCCCCACAAATTGTGGATGAGGAGGCTCTAGCCCTTACAGGGAAGAGAAAGGGTAAGGCAAAGAGGAAGAAGAATGGTAAGAAGAAACTTGTTGTGTCAAAGGTCAAATGTTTTATCTTCCATAAGCAGGGAAACTTTACCTCCCAATGCCTAAACAGGAAGAAGAAGAGTAACATTCAGATGGATGGATCCGCAAAGGTGGAGGAGTTCAGCAGGAACTTCGATGAGTAGTTTTGCTTGATAGCTTGCATGGCAAGCACCACAGGGAGCATCATATGGTACATCGACAATGAAGCATCTAGTCACATGAAAGGACAAAAGAGATTCTTCAGAGACTTGTAGGAGGGTGGAATAGGGATCCACATTAAGTTGGGTGATGATGCACGATATCAGGTGCAGGGAGTTGGCACTGTTTCATTTTAGAGGGAGTCTGGAAAACCCCTCAGTTTTGTTGATGTGGTATATGTTCCGGGACTGACCAAGAACCTTATATCAGTCTCCACTCTGGAGGACAAGGGATATCAGGTGAAATTTCGTGACCATAAAGTGTATATCAGGACCATGGGGTTAGATAGGAGCTTGGATCGAGTGATTAGCAGAAGGAGAAGGAAAGTGTACATACTACACTTTGAGACTGCAAAGGCTCTAGTCAGCAGCAACAACAACAGCCAGGGTGAGTTGTGGCATAGGAGGATGGCACACTTACACCATGGAGCACTGAAGCATTTGAGACAAGCAGTCATTGGAGTTCCTCAGGTACAAGGGAAAATTATAACCACTGCAAGGGCTGTGGTTTGGGGAAGAACATTAGGAATCCTTTCCCACAGGCTGAGCACAACTCTAAGGAGCCCTTGCACTTGGTGCGTTCGTATGTATGCGTACATATGAGTGTCCATTCGTTCAATGGTTACAGTTATTGCATAACCTTCATTGATGATTATTCTAGGGAAACCTGGATCTATTTCTTGAAGGCTAAGTCAGAGGTATTTGAGAGTTCTCAGAGTTCAAGACTCTTGTGGAGAACGAAATAGGAAAGAATATTCGAGTGTTGAAGAAAGACAATGGGGGTGAGTACACCTCCAATGAGTTCATGGAGTATTGTTCAGCTGAGGGGATCAAGAAAGAGCACATTGTGCCCCATACCCCACAGCATAATGGATTTGCGAAGCGGAAGAACAGGACTATGGTAGGAACAGCCAAGACCATGATATTTGATCCATTAGAGAGAATTTGAGGTTAAAAATGGGCCTCCTAAGAGATGTACTACAAAAATATAAGATATATTAAAATATTATGAGTTATAGATTTTATGGGGCAGATATATATGACAACTCACCTCCTACACTACTTTTTATGCACAATATAAATAACCATGGTTGAGTTACTTTTCTAAATTGACTATAAATAAAATTAATAAAATAACTCTATGACTAAGATTCGTTGTAAATTCCCAAAAAATTATTGTCCTTTAGCATGTATTTGTCTTGAACTTGTAAATGAAATTAAACTAAAAAATTATTTTTAGGAGTTATTTTTTTAATTTATATTGACTTTTTATATTTAGTACATTCCTTATCAATTTAATTTTAATGTGATTTAATTAAGATTTATTTACATGTAAAATTTTAACAATATTATTATAATATTTTTTGCATTATTAGAATAAATTAATATCAAAACCATAATTTTTTTTTATATATTCATTTTATTGTAAATGAATGTTATAGTTAAATCTCTTATAGAAAATAATATAAGACTTATTTTATTCTTAAATAAATTATTAAAAAAATATTTATACATTATGAAAATATGTCATATTAGTATATAAGATTTTAATGTATATTGTTTTTAGCAATAAAAACGTTATATATTATTTTTTAGCAATAAAAAAGTTACGACTAAATAATATAACTTTGGTTGGCTAATCCGATCAATCCATCGATGGTCGGCAAGTATGATGGTTCTAATGATGATTCTGCACGTATTCCATGTTTATCTAATAGGTGGATTCAAAAAACCTCGTGAATTAACTTGGGTCACGGGTGTAATTTTAGCTGTGCTGACCGTATCTTTTGGTGTAACTGGTTATTCTTTGCCCTGGGATCAAATGGGTTATTGGGCAGTTAAAATTGTGACCGGTATGCCCAAGGCTATTCTTGTAATAGGATCTCCTTTGGTAGAGTTATTACGCGGAAGTGTTAGCGTGGGTCAATCTACCTTGACTCGTTTTAATAGTTTACTGAATAAGTCAACACTGGTGTATAAATTCTTTTAGTTTATTAGTTGATTTTAATGTATATTAATTTTTAGCAATAAAAAAGTTGTGAATAAATAATATATCATATTAACTTAATAAGTGAATGGTGGTACATAAATTCTTTTAATTTATTAGTTGAAGCATAAATTATTATCATATCTTTTTATAGAAAAAAAAATTATTAAAAATATTTATACATTTTGAAAATATTTTTATAATATAAATACTTATCTAAAAAAATTATTTCTTCTCTTTACAACTAAAAAAATTATAAATACAAAATATATATGTAAAAAATCAATGTTACTAATTTGTTTAAAAAATGTCTCATAATACAATTTTACACATTATGTTATAATTTCAAATTAAATATAAATGGCTGA
>LPNX010905348.1:19162-83492 GCA_001517045.1 Pseudotsuga menziesii | reverse complement strand
TGTGATATTAAATAAAATTGAATGAATATATAATTCCTAAAAATTTATTTTCACATTTTTTTATAAAATAATACAGTTATTTTCATGTTTTTTAATTTGAATGTATATATGTGTGCGCACACACACATATATACATTCATTTGTGTGTGTATATATATATATAACTCATCCATAATTAACATACATCTTCCATATTAATATTATTCATGAATTTAATTTATTTTAAAAGTACAAGTTTATATATATATATATTAGTTTGACATTGTGATATTAAATAAAATTGAATGAATATATAATTTAAAATTAAAAAACATGAAAATGACTATATTATTTTATAAAAAAATGTGAAATTATTTTTTAGGAATTATGAGTACTTTACTTGAAAATGACAATAGTATTATTTTATGAGAAAGTGAATTGTGAGTACTTTACTTTATGACTTAAAAATATTTATACCACTACCTTGGTTAACTATGGGTTTTCATCCACCATAGAAAATGTGACAAATAATCATTCTTAACTCATGCAATGCCACCTCAACCATGGGGGATGATGTCATATACTAGAATGTAATTGGTTAATTTTTATAGTACATTTTGGTCCTTTTGAGGCCCATTTTTTACCTCAAATTCTCTCTAATGAGGGATTACCACTACTCCTTTGGGTTGAGGCATACAGGACTACAGTGTACATTCATAATAGGTGTCCCCACACATCTTTGGGGAGGAAGACACCTGAGGAGGTATTCATAGACACTAGGCCAGATGTGAGTCACATTCACATATTTGGCAGTCTCTACTATTGTCATGTTCATGCTGACACTAGGAAGAAGTTGGACCCTTCTAGAGAGAAGGGGTTATTTGGTTATAGCGAGACTTCGAAGGCATATAGAGTTAAATTCTTGCTCGTAAGAGGATCATTGTGAGCAGGGATGTCCAGTTCAATGAGGACAGGGCCTTGCGAAGACCTATGGACTTATCAGCAAAGCAGTAGCCAGCACAGGACATAGGGATCAAGTTGGAGGAGGCATATGTACAGGTACAGGTATAGACACAGGGCACAGGCTCTGGTAGTGAGAGGAAGTCAGGTGGACATGATCCTCCTATCTTTGATGGGGAGGATAAGCTGCAGCAGGAGATGGACATCCAGCAGCTGCAGCAAATAGACACTAGGCCAAGGCCTAAGTGGTTCAGGTCCACAGTACAGGATTCTAGGCAGGTTGATCTTTCACAGAGATATTTTAGACTAAGTGTACCACCAAAGAGACTCAGTTATATGGCACTGATGACATATTTGATGGACTTTGAACCTTCCACTTTTGAGGAGGCTACACAACATGATGTGTGGCAGGAAGCCATGGTTGAGGAGTATGACTCAATCATGAATAACCAGGTATGGGAGGTTGTGCGGAGACCTGAAGGAAAGAAGGTGGTGGGATAAGTACAATGCACACTTCCTGCCAAAGGGGTTTTCACAGAACGAGGGTATTGCCTATGAGGAGACTTTCGCCCCTGTAGCCATGTATTCTTCTATTTGGACCATTATCTCTTTAACAACAGAGATGGGTTGGTGAGTCCATTAGATGGACTTCAAGACTGCCTTCTTCAATGGAGTGATAGAGGAGGAGGTATATATTGAGCATGCAGAGGGGTTTGATGTGGAGAACATGGAGATGCATGTATGCAGATTGCATCGAGCTCTTTATGGGATCAAGCAGGAACCTCGAGCATGGTACTCAATGATAGACAACTATCTATGAGAGATGGGATTTCAGCGGAGTGAGGCTGACCGCAACCTGTACTTCTTGACATGTGAGGTGCCTCTCATACTGGACTTGTATGTACATGATCCCTTTTTGACAAGGCATGAGAGGCTTATTGGATACTGTAATTCCAACCTTGCAATGGAGTTTAAGATGAAAGAAATTGGGTTAATGCATTACTTTCAAGGCTTGGAGGTTTGGCAGAGAGATGGATGCTTCTTCATTGGACAGGGGACGTATGGAGTAGAGATCTTGAAGAGATTCAAGATGAAGAATTGCAAGCCTATGGCCATACCTATAGTTTCCAACTAAAGGAAGATTGATGCATCAAGGTCAGATGGATTTGATCCTACCTTGTATCATCAGCTTATCAGATCACTTATGTATCTGGTCAACACACAACCAGACATCAACTTTGCAGTCAACTTTTTGAGTCAATTCATGGTGGACCCTCAGAGAGTGCATTAGACAGCTGCAAAGCACATACTTCGCTACATCAGAGGTACAGTGGAGTATGGATTGGTTTATGAGCGCAGGGGGAGTGTACAGTTAGGAGGATTCACGAATGTTGACTGGGTAGGATGTGTAGAGGAGTGGAAGAGTACTTTAGGTTTTTGTTTCATCATTGGATCAGGGATTGTGTCTTGGTTTAGCAAGAAGTTGAATTCAGCTGCATTGAGCTTGACAGAGGCCGAGTACATGGCCGCTTGTGAGGGTATGTGGCCGAGGAAGTTACTTTCAAGGTTGTTCAAGTGTGAGCTAGAGGCTACAGTAGTTCATTGTGGTGAATGGCATTAGGCTATCTGAGAATCCAATGTTCCATGACTGGAGCAAACACATAGACATCAGTTACCACTTCTTGAGATATTGTGTTCAGAGAGGAACCATTTGGCTGGAGTACATACAGACAGATGAGCAGGCGGCAGACATTTTCACTAAGGCACTTTGTAGACAAAGTTTTATGAAGTTAAAGGATAAGTTAGGGTTGCTACCGAATCCCTTCCTCATTGAGAGGGAGTGTTAGATTAGCAGCAACAAGGAAGTTCTTTCTGCATGCAAGTGTCCTTGCATGCAAAAGACTTTAAATCAGGAAACCAGTTGTATTTCATTATTTTTCCTAAGTTACTTTGGAAAATAATTAAAGTGATCTAATTATTTATTGACTTTAAGTGAAAGTCAAATTATGGTTTTTGATTTACCTAAAGTTATAAAATAAAGGTCAATTGGTGGAGAGGACACACACACTTGTATTCTAACAGAGACAGGATACAGACAGGGAGAGAAACTCAGACAGAGGATTTAGCTATGAAGACGGAGGAGCGAGAGAACAAGATCACCGAGCTACTAGGCAGGACAAAGCCCGCATTGTCGACAAGAAGCAGCTGTGAAGGGAGGTCGTACAATACCGTACAGATTCAATACAATTGTCGTACATACCGTATTGATTATGTACTGCAGTCGTACGACCGTACGAATTCACACATGTTAGGTCGTACACTCTTGGAAGAGGGTGTTGAGGTCTTAGTTGGGTTTTTTCCCAGTGATTCTGTCGGGTACTGCATTAGCCCGGTTTGGGTGAATTTGCAGTGATTGTAACATTCCATATTTTCTCATAATAAAATCTATATCTGACTGCTGCACCGGTTTTCCTATCTTTTGTTTTTCAGTAGGTTTCCATACCCAAAATAATAGTGTCAATATTGTGATGTGATGTTGTGATTTATTTCTCAGTTTTATATTTCACTGCATACTATAAAATATATTCATGTGTGGTTATCAGTAGAGATTTTGAATGCACTATTTAGCCCTAGTTTGAATATTAAAGGAAAATTTACAAGAATGACACATTGCCATAAGAACAATATCATCAGCATAAAGTAGGAGGATGGTAACTATCCCAGCTTAGATTGTACCAACCCAACCTACTTCTTCTAAACACTTTTCTAGCTTATCAATGTAAATGTCAAAAAGGGTAGGGAGAGGGGGCAACTTTGTTTTACTCCAATATTACAATTCATATATGTTGTCCACCCCTCATTATTCTTAATCTTAGCAATGACCTTTTCGTATAACCTTATTGCGGTAACTCTCAACTCAAAAGGAACCTTAAGCTCCTCTAGCCTATTCCACAGGTTATTTCTAGGCATTGTATCAAAAGCTTTTATAAAATCCACAAAGAAACAAAATAGGTCAGACTTATTATTGCGGCATTCCTTTGGAATGATCCTAAGTGTAACAAGGTAGTCCATGGTTGAATGATTCATTCTAAAATTTGCTTGGCTTTAAGCCCATTTACCTTCCATTTCTATGTATTCATTGATCTTCTTTTCTAAGATGACACCATAGAACTTAGCTAAGAGATGGCATATCATAATAGTTTGATAACTAGAGGGGTCCTTTTAATCACCACTTTTGAAATTATGAATAATGAGGCTTTGAGTCCAAGGTGAAGGAAAACCATTACTTGTCCTCTAGATTAAAGAGTTTGTGGATGTGCAGGATGAGGACAGGCCCTCCAATGTTTAAGATTTATGCTTGGTAGCCTTCAATGTCTTTGGATTTTCCATTTTCTAAGCGCTTAACCCCGAAATCTATGTCTTCTAATGAGAAAACATCTTTTGTTGTAAGAAGGGTTTGAATGTTCTCTCTGATATCTGAGGATTCATAAAGCTTTTTAAGATAGGAATTCCAATCTTTTAAAGAAATTTTATTGTCTTCTTTTGTTTTGCGAGTTAGAATTTTCCTCCATAATTTCTTAGGAGCCACCTTGAAGAGGTGTAGGAGATTTTCCTGCCTTTTATTTAGATAATGCATTTTTTTCTTTTAATCAAGGCTTTGAAGTGATTTATCTTGTCCAGTTTTATGGAGTCTGTAGTAGCTTGCTTAATTTCTTTTCTCGCATCTTTACACTCTTAATCATACCAAGGGTTGGTTCTACTATTGTTCGTTTTAGTCAAGACTTCAATAGAGAACTTGTTAATGGACGACGAGAGGGTTGTAGCAAAATTATGGTAGATATTTTCTATATTCTCCATGCTAGATAAAGGAACCAATTCATTTTTTAGATCGTGGAGAAAAATGTCAACTTTATTTTTATCGAAGATCAAGTGCTTTTGGCAATGATAGTTTTCCTCCTTGAGATCGCTATGCATGGCAATATTGAGAGTAATAATTAAAGGTCTATGATTAGAGTCGGGCTCATGGTCGTTGAAGATGTTGAAATCTATTAATTTGTTGTATATAGGGATATCAGATATAACATAATCTACCACACTACTTCCAAGCCTATAGATACAAGTCATCTAGCTAGAGTTTAGCTATTTTGTGAGACTGTTGCAAATGATAAGATCTTGAGCACTACAAAATTTGACCAGCTCATACCCGAATAAATTTTCACATAGATCTTCATAACTTCTTTTGTACTTGTTAACTAGCTCAAGGTCTTCGTCTAACAAAAAAAAAATTAGGGTTGGAATAGTTGGCTATTAAAAGTTCGAACAATTAAGTTATACACTGCTCTTATTTGCATTTTATTTTACATTATATTTTAATTTACATATTATATTTTATGAGTCTTTTTTATTAGATTTACTCCTTAAATAAATTATTAACCTTACCCACCTGTTTAATATATACATATATGGGGTTTGAACTTATAATCTCCTTGTTGCTTTGAAGAGTCCCTTCTTGTTTCATACTCCATACTTCAGATCGTATGCAACTTGTGTATCATTTATGGCAAAGGTTTCAACCATGGGTTTTGAAGTCATGTGTTAACCACAACTATACAATCCATTACACGTCTTTTCTTTGACTATTTATAAATTTTCAATTTTATTTCAGGCCTGTATTGCCGTGGGGGCTTCTATTTATCATACTAATAATTATGGCATCATTATAACCTTGTTTTATGGACCATTATGAACCTTTTATGTAATGCAATCAAGTTTGAACAATTAAAGTTGTTTATGCTACATTAAAACTTTCTCAGGGATTTGCCCCTTGTTCTTGCTTTTCCTANTCACAAGTGATTTCTTTACATGTAAAATTACAGCCGTCGTACCATGAGTATGTGCATTGTTCAAAATTGTAACCTATGAATTAAAGAGAAAACGATGAATAGGAAAATATATATATATAAAAGACAATAACGAATAAGAGGTAGATTTATCGGTCGGCAAAGCAGCTGTCGAGTAGTTTTACATGGAAAAACTAACATTTTGGCAATTGGGAGCTGAAGCGTCCTGATCACCAAGACGAGTTACCTCTGAAACATCTGCCATGGATAATGTCTGTTTTTCCCCGTCCTTTTCCAGCTGCCCCAAGACTTGCAATTCTAGATTGTTTGGGCGAGTCCCAACGATCCTTTGAAGTTTTCCACTACAACTACACCGGAATCCTTGTCTTCAGAGAGCTCTTCCGGAGAGTGCATTGCTCAGGATTTAGACCAGCCCAGCTATTCTCACCGTAGCAACTGAATAATGGAATGAAGGATTCATGCTTCCAGAGCTTCCATGCGTTCCTCCACTGAAGCTCCTGGGGATGAAAATGGAACAAGGGAATCCATCGAATGAGATGGTTAACAGTGCTGATCTCTTAGAGGATCCAACGATTTCCTAGATCTTCCGGATTTGAGATAGCTTAGCTACTTCGACGTGAGGTTTGAGAAATTACCTTGGGCTCTTGACTTGTCACGTGCTCTGACCATTGGGACTAACGGATCATGGACTATGCCAGATCGTAAAGGATAGAGCCTTGAGAGGCCCAGCGAATTGATTCTTTTATGGCAGGTGAAATCTTGAAGACCCGGCTAGGAGACTCGCCTCTAGAATTAGGGGATATTGCACAGATTTTCTGACCCATCTATTGATAGTGTGCTCCTGCTCAGAAGCGTGCCTTTATTGGCTTCCAGATCAGCCTTAGAGTTTAAGATTCGCAGGATATGAAAGAATCTTATTTTCTGAAACTTTGAATGCATAAGCTTGGCTTTCTTGAGAATGGTGGATAGATGCACCTAAGCAGGACTTCTTTTCGAGCTTACAGCTTGGATTATAATCCGAGAGTCACCAAAGACTGATAGAGAGGTGATTTTCAAGCTGTGGGCAAGCTTGAGCCCTTGCCAAAGTGCAAGAGCCTCCGCTCTATTGTTGGAATCGTTACCCAGCCCCCAGGCAAAGCTCAGAATTGTATTGCCTCCAAGACCTAGGATAACCCCGCCGCCACCGGACGCCCCCAGATTACCCTTTGAGGCCCCATCAAAGAAGAGGCAATGCTCCTCAAGGGACGATCTCCATTTAATGAAGTCCTATTTTGTCAACCGAATGTCCCAATCAGCATTGAAGGGAGGTGGGGTATTGATTCTTGCCTGATGGTTCAGGACTAGCTCTTTTAGCCACTTATCTTCCTTGTTGGTCAGAGCTGAAGCATTTGTGAGGGTAGCTTTGGCTTCTAGAGCTCCTTCTAGTAGAGCTCTGATTTTGGATGCTATTCTAGCCGAAGTACTGCTCTTCTCCCTGAATATCCTATTGTTTCTCTTAATCCACAGTTTCCAGCAAATGAACTTGGGGAGCCACATCCAACTGGCTTTGAGGAGATCCTTTTTGGTAGTGCTAAACAGCGATATGTTGGCCCACATTTTCAGCAACTCCTGGGTATTTTCCGGCATGGTGAATTTGCCCGAGCTTATTTTCAACGAATCCTTCCATACTTCACTGGCAAAAGGACAAAGCAAGAGCAGATGATCTACATTCTCCTCATCAGAAACACACAGACTCGACACCTTGAGGGCCCTTCCATTCCTCTTCTCCTTAAGTTGTCGCTGGTGAGGATGCTTTTGTGAGCAAGAGTCCAATAGAAATAGTCTATCTTGGGGATAGAAGCATCGGACCAAACGAACTTCCACTAGGCTGGATCTTGAGGCACATTGGGGATTGCCTGGATGAATTTGTATCCTTCAGCTGTCGAGTACGATCTAGAGGACGAACCCCACCCTCTTTTGTCTTTTGAAACAACTTTTAATGGGGATTTTCCTTGAAGGAGCTTTCTTAAGGTGTTGGCTTCTCCTTCCAGATTTTCTGGTATCTCTCCTAGGTCCCAGTTATCCCAACTTTTCTCTGCATCATTGGACCAGATGGAAATGTCCCACAGGGTAAGAAGATTTTTGTGTTGCATCCAATTTTTTATATTTTCTAGTGCAGCCTTCTGTCCAAGGGGCTGGTCCCCAAGGATCGAATCATCCCAGTATCTTATCTTTTTCCCGTTGCCAAGTATCCAGTAGAAGTTAGATTTGAATTGCTCTAGGGCTGTGAGGCAAAGCTTGAATATTGGGGATCCGGTTAAATTTCTTGGAGGCTTATCCAAGCATCTTGAGCAGCTACCTTGGAAATATTTTTCCAAAGAACTTTCTTACTCCAGCTGGTGTGCCCAAAAACTAAGTTCTAGAGGAGTTTGGATCCTAAAGCTAAGTTTTGAACAGCAATGTTTCAGACTTGGAGACCTCCTTCCAGCATTGGCTTCTTTATTTTGTCCCAGCTAACTATATGAAGCCTTCTTTCGTTATTTTTCCCACCTTCCCACAAAAATCTTCTCAACAGGGCGTCCACTTTACTGATGAAGGATTTAGGGGCAAGAAGAATGGTGTTCTGGTAAACAGGAATACTTGAAAGAAAAGATTTTAAGAGAGTCACCTTACCTACTAAATTAAGCCAGGCTGCCCCCCAGGCTTGAATTCTGATTTTCAACTTGTCCAGCAGTGGCATCTAGTGGCCCACGTTGGGGACAGATTTGAGGATGGGAATCCCAAGATATTTGAAAAAATCCCAGGAGAGAGTCCCCTCAATCCCTAAGAGCCTTGCGATTCTTGTCATATCCCTTATGGAGCAGTTCCAACCGTATATCTTACTTTTCTGAAAGTTTATCTTGATTCTTGAGACCTCCTTGTAAATCTCAAGCTCTCTTTTGAATAAACCGGCTGAGATAATGCTTGCTCCCCCAAGGAGCATAGTGTCATCGGCAAATTGGGCATGGTTTATGTCTTTTACATTTTGGACCATCCGAATGCCAGCAAGAGAGCAGTTCTACTGGCAATGATCCAATTGGAAGCTAAGCACTGAGGCTTGAATGGCATAGAGGAACGGGGACAAAGGGAAACCTTGCCTTAGCCCTCTCGAGGCTTGGAAGAAATTCATAGAGCGTCCATTGACCAGAGGGGTGATCCAAGGGGAGGCAATACAGGCTTTAATCCAGTTTATGAAATCCTTAGAAAACCCAAATTTTCCCATTACTGCAAACAGAAAATCATGTCTCACCCTATCGAATGCATTCACTAAGTCGAGCTTGATTACCATGCCTTTTTCTTTCCGATGACAGCTCGAGTGGATTGCTTCTTGAATACGCACTATATTGTCCAGAATCTTCCGCCCTTTTATGAAACCACATTGGTTTTCAGGGATGATTTCTAGCAAAATATTCTTAATCCGATTGGCAATGATTTTAGTAATTAGTTTATAGTCTGTGTTGCATAAAGAGATGGGCATGAATCTGCTGAAGTTGTTGGCTCCTTTTTGTTTTGGGATCAGGGCCAGGAATGCCGAGTTGGTACTTCCCCCTAACTTGCTGCTACTCTGAGATTTCCTGACCATTCTTAGGAAGTCAACTTTGATGATGGACCAACAAGTTGAGAAGAACCTTGCCGTGAACCCATCGGGCCCCGGGGCTTTGTCAGCGTCCATACCATCCAAATCTTTTTTAAGCTCTTCCATTCTAATTGGGGCAGCCAGAAGGAGATTATCAGTTTCTTGGACTAGCTTTGGGACGAGATCAAGCGGGTAGCAGTTTGCATCAATTGGGTCCTCTTCTAGGGCTAAGAAGAGGTCTTTGAAGTAGGAATGGGTTGCTTTCTTAATGCCTTTGAAGTCTTTGACCAAATTTCCTTGAAACTGAATTTCATTTACAGTTTTGAAATGCTTGTGAGCCTCAGCCTGCTTGTGGAAATAGCTGGTATTCTTATCTCCTGCTTACAGCCACATACTTCTGGATTTCTGCCTCCAATACTCCTCTTCCACCCTGCATGCTCTATGGAAATATTTTTGAAGATTTTCTTCTTTTTGTAAGAGTTCTTGAGAAACTTCAGCGTCCTCCATGATCAATTGGTGGCTCTCTAGTGCAGCATGTGCTTGTTTTCTTTTGGAGGTGGGTGAAATCAAGGATTTAGCCCATTTTTTCAGCTCTTTTTTGAGGACCCTCGGCTTTTCTTCCCAGACATAGAAAGGGGAGCCTTGGATATGCCAGTACCAAGCCGTGGAGACCACATCCATGAACCCATCTTGCTGAATCCAGAGGGGGCTGAATCTGAAGGGTATGGGACCAAAATTTTTACCCAAGGACAGCTCGAGAAGAATGGGTTTATGATCAGAGGTGTAAATGGGTAAGATTTTAGAGGAGGCCATAAGATCAAAAGTCAGGAAAGAGGATTGGACGAGGAATCTATCAAGGCAAGCAACAATGTGGCCTGGGCCCCTTCTTTTGTTCGTCCAAGTGAATTTTCCACGGGAGGGCTTGATATCCTCCAGCTCCCAATCTAAAATGATGTCTTCAACCCATTCTCTAGCTTGATCTCTGACCGGTGAACCTCCCTTTTTTTCTTCTGCTACAAGGGTGACATTAAGAGCCCCTGCAATAATGATATTAACGGGGTTTTGCATGCCAACATAGGACTTTAGGGAGTCCCAACATATTCTTTTTTCAACTGGTGATACAAATACATAAACATTGAACAGACTTACATGATGACCAGAGTCTTTATGGAGAAGTTTGGTGAACAACCAATGTGTGCTGCTTTCTTCAGCTTCCAGGTCGTATATGGAGTTGTCCCAGAAGGTAGCTATCCCTCCTGAGGCTCCTCTTGTGCTGACTAATTTTCCTTGACCTTTTTTCCAAAATGCTTTGCTTGCTTGGAGGAGAGCGAGATCCTCCATTTTTGTCTCCTAGATGAGAAGTATTTCGGGTGAATACAATCTTACAATGTCTTTTAGAGCTTCTTCTTTCAGATTGCTGCCTAGACCTCTCCAGTTCTAGGAGATGTATTGCATTACTTACTAGCTTGGGAGGTTGTGGATCCCTTTGGAGCCTAGCCTTGCTTGTTGGTGGATCTGTTATTTATCATCCCTTTGAGTGTTTTATGGGAACCTTAGAGAATATCAAGGTAGGTTTTTTCCTCTCTCTATTTCTTCTTAGTCTTCCGACCCAAGGTGACCTTGACAGGGGTGACTTGGGAGCTGCCAGATTCGGTTCCTCCATCCTCAGAGTCCCCACCTTAATTCGAGCCTAGACTAATGTGATCTTCCTCTGCTTCTTTTTCCCTTTGATCGTCCACCAGGGGAGTCGGGTCTGCCAGGTTCCCAGTTTCCCCAATTTCATTTGCATCATTCCCAGTTTTCTCTGATCCCTCCAGGGTTTCATTGGTTTTCCCCGAAGTTGATCCATCCTTTAACTTTCCTATGGGTTTAAAGTTTGGTGGAGGGTTCTTTGATGATACTGAGATTTTTTCCCCGCTTGGTTTTGGGGCTGCCTTACTCTTTTTGACATTTTGCCAGCCTTCTCCATCCTCTTTGTCTTCTGGTTGTGCCTTAGGGCAGTTCCTTTGAAAATGGTTGTGCTCATGACAGTTTCTGCACTTGAATGGGAGCTACTCATAATCAAGCTTTTGATAATGCTTCCATGACCCAACAGTGAGTTTTACCGCTTCTAGTAGGCCGGTTTCCAAATTCACTTCTACACAGATCCTGGCGCAGGTGTATTGGCCTTTGTTGTCTGCTATGTCAATAAATCTGCCAAGTCCGTTTCCAATCTTTTGCAGCGAATGTAAGTTCCAACAGTGGACTGGTAGGTTCGGGAGCCTGACCCATACTGGCACTTCTTTAGGCACGTCGACTGTGGGATCAAAATCGGGCATCCACCTGTTGAAATACAGGCCCTGAGACCCCATGAAGTACGGGCCGCTCCTGAAGACCAGATCTCAATCTTCCTTGGTTATGAACTCGAATATGAAGAATCCTCTTCCAACGACGTAGCAGGTCACACTATTCTTCAACTGGGTACTCCAGTTACGCTGGATCCAGTCGTCGGTGGTTTTTCCGGAGGGCTAAAGCCCCATAAACTGTCCTATCAACCCTCTTTCAGCCAGAGCTAAGGCAATTTTAATGGGCTGCTCTTCAGGAAAAGCAATTTCAGGAACTTCATCCAGCTTTTTAACAAATTTTGGGATAGAAGGCATGGCTGGTTTCTTACCATCCTGCCCGACAAGCTTCCTAAAGGCCTCAATAGCAGAGATCAGAGGGGTGGGAGATGGATCTCCACCCCCAGGCGCACTCATGGCGGCGCTGGGTCGTGCCCTGCACCAATAAACCTAGAAGGCCGATGCTGAGATCAACGGCGGCAGCGAATTGTGATCATAAAATTATTTGAAACAAAGATTCAATGTTAATGAAAGAGTTAAGTAGCAAATTTCTAAGTTTACTAAGATATATATATATATATATATATATATATATAAATATAATTTTACATGTAAAGAAATCATTTGTGATATTTCAAACTTCATGTCATAATTTGTTTATTGTTATATGATTTGTACATCCTTTGCCTTATATATATATAAGGGTTTTATATACCTCTGCTTCTAAAATATATAAATTGTCTACTCATACAGAGTCTAAAATATATAAATTGTCTACTCATACAGAGTCTGGAGTTTTGTTTATTTGCTTTGAATGGTTTTTTTTTTTAATTTCTTTAGTATTGTATATATTTGTTATTTTACATAATTAATTATATTATAAAATTTATTATTTATCTTTTTGATATGAATAAGTAATTTAAATTTTATACAAAATAGTTTTCTATTAACATTGTTATTTTTCTAGTTCTTGGTTGAAGTTGAGTAAAATTTGCTTAATTAATTTATAACATTGTTAGCTTTCTAGTTCTTGGTTTAAGTTGAATAAAATTTGCTTAATTAATTTATAACATTGTGTTACACAAAACACTTTTTTTTACATATATATTTTACGCTTGGAAATTGCACTTATAAATATCTTAATTATTATAAAGATTAAGTTTAATTCTTAGTGGCTTGAAGATGATGATTATGTTCACAAAGTTTAAAGGTTATGGAAGTGTTTTAACCAAAACATGATATCCTCCATCGCGGTTCAATTTCTTAACAACTTGAAATTGATTAAATACATGATTGTGGCTTGGGCAAATGAGCACAGTGAGGTGCAAGACTTCGAGCTGAAAAGAATAGAAGATCTTATGCAAAATTTTCATGAAACTCATCCTAAGGGTTATATATCTTTTGATCATAAAAGAGAGATTGGTGAGCTTGAAGCTAAGAGAAGGAAAATTTTAATTGAGAAGGAAGCGACCATCAGATTGAAAAGCAAATCCATTTGGCTCAAACTGTGGAGATGATAACACTAAGTATTTCCACCATTTCTACAGACACATAATCAATACCAATGCTCTATGGAACCTTGAGTATTCTAGAGGTAATCAGATCATTATTTTCAAGGGAATGGCTCCAGCAGGAGTCAACCACTTCAAACATTTGTACAAAGAAGACAAGAGAGCCTCTATAGCTGCTATGTTGAACATTCTTATACATTATCCATCTGTTGTTAGTGAAGAGCATAATCTTGCAATGAATGAACTTGTTACGCTTGAGGAACTTAAAGAAGCCATCCGAGCCATGCAAAATGGTAAAAATATTGGACCTGATGGATTTCTACTGGAGTTTTTTTCTACCTTTATAGAATTATTTCAAGAAGGCATTCTTGCAATGATTGAAGGATCTAGGGTTAAAGGTAGAACACTGACTACTTTTATAGCCCTCATTCCAAAGCTTGATAATACTTCTTCCCGGGATCACTACAAGCCTATTTCTCTATGTAATTGCATTTATAAATTGTTTGTCAAGATCATTGCTAACATAATCAGAGGAATACTATCTAAGGCAATGTCAGCTGAACAATTTGCCTTTTTAGAGAAAAGATAAATCCATGATGCTATAGGGATACCACAAGAGGTGGTCCATTAGTGAAGATAAAGAAACTCCCAGCAGCTGTCATCAAAGTGGATTTATCTAAATCTTATGATCGGGTTAATTGGACATTCCTCTTACTTCTTTTGGTTCAAGTTGGATTTGATCTTCTAATTATCAATTGGATGATGTCTTGTGTATAGTCGGTGTCTTTCATTGTTCTTATCAATGGTTATGCATCCTTAATTTTTAGACCTAAGAGAGGGTTATGACAAGGATGTTCATTCATGGCATCTAATGGAGAATCTGCACAACGGTTTCTATATTAATGCAATAATGAAAGAAGAACAATCCACAGGCATCGATTTGTCCTGAAGATGAACCACGTTTGGTTTGAAACGTCGACAATTAACTTGCTTACCGCAGATTCTCCATTAGATGCCATGAATATTCTTCACTGCGGAATCTCAGCAAACCTTAAGGATGTTCATTTTCCCTTCATTATTCGTTATGGTAGTAGAGGGACTAAGTTGAGCTATTCTTCATGCCAGGGATCATAGAGGGTTAATAGGTATTCTGATCAGAGGGAATGTCTCTATAACTCACATTATCTTTGTTGATGATATTATTATATTCACTAATGGATCTTGGAGGGACGTATCCAAGACCAAAGCAATTATGTCTCCTTTTTCTGAAGCTACAAGTATGGTTTGTAATGAAACCAAATCATGTTTATCCTTTATGAATTTGGATAATGCGACTATGGATTGGATATTCTCTCAGTTCAATTTCACTCTTATTGATTTAAATATTGGTCTGAAATATTTGGTCTTTATCATTAAGCCTAATGATTATCTGAAGAGAGATTGGGCTTGGATGGTTAACAAGATTGAAGGAAGATTTAATTTATGGTGCAATAAATGGTTGTATATATGAGGAAGATTAGTTATGATGAAATATATTCTTGAATCCATCCTAGTTTATTGGGATTCCATGGCATATATCCCTACTGGTACTAAGGAATCTATAAAAATATATGTTTTGATTTCCTATGGAGAGGGGGTGAGAATCATAGTGCATATCCTTGGATGGGTTGGAGGAAATTATATCTACCAAAAGAGATAGGGGGATGTGGTATAAAGTATTGCCTATGTTTTGCTAGAGCTCTAGCAGCCAAAGGTATATTGAGATAGATCACTGGTGAAGGTATTTGGGTTAATATCATACATCAGAAATACATCCACGTGCTAACCATGGAACAATGGATTAGATACAAGAATAAGTTGTCCATAAATGTATCTATTATTTGGAAGGTTGTGGTTAAGGAATATGATATTATCGGAGACTGTTTTCCATGGGAAATAGGTAATGGAAACAATATTAGAGTTGGACAGGATCCATGGCTCGCATGTACTGCAGCTTATAGATTACTTGTGGATGAGATAGATCATTTGATAGACAGGGGTATCCTTTTTCCTTATCAAGTAAATGACATTTAAGATTCTTATTCTATTAGTCACAACTGGCTCTCTATTGAAGATTTGGGATTTGAAGGGGAGCATAGTTTTATCTAGGAACAATACACTAATGACCTTTATCATGTTCATTCCCATCGTAGTGATCATGAAGACTCCCTTATTTGTACTAAGAATGAATCTGTAGAATCATATCTGCCTCTATCTAGTGATTGAACTATCCCTTGAAGTATAAATTGTTTTTCTAGTTGGCCTTGAGTGGAAAAATCCCAATTTTAGATAAACTTATCACATTCCTAGGTATTGAGCCTAGTAGATTCCCTCTATGTCAAGTTGCTCCTAAAGCAATTGATCATCTCTTTATATATTTCCCTCATATGACTTCCATGTGGCAATTCGTTGCTTAGTACTATGGTGTTCATTTCATTTGGCAGGGAGAAAATATGAATAAAGCTTTTCAATTGTGGTCTAATAATGCTTTATTTCATTATTATAGAGCCCTGCCATTTATCATGAGTTTGGGAGTTTAGTTGACTAGAAATGAATCTACATTTCAAGATGTCAACGTTCTAGCTATGATCCATGCATTAAAGAGAGTGGAAATATTGGATATCCTCCCTCAACCCCTTGATCCTATGGGACAGAGAATCATAAGAGAGGAAACTATTGATAAATCTATCAATTGGTGCTAATTTGATGGAGCATCTCAAGGAAAGCCTGTGGAGGGAGGAGATGGTGGTATTCTTTATATCTCTAAGGATCATTGGTTTAAATTTGTAGCAAGGATAAGCATGGATACTAATAATCTTGCGCAGATGAAAGACCTTACACTAGTTCTCCAACTGGTTTTTTCAAAGAGCATTCAACATTTACAGGTGTTTGGAGATTTGTTATTAGTGATCGACTAGTTCATATTAAAGAAGCCTTGAAAAAACATCATTCTCAAGACCCCCTACGAAGATACTCTCCATTACATGGGATCGTTTCAAGAAATTTATATTTGTCATGTATTTAGAGAGAGGAACATGACATTAAACTCCCTATAAAAAATGGGCATTCAAAATGGAATAGAATATGTGGAAAACCTAGGTCAACCATGAGGGATTAGAGATTGAAAATGAACTTCAAAATCAACCTTGTCGAGATCTGTTTAGGTGCATAATCCATGCCTTATTTTTGAACTATTTAACTAATGTATTTTTTATGGAATTTCTTTTCTGGCAATTTTTTTAGCAGAAATGACAAAATAGTAGTATTTTGGCATATAGTTATTTTTCATTTCTGATCATATGTAAGGGGGACTCCTGATACACTTATATTTTGATAAGCTATGACCATTCTGTACAATGTGATTCATTATAATGAAATGAATTGCAATTTCTTTTCTCGTAAAAAAAATTATTATAACGTATATTGAATATACAAGTTGCAAATCATAAACAAATGAACTTCTATAATAGGTAAGTATTCTTGTAGAGATTCCATTTGTAAATATTTTAATCTATCATACTAGTAATCAACTATGTAGTATACGAACTAGAAATGTATCATTGTTCTCTATTTCTATTCATAATTAATAAGGTCGTGAAGCCATTAAATAAACTTTTATTGCATAAGAAACATGAGTAGTACTATTCTGAAGTTCATTACTATTGCATCATTAATTCTGTGTATGTCTAAGTAAAAATGATACAAGGTAATTAGAAAATCGTGCTACTAATTCAACACTAAACCGTCTGATTTCAAATATTTGTGTTTGTTTTCCTTTTCTATTTGTGATAATATATATGGAAAGTTTAAAACTACCATTTCCATATATGTATATTCCAATAGGAAAATATCTACCACTCTTAATAAGGAGTGACCATAAACTGTTCCTGAGGAACTCTCATTATATTCAGAAAGAGGAACCAAAATCCTCCCATCACAAAAAATCCCATAATTCATTCATAGAGATTATCCAAAAATACATGGTCTAGATCTAGGATAGACCTTTCATATCTCGACAAAAAATAGTATGACTCATATGTTCAGAACTATATATATATATATATATATATATATATATATATATATATATATATATCATCCCGGTGGGTTAGCTCAAGTAGTTGAGAGTTGTTTACGCTAGCAAAAGGTCTCAGGGTCAATTCCCCGAGTGGCTACACAAGGGCCTCACTCGATGTCCCCACCGGGTTAGGCCCCGTAATCAGGGCTGACGGTTTACCTCGGGTAGTATCCTAAAAACAAGGGGCAGTACCTGAGGGTTTCTCGAGCGATGTTCCATCATTATATATATATATATATATATATATATGGGGGGGGGACTGCGGCCCATAGGCGAGTTTGTTCGTCTAGCCTCCTTCAGTCATAAGACTACGAGAGGTCACAAGTTCAAGCCCAAGTGCTCACATAATAATCACACAGATGTGTTAATTGGCGTGTACATTTCAGTAAGGTGGCCAACAAGGTGGTCGGTGGTGGGGCCGTGGTAGGAGGACCCTGAACTCGATTACATGTTAGGCATGTTCTGTGGATCTCTTAGGGTGGAAACCACTGGACCAAACAGTTATTGCCTCGGGGATGTAGACCAAAGAAACTATGGAGGTCGAACGATCAATTCAAGTTTCAAGGCACTAGTATGCATTTGTGTTACAAGTTTGAAATGTTTTGTAACTATTTTAGTTTTATCTTCGGATTATATACAACAATTACATAAAACATTACTAAGAATATATATATATATATATATATATATATATATATATATATACTTCAACTTCTAAAGGCATAGGCATGCATTTGCTGGATTTGAACATTATAAAAGGTAGGTATAAGCAACTTTGCTACTAATTTCACTTGGTATCTTAATGTTTTTATCAGAACAATTTGATGTGAGAAATTTTATATAAAGAAAAATAAACTTGCATATTTTATTTACATTCTCAATTTCTATATTTGGCATGTATTAACCACTTTATGACTATTTACTTGTTCTACTCCATTTAAGCTAAGATCCCTTTAAAATTTTACGTGTATAAATTGTTATAATAAACATTGGAAGGTGAATCTATGAATCGAAAGAATAATAAATTTACTTTTTTTTTATGATGTATAAGGCAATGGTTAGGATTTGGAGGAAATCGGTTTTGAAAACCATTGTTGAAGGTTAATGCGATGCTGCAACAACTTGGAGTTCAGCGAATCGTCATTAGTTAGCTTAGTACCAACCAAGAGGAAAAAGTGGGAATCCTTTTGGTTTGTTGTGTGTCATGGTATGCTTACATATCAGTCGGTTTCGTGGATGACAGTTTTGACTGACTCGTGGAGGTTTACCTTTTGGAACGTCGCAGTTTAACTTTTACAAATGGATCCTATAAAAACCCTAGCAAACCCTTTTCACTCGAGTCCTTTCCTTGGTAAAAAGAATTTCCCTCCATCCATTTCAGAGGATTTTGGTTCATACAAGCAGGAGGATGGAAAAACCATCAGCTAACAGGGAATCGAGCGTGTGCGTGTAGGTAATTAAAAGCTTGCAAAGCAAAGGAAGGCCTGGTGAGATTCGAGTTCAGGGTGGATGTTAACATTGGCAGAGTTGAAATGCTTACAAAGAGGGAGTTGGTGGGAAGAGTGGAATTTGTGAAGTTAAATAGAAGCGATTCGTTGGCTTGGGTTAATAAATACAGGGTTTCAAAAGTGGGTTATGCACCGAGAGTCAACTTGTTGGTCAATGGATGGATAATTTTCATATTTCTCAACGAAGAAAAATTGAAAAAATCCTCAACATGGTATGGCTTTATAATGAAGGTTCTCTCCTGTTAAAATGATGGCATTTAGCCTTCAATCCATCCATACATAAGCAAACATGTATACATCTATGGATGTTGTTACCGGGTTTCCCTCTGGAGCTCTGGACACAAAATGTGCTCGAAGGTCTAGCAAACTATGTGAGAAAATTTATTAGGGTGGATAAAAATTCGCTTTATGGAATAAATAAAATGGTGGTGAGGGTGATGGTCGAATTTGACATTGCTAGAGGGCTTCCTACAGAGGCTAAAGTTGTTTTGGGTGATAGGGTTTTTCAAAAGAAGCTGGACTATTTTTCATATTTCGTTCAAGTGTTTTTATTGTAGAAATCATGTTAAATCATGTTGTCCCTTTCTATTGTCAGGGTTCCCATTTGTTTTAATAGAATAATTTGAAGTCACTCTAATTTCAAATTATTCCCATGAATAAATTTAGAAGCAGTTGTTCTACGAAAGACCCCAACAACATCACAGGTCACAAGAAAATGGCATCTTGAATTTGGGTAAGAGTAATTCTGACTCTTCTACGCATTATGAGGATGTATCTAAAGAAGAGTTGAATTTTTATATATTTGTGGAAAAATATTTAGATCATCGCCTTTCTTTTGGGAAGAAAACTTATGGTTTAGGACCTAACTCTGTTGAGGGTTTCTCTAGAAGAAACCCGTGTCAGGATTTTTCCTATGTTTCTCTTGTAGTTAATTCTTTGTAATAGGGTTTAAAGGGAGATAATCCTTTGAACTTTCAGCTAATAGATTCAAACACTTCTATGGTTTATGAGGACTCATTTTCAATGGTAGAAAATTAAAAATATGTTAACCCTCGTATTATTGCTCCTCCTGTAGAGGATTTCGAGCTATTAAAAGAGAGTGGTTATGGATCATCTGATATCCATGCCTTAAAATCCCCTCTTGAAGTGTTTTCAAAAAATACCTCTTCGAATTTGAAGGCTAATTCTCTCCATTCAATAAGGTTTCAAAATGTTATGATAATAAAGAAGAAAGCTTCCAATCTTGCCACCTTACTAGATTCTAAGCCGATAGGCTATAAACCTTTATCTGTAAGGTTGGAAGAAGAATCCTCTGCTTTGGAAGTAAGTGTTAATGTTGGTTCACCTGGGATACTTAAAAGACATAAACCCCAAACTATTTATTTTAAATCACAATTCTCCCTTTAAATGTGAGGGGGTTGGATAAGGCTGAGAGGTTAGGGCCTTATCAAAACTCATTTTGGATACTAGCCCTTTTAATATATTTTTGCAAGAAATGATGTGTCCTACCTCTGTAGCTATTGAAGCACTAGCCAATATCCTTCCAGGTTGGGAATTGTCTGCTATTAATGCTTTGGGTCTCTCGAGAGGTTTGTTATCCTGTTGGAATCAAAGGGTTGTTCAATTAAGGCCTTACAAAACCGATTGGCAGATTTTATTCAAGGGAATCTTGGGTTTTTTTTATAAAGATATGACACTCCTTAATATGTATGCCTCTTACAAAAATAGAGAAAGTTTTTGGGTTTCTCTTTCGGCTTCTGGTATATTAATGATCCAGATGGAGATTGGTGGCCACCCACCTATTCCATTGGCTCAAAACAATTCTCCATTGTGGCAGTTTCCTAGTTATTTTTCTACAGTTTTTCGGGTCTTAAACTTTCGGGTCCATTTTGAGGCCCCAAACGACGTTTTTTGGAGATTCGGGGCCAAATGGTTTCAATCAACATGCATTTGGCCATCCAAAAGTTGTAAATCTTAGACAGACCTTTCCAACGAGCTATCGAACGCCCAAATCGGAGATCGTATGCAAAAGTTATGACCTCAGGAAGTTGACTATTCAACTTACCACCTTGGGGCCGCAAACTTTATGACGGTTCATCTTCTAGGGTTACGTTTTGGACTTTTGGGGTTCTCACCTCATTCTTATTATAAATAGGCCCCTTTGGCCTCATTTTGTATCCAGCTTGGCACGAATGAGCGTAGCAGCCACATCTCTTCCCAGAGATAGCTACCACCATTCTAGCAATTGTATTACAGTATGTTCTATTTCTGCAATTTAATAGAATATTTGTTTACTGTATCTCTGTTATCTATGCAAAATGTTTGTGATTATGATTCTGTATATGTTCTTTCATTTTGCTCACGCATAAATCCGGATCAATTAAATATTGACAATCTTATTTTGGTAGGAGACTTAAGTTTTACTACCTCAATTGCAGAAATCTGGGGGCTAAAGGAAAAAAACTGTCTTAATGGCAGACTTCTCCGTAAATCTTTTGGGAAGGTTTGACCTTATTAACATCATCCCACAAGTTTTAAAGCGTACTTGGACAAATAGTAGGAGTGGAAAGGAGGGCATTTTAAAAAGACTGGATAGATTTGTTGTAAAAGCATCTTTGGTTCAGTTTTTTCAAATGTATAGAACTTGGGTTGGGAATAACCAATTTTTTGATCACTGGCCCATATTTTTACAAGTGGAGGGAATCACTCTTAATAAGAATTTCCCTTTTAATTTCAATAGTTCTTGGTTAGAAAATGATGGTTTTTGTTCTTACATTAAAGATGTTTGGACAAATATCCACTTTGATGAAGCTTTAAACCCAATGGAGAACATTGTGCTAAAGTTAAAAAATCTTAAAGAGTGAGTGACCAAATGGATAAAGAACAAAAAACTCAAAGACGAGGAAGAGTTCTCTTTTCTTGAAAATCATATTTGAAGCATTCATATCAAAAATCTGGATTTCTTTGTTTTAGAAGAGGATAATATATCAACTAAAGAACTTGAAAAGAAAAAAGTCATGATCCTAAAACAAAAAGAAAAGGATAGGAGGTTAAAGAGCAGAGATTTATGGATCAGGATGGGTGACAATAATACCATATTCTTTCACTCCTATGCTTCACATAGATGAACTGTAATTTCATCTCGGAATTATTGGATGAAAATGATAATGTAGTTAAAGGTCAAAGTCAACTCAAGAAGTTAGCAATTCAGTGTTTTGGGGGGCTTTATATAGATGATGGATTTTGTTCTCTTGAAGGTTAGCTAAAAACTATAAAGTTATTTCCAACCTTCTTTGATCTAGAAGAAAAGGAAAAGTTGGGGAAGTAGGCAACTCTGAAATAAATTGAGGATGCTTTGAAACTTTTTTAAAAAGAGAAAAGTTCAGGCCCTAATGGGTGGATTGTTGATCTCTTTCTCCACTTCTTTGATATTATGGGGGGAGATCTTCTAGCAATGGTAGAGTTTTCCATAACTGAAAGTTATGTATCAGGACCTATAAATTCTACTTTCATTACTTCGGTTTGAAATGCAATAAGCCTAAAACTTTTGTGGATTTCAGACCAATTGTGTTATGTAACATGGTCTATAATCTCATTTCAAAAATCATTTCCAATATAATCAAACCGGTTATATCAAAGTGCTTATCTTTAGAATATTTTAGATTCTTACATGATAGACAAATTTTAGATGCAATTGGGATAACTCAAGAAGTTATACATTCTATCAAGCATAAGAAATTGAAGGCTTTGCTACTGAAAATGGATCTGGAAAAAGATTTTGACAAAGTTGACTGGGGTTTCTTAAGATTAATTCTTATCTAGATTGGTATGCTAGTGTTGGTTGCTAATTGGATCATAGCTTGTGTTACATATGCTTGTTGTTTTGGTGAATGGTGATCCTACAAGCTTCTTTAGGAATCGAAGAGGAATTAGGCAAGGTTGTCCCCTCTTCCCTCTGCTTTTTCTGCTAATAATTGAAGGTTTGAGTAGGATTATCTTAGAGGCAAGGAAAAAAGGGAAGATCATGAGAGTTAAAATCAGTAAAAAATTGTTCATAACCACTTATTCTTTGTCGATGATATTTTAGTGTTTGGTATAGACTCTTTGGAATAATGGCTTTGTCACAAGGAGATCATAAATCTATTTTTGTAAGGCTTCTGGAATGTCTATAAGTATAAGGAAATCAAGTTTCTATAATCACAAACTGGAAAAGGATAATTTGGAAAGTGTCACCTCCATCCTTCCTTTTAAAACTTTTGAGGTTGAATCTGGGTTTAAATATTTAGGTTATTTCTTGAAACCTAATGATTATAGATTTCGAGATTGGTTTTGGCTGTTGGAAAAAATTGAAAGAAGAATCAAGAACTGAACTTTCATATTTTTGTCACTTGGTGGAAGGATCACTCCCATTAGAGTTGTCCTTATTAGCATTCATGTATATTGGTTTTCGTTGTTGCAAGTTCCTTCTTATATTATTATCAAATTGAGAAGGTATATATATATTTTTTCTTATGGACATGTGGAACAAAAAAAAACAATATTATAATGGCTAGCTCGAAAAAGATTTCCATGCCAAAAGATTGGGGTGGTTGGGGAATAATTTTTTTATTATCTTGGTTCATCACTGCTTTAAGATTATGAAAGATATCCAAAATGTAGGTGTTGTTGGATTTTTTGATGGTGTAACTAAGAATGGTTTATGTGCTGCTAATGCAATTTTAATGGTTAACAATTTCCATAGCTTTAATTTCCAACTACACTGTGGAATAGGTTCAAACATGAGGGTTGAGTTATTAGCTCTTTGGTGTTTGTGCAAGATTGCTTCTTTTTTTGGTGTAGTGATTCTTAGGGTATACGGTGATTCCAGGGTCATTATCAAATGGGTGCAAGGTGATTTTAATCTCAAAGTAGTATCATTATTACCTTGGTGCAACAGGATACGTTCGGACCTCAAGAAGTTCAGTCATACTACTTTCCAGCATATTTACCGAGAACATAATCAGTTAGTTGATAAACTCTCAAAGTCTTCTTTGGAAGGAAAAGAAGGAATTCTATTGTGGGAAGAATGGTTGGATAATACTCAAACTAATACTAGCTCCATCAACATCTTTGTTTTCTAATTTTCTCAGGTTTTGAAGTTGTGGGTATATAGTTTTTTGTGTGTTTTAGATGGGGCCTAGAAATTATTTTTGTACAAGTTTTTGAATTTTGGGATCTTGTTATGATCTTGAAGGCATGTAAGAATTAGTTTTTTCTTGACATCTTAGAATTGGGACAGGTCTGTGAGAACAGTGAGTAGTCAATTTTTTCTAGACTGTGTTTGATAATCTTGTACTTTTTAATTCAAAAATGAATAACATAAGTGCGTTTTTTTCTGCTGAAAGGAAAAACATTGGAAGGCATTCATATGTATAATGAGAGTTACTAAAAGATTTGTTTATGTACACATCATTCATAGGTCATGGTAATGCCCTCTCATTCTAGAAGTAAGGGGCATTTAAGTTTCAACATTCACACACTAAGAGGGTTCATAAAGACTTTCCTAGCGATTTTTCTATGTAGTTATGTTTTCTTCTTATGCCATCTCTGCCATCTCTAGTTACTGAGGTTAGACAAGTCACTATGTTATTGATTTGCTTTACCATGTGAGAGTGAAGTTAGACAAGTCGCATTTAAATTTCAATATTCACACACTAGAGGGTCCATAAAGACTTTCCTAGCGATTTTTCTATATAATTATGTTTTCTTCTTATGCCATCTCTGCCATCTATAGTTACTGAAGTTAGACAAGTCACTATGTTATTGATTTGCTTTACCATGTGAGAGTGAAGTTAGACGAGACGTTATGTTATTGAGATGCTTTACCATATGAGAGCATCCGTTTTTATGGAGTCACATATTCTTCGTGTTCCAGCTCTAGCTATGGAAGTTAAACAAGTCCATACGTTATATAAACATTTTAATATTTTTTTTCCCTTGAAAATCATATAGAATTGCTTGAAACTAGCTTATTATCTTACTTCGATAACTAATAACGAAATAAAACAAGGCTTCACATCAACAATGATACCTATCAAAGTTAGAGTCAAGCAGTAGAGCATAAGTAACAAATATTTAGTAATATGAATGATCTAGTGTCGAGTAGCACTAAGGAGAAAAAAAGAGAAATTGTACACATGTAGTTTTAAAAAGGAAAATTATACATGATATTTATATTAATAATAACATGATACTAATATATAGTAATTTGTAATTCAACCACGTAAGTTGAATATCAACTATAGTGTATAAAGCTTATCTGTGTAAAGTTTATTGGAAATTGAATGAACCGTCTTGTAAGTACCAACTATGTATCTTTTTACTATTTATCAGCAATACATAAATACACATCTGACTATTTATCAACAATACATAAATACACATCTGGAGATTATAAAAGCTCCACTATGATTTGGATAAAAATAATTTTGATGAGCTTTGTGTATGAAGAATAAATGGTATAAACTCTTTTTCAATGCCAAGTAAAATACCTTATGAATGGGTGTTTTATTGGAAAAAATTGAGCCTATTTTCTTAAACCTCGCTTATTTCCAAGTAGGTGACTTCACTCTTTATTTCTTTGCTAAGGTATTGATAGACTTTCATTTATTAAAAGAGATCAAGGTTTGTGCAAATTTTATTTATGCCATTGAAAACAGTGCTATGTATATTTCTACCATTGATTCATAAGCTTATGTGTCTAGACACTTGTATAGCTATTTGCTTCTTCAAACTCCTCAACAGTAGAGACATTGGCAAATCTCCCACAAATATGCAATTGTCTTGCATAGTGTTTCTTTTAACAAAGGTCCCAAGACATGTCACTAGATAACACAATGCAATGGTATCTTGGAATTCAAAATCATAGAAATTTGGAGACTAAAGGAAGAATGTTGGAGCTAACAACATGTATATAATGAAAACTTTGAAACTTGAAATGTTGGGTTTTTTCCAGTATACCCACAAGTAATTGATCAATGGTAGGAAACCTAATGGTATCTTGGAATCCAAAATCATAGAAATTTGGAGACGAAAGGAAGAATGTTGGAGCTAACAACATGTATATAATGAAAACTTTGAAACTTGAAATGTTGGGTTTTTTCCAGTATACCCACAAGTAATTGATCAATGGTAGGAAATCTAATGAACAGTCCTGAGTTGCCATTTGTTATATATGTAATTATGTACTCTAGATTTTCCAATTTTTAGTTTTTATATTATAACTCCACCCTAAGTTTCCATTTGTTATATATGTAACTATGCATGCTATGTTTTCCAGCCTTTGGTTTTTATATTATAACTCCATTTAGCTTCCTATCACTTCAATCATAAACCATGGCAATTGATGGTGATTCATTCAATCAGTGACTATCAACACAATGATTGCTTGGATGGTATGGGGTGTCCTTGGTATGTAAGTTGACTATGAGGTTCCTTCCTTCCTTCGTCTTTTGAGTTGTTGGTATACGAGTGAATGTGTTTGAGTGACACTATTGTGCCTCCTAGTTAACCCTCCTTTTCTACCTAATATATAAATATAGGCCTACCAAATAAAGTGCTACCTTGCATGTTTGTATGCAAAGGAGTTCATATGTAGCTCCAACACCACCTACTAGGCTACTATGGATGCCAGTGTAGGAATTATGAATCTTTCCTCTTGTTTCACACATTCTTGTTGTGTTACATGTTGTGGATTACATTATGCAAGAATTATGAACATCACCTCTCGTTTTGAAAGGTATGTTCCTGTTGTAACAAGAGTCAAATATCTAGTCATATCATCATGTTCCCTGGTAGCAGAATGTCTTAGTAAGTCATGTGAGCTTTCTAATAGTTTACCTATGGGTGAGCATATTTGTGGTGGTGATTATTGGCCTACACCTTCCGAGGTTGATAAAATTGTTAAGAAATTTGGATAGGATAAGAAGAGGTCTAAGAAGACTAGTTTGGGGCATGTTCTATTTATGTCTTCAAGAGGAATGTATAATTTTTATAAAAAGCAACACTCAATATTCAATGTCATTAATTCAATTGCAATCACTATAAAGTCAATACATATACATATGTTAGAGATTAAAATGTTCATATATGGTCTCTAATGTCATAGGAAAAACCATGATCTAGGAGGGGTTGGAGATTGAAGAGTTCTTAAAAGGATAGCTAAATAATCCATCTCTTTAGGATTATAAAGCTTTACCATTTCTCTAGATATGGGGAGCATGGCTTGCCCATAACATGAAGAATTTTCAAGAAAAATACATCCTGCCAAAGATATATGTTGCTAAGAGCCTAGCTATCCTACAGTTCTTTCCACATACTCAAAAGATTATATATAGAGGTAAGCATACAACTGAGAATATTGATTATTCGACCCGTTGGTGCAATTTTAATGGTGTTTCGTAAGGCATACCAAGCTATGGTGTTGTTGGTGGGCTACTATACATCTTCGACTGTCATTATTACAATTTTGCAGTTTGAATAGGAATTGCCATAAACAACAAGGCATAGCTCTTTGTTGTGATGATTGTACTAAAATTCGTTAGGCATGTACAAATTACAAGTATTTGGTGACTCACAACTTGTGATTGTCTTATTATCACACAAAAGGCACCCAAAGAATATCTTTCTTAGGCATGTCTATGATGACATCTGCAGGATCTTAGAACTTTTTCAAGAGGTCTCATTCAAACATATTTTTCAGGACATGAATCAACACGTAGATATTCTCTCTAAATAGAGGTTATGACTAGCAGAAGGCTCTTCCACAACATAGGATATCAACAAAGTCACCATTAAAGAGATAGATCCAAGACCACTTTTGTTTTAGCCTCAACCCATCTCACATGAGCCTTTTTTAAGTTGACAATGCATCATGTCAACAATGATGAAACAAAATTTATTTGTGAGATACTTTTGTATGGACAGCCTAGAATTAGTAAGGATTGAATGTTAGATCATGTTTTTCAAGTTCAAAACATGTGATAGCATAATTTTCTAAAAATTTACAAGATATATGTAGAATAAACTCGAGTATATTTATATAAGGATTTCTTAGCTAATGAATACTATGGTTATGGATTTAATACAGATTCAAGTTGTGATATTTTTTTCAAGGAAAAAATAATGTTAGAGATTAAAATAAGATGAATTTTCCTTATAATGATATAACATATGTGTTTCATCAAAGAAATACCTGGAGTACAATAATTTTATTATTATTGGATTTTTCTTGTTCTTTAAGTACTCTCCCTACAGGGTGAATCACCTAGTGATTATGGACATAAAAATTAGTAGCAATAATGTATAATAATTTCAAGGAGCAAGGAATAGAGTATGTTAGACATGTCACATAAGAGGACAAGGTAGGGAATTATGCCAAGGCCTTTCCTCTTTACATGAATGCCCTTGGATACTTCAAAACCCATTTGAACTATGAAAAGAACCCAAAAATTAAAGAGGCCATTACACATAAGTTTACTGAGTATTTACGATTGGAAGGTGAGATATGTGTCGTGTTTAATGATGGAGGAATAATGGTTGTGACCATAGCAAAGAGTATTTTCTATGGGAAGATTAGATATGTGTCATGTTAAATGATGGAGGCATAATGGTTATGACTAGATAAAACACCAAACTAGACAACAATGGTTGTATTCATGATCACGGCATAAAAACATGCTCAAATTAATGTACATGGAAATGGTTATAGTGACAATATTCAACGAAGGCAGTGACGGTCACAATAATAGCAATTGGCCAAGATGGGTGATTTGTAGAGCTTAAAGTTGAGTTAGAACAATGGAATGGTGTAGGAAGATTACTGAATATGAGCAACAAGGCAGTGCAAAGCTTAAAGCTAAGTCAAATTGATGAGCATGAGGTTGTGTAGAAAGATCAATGAGTTTGAACAATGAGGTGGTGTAGATAAGATGTTAATTCATCTATAATGACAATTGACCTTTTGGATGCGAAAGTCTGGGGCACCTATGCTAGGGGTGATCATTTAGCGGTTTTTTACTCTAATTTATTGATGGAGTCACACTCGATGTACATTACTCCACATAAATTGGGTCCAACTTGGCGTAATAAAAGATCGGGATCTCCTGGCATTGGTAAGCGATTGGACAGATTTATAGTGGCAAAAAGTTTGTTACCTTTACTGTCTCAACATAGGGTTTGGAGTAGTTTTTAAAAGATTATAAGTTTAGAAAATTAATGTGAAGGATTTGGACGGCGGCTGCGTGAGGAGAGCGTTAGGGTTTGAAGGAGCGTCTACGAGCTTAGCAAGAGACGGCCATGGCCGCCCCTGGGGGTGGGGATACGGCCCCTCCCCCTCCGATCTTAGAGGAGGACGCATTTAGGAGGCTGGTTTCCAGTGGAGGCAAGCGCAAATCCCCCCTATCTGTTCCAAAATTCATAAAAAAGCTAGCCGAAATCCTAGAAATCGCCCTGCCGGAGACGCAATCAGTAAAAATAGCTCTTGCTCTCTCTGAGAGAGGGCTGGTTGGCCATCTCATGGGGCTTTGGCCCTCAGCAAAAACCACCGACGATTGGATCCAAAGAAACTGGAAGCCCCATCTCAAAAAAGGAGTCACCTGCTACCCTTTGAGCAGTGGCTTCTTTCTCTTTGAGTTTATAAATAAGGAAGATAAATATCTCATATTCAGAAATGGGCCATATTTTATGGGTACCCAGGGACTGTATCTGAATTGCTAGACCCCGGATTTTGATCCCACGGTGGAACTGCCTAAGGAGGTACCTGTATGGGTCAGGCTCCCCAACCTGCTGGTTCACTGCTGGAACTATGAAGCGCTTCAGAAGATAGGGAAAAGAATAGGGAAATTCATTGATAAAGCAGACAATAAGTCCATATACAACTGTGCTAGAATATGTGTCGAAGTTGACCTGGAGGCAGGGCTCCCGGAGGCTGTGAAGATATCTGTTGGCACCTGGTCCCACTACCAGAAAGTAGACTATGAACACCTCCCCTTCAAATGCAGAACCTGTCAAGAGCATGGGCACTTCCAGAGGAACTGCCCAAAGAACCAAATCTTAGAAAAGGAAGATGCTGAAGGATGGCAAAGGGTTAAGAAAGCCAAAGCAGGCCCAAAACCCAAAGATCCAAGGACTGGGCAGGCAAATCAACCATCATCTTCAAATCCAAGCCCTCCAAAGGAGCCATCGAAAGAAGCTGCTGGAAAACCAAAGGAACCTATGAAAGAACCCATCGATATAGCTTCTTAGTCCCCGCACCCCTCAAAAAATCCGAGGCCGGCCAATGGAACCCCTCATGCAGAAGACCCTATGAAATTGGATGAGGAGCATATGTGGAGCATATCTCTCTTGGCACAGAAACTGGAGGGGATTCAGATGGGGGGGCGACGGAGACCAGCAGCTCAGTTGGAACCCCTGAGAAGGCTCCAAGAGGAAGGAAGCTAGAAAGGAAAAAAAGGGAGGAGAAATCATATAGGGACGTTACAGCATGACTCTAGCAAACCATCCCGAATATGATGGAAACTAGATCTACAAAAAAAGGTAAGGCTTCGAAAGGAGCCACTCTCCCCCCCCCCGGTTCTTAAATGCAGTATGTCTCCTGGAACTGCAGAGGGCTGGGAAGTAAGTCTAAAGAAGAAGCAATCAAAGACCTAGTCAGAATGACTTCCCCAGATGTACTTCTGATCCAGGAGACGAAAATGGAGGAGCCTAAGACCATCCAGGCTAGCAAAAATTTCTGGAAAAAAGGAGAAGGCAGAGCCGTAAGCGCTAGGGGAGCCTCAGGAGGTCTAGCCACCTTCTGGAACTCCTCATCGCTAGTTCTACTTGAAGAACATAGCACCACCCATTGGTTGTTCACGAAATTGTTGCATAACGATTCAAAACACAAGGTAAGTCTTGTTAACATTTATGCCCCGGTTCTCCTATGGGGAAAAAAAGAATGCTGGGATTCTCTGAATTCTTTTCTCTTTACTAATCTTCATGAGAATCTTGTCCTCGCTAGAGATATGAATGTCACTCTTTCCCTCTGGGGAAAAAAAGGAGGCTCTCCCGTAAGAGACCCGGCAAGGGAATTGGTAGAAGACATCATGTTGGACTGGGACCTCGAGGATATCAAACCCAGTAAAGGCAAGTTTACCTGGACCAATAAAAGAGTGGGACCGGGGCACATTGCAACTCGCTTGGATCGGTTCCTAGTTCATTCCTCCTTCCTGATGCTTGGCCTCTTTGCCACCTCTGAAATTCTCCAAGCTTGCACTTCGGACCATAAGCCCATCTCCCTTACCTTGTCCCCAGGAGAGAATTTGGGCCCGATTCCTTTCCGTTTCAGTCCTCTATGGGTCTCCATGGAGGGTTTCTACGAGCTGGTTTTAGCGTCCTGGAAAAAGAGTGTTACGGGCTCTCCTTTCTTCATATGGGAAGAAAAACTAGGAAGGCTCAAAGCTGACCTCAAAAACTGGGCAAAGAACCTGCCCTCCCCTATCCTTGAAAGGGAAAAAATATAAAGGGCCCTGGGAAACCACCAGTTACAAATGGAGTTTGCCCTGGTCACCCCGGATCTGCTGAACGCTGAGCTTGAGCTGCAAAAGGCTCTTCACAAAGCGCTGAGAAGAGAAGAAGAATATTGGCGAGTAAAGTCACGAAGTCTCTGGCTCCAAGCGGGAGATAAAAATACATCTTTCTTCCATAAACAAGCAAAGTCTCATAAGAATCACAACACTATCAGAGAGATCCAATTTCAGGGGCAATCCTTTAAAAAATTTGATGAGATAAAACAGGCAGCCCACTCGTTCTTTAAAAATATGTATACATAAGAGATGGAGCTCCCAACTAGATCGGATCTCTATCCGCTCTCTGTGGTTCCCAAGCTAATCAATGAAGAAGACAATAGAAGGATGACAGCCCCTATAACTTCTGAGGAGATCAGCAAAGCTCTCCATGGGATGAATCCTGATAAAGCTCCCAAGCCTGACGGATTCACGGCCAGATTCTACATAGCTTGCTGAGATATCATCCAAAAAGATCTAGTTAAAATCGTGAGAAAATCCCAAAACTGTAGGAAAATAGGAGGGAGCACCAACTCCTCATTTCTAGCTTTAATACCCAAAGAGAAAGGTGCCCAAAACTTCTCCAGATTCCATCCTATATCGCTCTGCAATATTGGGTATAAAATCATCACCAAAGTTATAGCAAACAGAATCAAAAAAATTCTTCCCAGGATCATTCCGAAGAACCAGGGGGGGCTTCATTCAGGGAAGACAAATTCAGGACAATATTATCCTTGTGCAAGAGGCAATCCATACAAGCTGCCAAAGAAAGGAGAAAGGTATGATAGTTAAACTAGATCTTGCTAATGCCTTTGATAGAGTCCGGCTGAAATTCCTTTTTTGTTGTGATGAACAAGATGGGGTTTCACCCCCAGGTGGTCTGCTGGATTAAAGCCTGTATTTCAGGGCCTTGGATCGCCCCCCTGGTTAATGGGAGATCGGCTGACTTCTTCCAAGCCTCTAAGGGCCTCAGGCAGGGCTGTCCTCTGTCCCCTCTGCTCTACGCCATCCAAGCATCGGTGCTAAGTTTCCAACTAGATAAGAGCCTTCAGCAGCGTTCTCTGACCGGTCTCTCAATCTCTCCGAGAGTTAAGAGAATTAACCACACTCAATTTGCCAATGACACTCTCCTCCTGGGCCAAGCCAACCTCTCCACTGCAAGATCCTTCAAGAAAGAGTTGGATGCCTACACTGAAATTTCAAGCAGCGAAATCAGTCTGAGGAAAAGAAAAATATATTGTTGGAACTGTCCCCCTAAAGAAATGACTGACATATCCAGGGCGCTGGAAATGGAAGGAACCTCCATGTGGGAGTCCATTAAATATCTAGGAATTCCGTTAGTCAGAGCAGCTCCCAGAAGTAGCCTTTGGACGCCTCTAATGGACAAGCTTAAGGCCAGGATCATGGCCTAGGGAGCCACCTGGCTAAACAAAGCAGGGAAGCTAATACTTATAAACTCTGTTCTTACCTCCATGCCTATCTACCAGGCGTCTATCATGCTAGCCCCTAAAGGAATTGTGAAAGACATTGATAGCCTCTTGAGAAAATTCCTCTGGGAAGGGGGAAGAAATGAAGGGAGAAAAATGCACTTAATCAGCTGGGATAAGGTCAAATCCCCTAAGAGGGAAGGAGGGCTGCAAATCAAAGATGTGGCCACTCAAAATCTAGCCATGGGAGGCAAGATTCTTTGGAAAATGATAAGAGGCAAAAACACTTGGAGCTCCAAATCCCTCCGGACTAAATACTTCTGTGGCCATAAAGAAAGATGCCTGGAACGGCCCCTCCGAACTAGAAAAGGCTCCCCCATTCTCTCCCTCTGCCTAAAAGCCCTTGATTTGATTTCCTCCAATCTCACCTGGATCCCGGGGAATGGAACAAAAATCAAGTTCTAGGAGGATTCTTTGTTAGGGCAAGCCCCTTTAAAGCACCTGGAGGGGATGGACAACATCAAAAATTGGCTCCACTCCGAAAGAAAAACCACCCTTTGGGACCTTTCTGTTTGGAACCATGATGATTCTTGGCAGAAGTGGGACCTAGGGGACTTCCCGCAAAACTTAGAAATTGAAGCTCGCTCCCTTTTGGATGCTCTTCAAGGGTATACCCCCTTCTCGGCCAAGAAGAAGGACCAAAGAGGTTGGGGCTCATCGACTAGCCTTTACACAGCTGCTGTTGGTTATGCAACCCTGCTGGCTATCTCTTGGGCAGCCCCCGACCCCACTGTTTGGAGAAACCTCTGGCGTCATCCTTCCCTTCCCAAAATTGATCTCTTCTGCTGGTCCCTTCTGCATGATAGTATTCTTACCTGGGACAACCTAAAAAAAAGAGGCTGGGATGGGCCATCAAGATGCCCTCTCTGTGCCTGCCATGAGGAATCCTCTAATCGCATTTTTCTTAAGTGTACCTTTGCTTTGGATCTTTGGAATGTCATTCTTGGCCAGCTGAACTTGCCCCTCCCTCCTTCTGTCACCTCTTTGTTTACCTCTTGGCCTGAGATAGCCCCCTTCTCCTTCTCCAAGCTAAGTTACTAAAACAGTGCTGGATGTGGGTTCCAAAAATCCTTTGCTGGAAATTGTGGCTGGAACGCAATAATAGGATCTTCAAGGATATTGCGGGGACTCCATTCCAAGTTACACTCAAAGAAAAAGCGCTTCTGGGAGACCTAGTAGCTTCAAACTCTAATATCACCAATGAGGTAACCCCTGACAAAGATGAGTACAGCTGGTTCCATAATCTAGACTTCTCCCTACTTGCCAGAACCAAGAAAACCTCCAAGCAATACTCCCCTTGGGAAATAAGGTTGGAAGAGCAAGAGTTCATAAAGTGGAGATCCTTTTTGGAGAAGCATATCCTGCATGTGGATGGGGCCTCGAAAGGGAATCCCGGGGCCGCGGGAAGTGGAGGGGTCTTGCTTGACAACTCAGGGAAAATTGTTCTCAATTTTTCCTGGGGGTTGGGCCAAAACACCAACAACATAGCCGAAATTCTGGCCATCTCGCAAGGGTTGGCTCAGACCAGAAGGCTTTCTATCAAGAATTTGGTTGTCATAGGGGATTCTAGAATCATTATCCAAGCTCTCAATCTGAAAAAGGCCCCCAAAAACATGGGTATTGCTCACTACTACCGGAAGGTTATTACCCAGCTGAAAGACTTTGAAGAAATTAAGTGCTATCATGTTCTTAGACACCTCAATCAGATGGCGGATCATGAAGCCAATATAGGTGCCTCCCTGAATAAGGGAGTTCTCCTCGTCAATGGTATCGAGAATCAAGAATCAATCCCTTAGCGTTTCTGGAGAATGGGTCGAAAGAAATCCTCCTGTCAGCAGCCCGAATATTGATAGGGAGGACTTCAAAATGAAGTCGTGCAGGATTGAGGCAAACGAGAAAGGTCGATCCCACGGAAAAGACAAAAATAGGACAGAGCCTACAGGGAAATCACATGGCTCCTACTTACCCAGTGCCGGCTCTGCAAACTTGGGAAACAGGCACCAATCGTCATCCTCCATGGAGATAAGAACCCAGTGCAAGCACTCTAACGAAATCGGCGAAAATCTGAACAGTGTATGGAGGAGAAGGCAGGCTCGAGCCTATATCAGGAAGATCAATTCCACCTTGTGCTCACTGAATACCCTGTCGGTCGAGAAGGAAGCGCTTGGGCTCTCTCAGAGGTTTCTCATTGTGCAAGGTTCAAGCCTGAACGAAGGCCGTGGAGTGCAAGATGGAGGCAAGCTCGTCCTCTTTGCAAATCGAGACAAGAATGGGTCTGATCCAGCAAGATCTGGACAAGGTGAAGGAAGCATTAAACCGGTTGGAGGTCAAGCAGACAAGGATGCAAAAAACTGGAAGAACTCGCTGGGAATCCATGACCCAGGAAGTCAAAGAAATTCGCGAGGAAATTTTCGATGACAACATGACAAACATGAAGGACATTGCCAACATCACAAGAGAGATAGGGAACCGAATGGCAGAACTAGAGAAGAAGGTAGAGGAACTGCTCAAGGATCACGGTAAGACACTGAAGATAGATCGCTGAGGTAGGTCCATCGCCAAACGCAGTCGAATTCTCTCCTTTTGGATCATTTTTTTCCAAACCAAGACTGGTTCTCTATATTTTGTATGCGTTATTATGGAATTTCCTGTTTCTGTTTAGTAAAGTCCAGAAATTTTGTAAAGGGAGTTGTTAGCATGACTATGCCCCTGTATTACTGAACAAATTGTAGTAGCTGGATCAGAAATACTGTTTTTAAGGCTACTGGCAGCCGTTTAGCCAGAAGTTAATATTAAAGATCCATATCCGTTCTAGTTAAAAAAAAACATAGGGTTTGGAGTAAGCCTTTGAAGATTTGAGACCACTTTCTGATATGTCTTGATTGGATGGAGGTGGTGGGAATACCATCTTACCCTTTTAAATTCAACCATACGTTGTTGAAGGAGGTTGAGTTTTTGGAATTGATCAAGTTATCTTGGCCATCGACCTTTTCGGTGAGGGATCGTGACGCTATGTCTAGACTGGTGGGTAAGCTTAAAGTGTTGAAGTGGGTGGTCACCAATTGGGAACACTAGATGAAACATGATAGATGCAGTGAATTGGTTTTTATTGAGACTACTATTGCTGACATATTTTTGCTTGCTCCAACGGGTATTTTATCTTCTGAAGATATTGAGCTGCTACTTGAGCTCAAGGCTCGTAAAGAGAAATTGTTAGCGTTTGAAGCCTTGAATTGGAGACTCAAGAGTTGAGCGGTGTGGATCGAACAAGGGGACACAAAGACAAAGTTTTCCCAGAACTTTGCTAGCTCTCGATGAAATGGGAACACGATTTGGGAATTGAAGGGTTCAGATGGACAATGTCTCCATGAAGACAAACAATTGAAGGAGGCATCGATGGATTTTTTCTCTAATCCCTTCAAGGAGGAAGAACCTCCCTCCAGGAATAGTTGTTGATCATTAAGCAGTTCCTAAATTTCTTCTTTGTTGAGGTTGTTGGGGAGGTTGGGAGGGAATTACATTAGATGAGGTGAAAGCAATATTGAAGGGATTTGCTAAGGACGAAAGCCCTGCATCGGATGGGTGGACGATGGAGTTCTTCCTGGATTTCTTCAATATTATGGGTAGGGATCTCCTAGCTTTTGTGGAACAGTCTCGGGTGGAAGGTTATGTGACAAGGTATTTGAATGCTACGTTTCTTACACTTATTCCAAAGTGTGAGAAACCCGAGTCTTTTGCTAATTACTGTCCTATTTCACTTTTCAATCTTATTTATAAGGTAACCACTAAGATTATTTCAAATCGACTGAAGCCTTTGTTTGCGGATGTTAATTTAGATGAGCAGTTTAGTTTTTTGAGGAATAGACAGATCCCGGAAGTCGTGGCCCATGGGTATCATGCAGGAAGTTTTGCATTCCATTGAGGTAAAAAAACTGGTGGCTTTACTTTTAAAAATGGATCTGGTTAAGGCTTACGACAGGGTCAACTACAATTTTTTTAGGCTTATTTTGTTGCAAATCAGGCTGATTGTGGATAGTGTTAACTGGATTATGGCATGTGTTACCTTGGCCAATTTTGCAGTCCTCATTAATGGCTCTCCCTCAAAGTTTTTCAAGTTTATCAGGGGATTACGACAGGGTTTTCCCCTATCACCTTTACTTTTTCTTTTAATTATGGAAGGCATGAGCCTACTTATCATTGATGTTAAGGTTGAGAGTAATATTCATGGTATCATTTTCTCCTCTACCCTGGTTATCACACATGTACTGTTTGTAGATGATGTGGTGCTTTTTGGGCGCAAGAATTTGGAGGAATATAGGTGTTTTAAGTCCATTATTGATGTGTTTACTACTACTTCGAGCATGGTGATCAGTTTAGTAAAATCTTATTTCCTGGTCAATAATCTTACCAATGAATTGGCTGGAAGGATTCATGAACTTTTTTCTCTTAAGATGTAACCGATTGAGATTGGTTTCAAGTACCTGGGGTACTGGTTGAAACCATTGAATTAGTGTGTTAAGGATTGGTGTTGGATTGTTAAAATAATTGAGAAAAGGGTCAACATCTGGTCCTACAAATTCCTCTCTTTGAGAGGTAGACTTATCCTTCTAAAAATGGTTTTAAGCGGTATACTTGTTTATTGGTTCTCTCTTGTCAAAGTTTTGGCTTCTATTATGAAGGCTATCAGAAAGATTATGAGCAACTTTATGTGGGGTGGTACGTTCTCTAAGCATGGTGCACATCTGGTAAAGTGGGATTCTATTACTAGACCTTATGAATTTGGGGGCTAGAATGTGAAAAACCTTGATTGGTTCAACATTTCTTGAAGGATGAAAATCACGTGGTTGGATTTATGTGGAAAAGGAATTTGGAATAGGATACTACAGGCTAAATATCTATGAAATATTTTATTGTCGGATTGGCTTAGAAAGGGGGATTATTCGGTCACTAACATTTCACTCATTTGGAATGTCTTTCTATGAGTCTTTGGGTGGATTAGCAAGGCCCTTAGTTGGAAGGTGGGAGATGGGAGATCAGTGAAGGTAGGGATTAAGTCTATTGTTGGTATGGAGGATTCTTTTTTCCTTGCGCTATTATTAGTCATATATCTCCAATATTATGGCATCGTTACTCCGAGGATCTCGATCTTGCTAGAGACTGGAAGATTGAATGAGATTGCTATACTTCCTCACTGGATCAATTGGGAATGAGGCTTGTAGACATCGATGAAAGTCTTGTTTGGTCCATTAACACAGCTTCGGGGCAAGTAACTACTAAACTATCCTATAATTTTATTGTTGACTCTCTTTCGATGCCATTGGATTGTTAGTGGTATAAGGAACTGTGGGTGTGGAGGATCGCACTTAAGATTAAATGCTTTAGCTAGGTCTACGTTCTCGACAAGGTCAATACTTGGGACAATCTTCTAAAGAAAGGGTGGGTAGGACCAATGTTTTGTCAGTTGTGTTGTTTTGAAGCTGAACCAGTTGAACATCTTTTTGTTGGTTGTATTTTTGTGAAGGATGTCAGGCGAACTGTTGCTGCTTAGTGTATTTCTTATGATTGGGAGGACTCTTATGTCCAGGGTAATATGTTACAGTGGATGAAGTTTGGATTTAGACCTATTTATCTCTCTCTATTATGCGACTGGCATATTTGGAAGGCCAAGAATGATGCGTTTTTGAGATTATAAACTAGATGTTCATAGAGTTATATTTGGTGTCATTATTCATTTATCTGATTACCCAGAGGTTGTTTGAATTAAGCCTCCCCATATGATTGGTTGTGCTCTTGGGGTTTTTTCTACAACGAGGTTCTTTGATGGAGTAGCTACTAATGGAGTCGATGGTGATGGGGTAGTATTGTATATCATTCGCACACATTACTTTCACCTAAAGATTGGTTGTGGTAGAAACACAAACACTAGAGCAAAACTAATGGCACTCTAGGGTCTTCTTTATGTGGCTAATGGCATGGATTTTCCAGAACTAAAAGTTTTGGGTGATTCAAAGATTATCATTGACTAGATCAATGATGCGGCTATTTTGCGGGTCCTTGAGCTTGAGAACTGGTGCACTAAAACTAAATATCTTAAGGACTCCTTTCTCATCATCGAATGTCACCACATCTTCAGGGAACATAATAAAACTGCAAATGGTCTCTCCAAATAAGCATTACATCTCACCCTTGGTCATCTCACTCTGATGGAGTTTTTTTAGGGTGACATGATTTTTACATATACTTACAGGATTTTTGTCTAATTCCCCCTTAAACAACTTTGAAGACATCCATTAACAATTACATTTTTTGGCTTATTTAGCTGTGTGTATTCTCTATTTCTATAGTGTAGCCTGTTAGTTTTTTTGGATTGATGCTAGGATTTTTGTAGCAGTTTGTTGTGGATGAACCCTTGACTAGCATTGTGCCTATTGTAGTTGGCTACAACATCACTGGACTGATAATATTTTGAGACGTAATTGGTTCCTTTAATTTTATAAATAACAAGAAATAATATTTTCTTCTTAAAAAAAATGACGAGTTAACTCAATGCTCATTCAATACTTAGGGTTCACACCCAATATTCCACTATCATCTTCGGAATAAGAAGTGAAGCGAAGAGAATAATGAAAAACAACTTTATAAAATGTGAGAATCAAACCAAACTAATAATCAATCAAAGTAATTAAATTCCAATCAACAATAAACTTATAAAATAAAAAAATTTCACCGCTACATCAAACAAGTACTACCTATTAGCTAGTCCCTGCAACTATAATTTAGATTAAAGTAAATACAACATGACAACAATTTAATTGTTAATATTACACTATGTTTACTATACTTTAGGCCATCCATATTACATTGTTTTTACACTCTTTAAAATTATAAATACTATCAATCACATTGTTATCGTAGGATATATGTTATAGAAATACATTACATTAAATTGCATATGCCACATGGCTTTAACTCAATCACAAATGATTATTTAAAATTGATCTTGCCTCCCATGCTTATTCATACAGCACATGGTATTTGAGCCTTCATTAAAATTTAATATGAAAAAACACCGTCAATTAATACAGCACATGTATATATTTTAGTTTATATAAATTTTAATAATCAAAATCCACATTAAGTAAGAAGAAAGAGAAAAACAAACACTTAATAATGATTGAGTTAACTTAATAAACAAAGGAGAGGGGGCCACAGAATGAGAGCTGAGTGCGGGAGAATGGAGACCGAACCCCGTCTGCTCCTGGTTTTTTTTCAGCGAGACTGTGCTCCGCCTGTCCCTGGAATATGCATGCCACTTCGGGGTGTTTTGCACATGGCGTGCCCTTACCCTTCACTAAGATTGACTACTGCAGGTTTCTCACTAGGGTTTGTTGTATATTCTCCCTTCTTGACTGGTTTTGTGTCTTGCTTTCTCTGGGTTGCAGGGTGGCCCTGCGCGGACAGCCTCTTGGAGTCCCTCCCCTTCACTGGGGGACTAGTACCAACCAAGTTTATTAAAAAGTGGGAAGGATGTCGCCTCACGGCTGACTGCGCAGTTCTTTGGTTTGGGTTTCGCCACCTCTGCTTGGTTTTTGCCACCATTGCTTGGTCGTTTACCTTGTTTTTCTTGTCTCCTTGTTTGTTCTTACATTGTTAAGGGTTGGCCCATACCACGTTAGGGTCTCCCTCATGCAAAGTTATCTGTCTCTGCTTCTTTGCGCTGCCTTGGGGCTTTTGTCTTTCGCCTACCCTTGCTACGGGTGTAATTGGGATTCTCCACCACCCCTGCATGGCTCAGGCGTCGTATTTTACCCTATTACAAATTGTCCGATTGTTGGCTTGATTTGGAGTTGACCTTGAACCTCGCGATACTTAAAGGATTTTTTTCTCCTGTCCGTGGGTGACTGTTTGCATGCTCCGGGGTTGACCCTGAAAACCCGTGAATCATGGGTTAGGGTTCCTCTTGTACCAGGGTTATCTGTCTTATCCTTTGTTGACCTGGGGTTTCTCCATCATCTCCCCAGCCAGAGTGGAAGTCTCTTGGCCCATCTGAAAGTCGCTGACTCATCATCATTAAGGATTATGGGCTGACTTTTAAGGGTTATGGTGCTGACATTGATTCCAGCTGCGGCTATTTGTCCAAGGGCTTGACCCTGATTGTGTGGCACGACTACTTAGTGAAAAGGCTGCATTGGACCCCCATGGCCCCCTATCACCCTTAGGGGCTCTACTGAGGCTAACATAGTTGTATTGGGGTACTACTCTGGTGGGCTACGTAATACGGGGTTTGATCATGCCTGAGCTGGCCCCTCCCACTCGTTTCCACCGAAAAAGATAGCTAAAATGTATAAAAGCCAAGGAGGGGCGCTACCGATATGTGCTCGGACATGATATCTACATGGACAGAGTGACCACACTCTGCTCCCATGCTCTGATTGGGCGCTTAGAATATGCATGTATGGATAAACAGGCATGGGTGGAGTGGGCTACTACAAACTGGAAACCGTTGATCGATTATGTTCCAACGATAAGCTTACTATCTAGAGGATGGATAGTCTTTGTATTTCTGGAGGAATCTCATTGTACCCGTATCTTGGAAGGCATTTGGTGCATGGGAGCTGGTTCTTTGGTCCTGGACCAATGGTATACAGGGTTTGATCCCCTTAAAGAAAGAATCACCAAACGGCATTTATGGGTTCTGCTCCCACACCTGCCATTTCCTCTGTGGAATAAAAATATATTAGAGGGTATTGTCAACTGTATTGGTCGATATGTGGCTGTGGAGCCTAATTTCCTCCTTGCCTTTGACAAAAGGATAGCAAGAGTCCTTGTCGAGCTGGATGTTTCTCGGGGCCTACCTGCAGAAGTGGATATCCTTTGTGGGGAGCATCTTCTCATACAGAAGCTTGATTACCTTCAAGTACCTTTCAGATGTAGCATCTGTCATGAAACCGGACACCTTCAACGACATTGTCCCTCACTTCGTGTGCTTGAAGAAGTTCCGGGATCCGATATCCTCCAGTCAGTTGAGGCATTAAACAACTCCAGTACACCTATCCCGTCTCCAGGTACTCATTGTGCTTCTCCTTTTCCAACTGACATTGTTTTAGCATATTTTTTAAATGATATCGATGGACTTATCCTATCACATACAAAAGGTCCACAACATGACCCATCTCGGTCACCGTATATTGATACGGGTTTACAAACCCCCTCTCCCACGGTGGATGCATCTCCTTCTGTTTCTGACCACCGGATATCGAGTCCCCTCATTCCTTATTCACCTACCGTAGACGTGGACTGCTCTCCTCCTTCACAGCCCTTGCCTTTGCCTTTACAGTCCCAACCTGTTCCTTCACTTAACTCGATGTTGGAGTTCCCACCCTTGACGACTCGAGGCTCTTCCCCCCCTTCTGCCCCCCCCCCCCTTGAGTCCTACTACATACCCTTCTTTTTCTGATCCCTCCCTCAAACACTCCCTCTCTATTTTCACCGCCACTACTCCAACTTCTCCCTCCATTCTACCTCTAAAATCCATTCGGTTCGCCAATGTCACAGTCAGAAGAAAAAGAAAAAAAAGGGCATTTCTCAGGTGGATCTATCCTCTGCATCACCCCCCTACATACCCCTCTCTGTTCGCTTAAATGATACTGCCCGCAATGTGCCTCCCCGGGGACTTAGAGCCATGTCTCCCCTTCACGATGAACCATGAAGATAGTCTCCCTCAATGTCAGGGGCCTAGGAGGCAAGGCTAAACTTCACTGCCTCCGTACACTCTTCCACTCTCTTAGTCCGGATATGATACTTCTCCGGGAAACCATGTGCAGTTCCTTTCCTGCCTTATTGGCTTTCTCCAAACTTCTCCCCTCCTGGGAGTTCTGTGCCATCGATGCTACTGGGCTCTCAGGGGGCCTCTTTTTAGCCTGGAACCCTCTCAAAGTAAGATGTAAAGCTTTTCAAACTTGTGTTGGACTTCTGACTCAGGCATCTTTTCGGGGACTTACCTATCCTGTTTCGGTTATCAATGTTTATGGTCCCTATAAGGATCGTGAATCTTTTTGGAATATAGCTAAACGAAGTGGTCTACTCAGCTCCCCCAATCTGATTTTCAACGATGACCTTAACCTCACATTACACTCCTCTGAGATCTGGGGGCATAAATCCTCTCCTGACCCCCTTTCTGGACACTTCCTTTCTCTGTTTGACTCTCTTGGCCTGATGGATATTGCCCCCCACTGCGCAGGACCAACTTGGCGTAATGGTCGTTCGGGAATTGAGGGCATCAACAAAAGATTAGATATATTTTTAATCTTTGGCTCTTTAATTCCTTCCTTGGGAATCCACCGAGTCTGGACTCATTGCTCGGATATCTCGGACCATTATCCTATTGTCGTTGAATGGAATAGGCAGAGAGCATCCTTCAACTATCCCTTCAAATTTAACCGATCCTGGCTCAACGATCCTGCCTTTACTGACTGGGTTTCAAAGAGATGGTCCCTCCTCTCGTTGGACGAATCAACTTCGGATCTTGACTCTCTTCAACACAAGCTTTGTACTCTCAAAAATGAAGCCAAAGTTTGGATCAAGGATAAACAGATCCGGATTGACAATGACGTCTACATTATCGATCAAGCCATTATCTCCCTACTTGCCGACTCTTCCAATGGCATTCTCTCCTCTGAAGACATGGCTCTTCTAGCCCATTACAGAACAAAAAGGAAACTGATTTTGAATCACACTCTCTTTACTTGGCAATTAAAAAGTAGAACAAAATGGGCTCTTCAGGGTGATTCGAACACAAAATACTTCCACATGTTGGCTTCTGGTCGGAGAAACCAAAATACTATCTGGTCACTTGCAGATGAGGCAGGCAATACTTATATAGAGGAAACTGCTCTGAAAGATCTGGGTCATTCGCATTTTGCTAAAATTTTCAAAGATGATGGGGGAACCTGTTTATCCCACAACTCAAAGTTATCGTACTTTATCCTAGGATGATACCGGTTGAGAAAGCTGCTGAACTTTCGGGAAAGGTCTCTCTTGGGGAAATTGATCTTGCACTTAAATCTTTTAAAAAAGACAGAAGCCCAGGCCCGGATGGGTGGCCTGTAGAATTCTTTTTATACTTCTTTGATCTACTAGGAAAGGAACTTATGTCTGCTGTTGACTCAACTAGAGTTACTGGAATCATACCCGCCTCTCTGAATGCTACCTTTATTGCTTTGATTCCTAAAAAAGACAAGCCGCAGACCTTTGCTGAATTTAGACCCATTTCTTTGTGCAATATCCTGTACAAACTTATCTCAAAAGTAATCGCGGTCAAAATCAAACCCTTCTTGGATACTGGCATTTCTCAGTAGCAATTTGGGTTCCTCAAAAACCGTCAGATTGTAGATCCCATAGGAATTGTTCAGGAATCACTTTACTCCATCAAATCCAAACACCTATGTGCTTTTATCCTCAAGCTTGACCTGATCAAAGCCTTTGACCGGGTTAACTGGACCTTTATTCGTCTCATTCTGATTCAAATTGGTGCTCCTCTTCAGCTTGTCAACTGGATTATGGGTTGTCTCTCCTCAACTACTTTTGTTGTTCTGATCAATGGTACCCCCTCAAACTTCTTCCCTGCCACCCGGGGTATTCGACAAGGTTGTCCCCTCTCACCCTTGCTTTTCATCCTAGTCATAGAAGGTCTCAGTCTTTTAATTTCTGATGCCCGTAGACATGGTCTTATCCGAGGGATCAAAATCTCCTCCTCACTAGCCTTGACACATCTTCTTTTTGTGGATGATGTCATTTTAATGGGTACTGGTACTCTTCAGGAATGGGCTGCTTTCAATGTTCTACTTGAAACTTTCTGCAAAGCTTCCGGAATGTCAATCAGCATGGATAAATCGGTCCTCCTACACAATAATATACCATCTCCGGAACTCTTATGTCTCTCCAGAGTAATCCCTTTCAAGATGCTCCCTATCACTATTGGCTTCAAATATCTAGGGTATTTCTTAAAACCCCTGGGTTACAGGTCTAAGGATTGGGACTGGCTGGTTCAGAAATTTGAAAAAAAAATCAGTTTGTGGACAAATAAGATGCTATCTTTGGGAGGAAGGCTGATACTTGTGCAGTGAGTGTTGTCCAGCATTCCGGTTTATTGGATGGGTCTTGCACCTATTCCAGTTTCTATTTTGCATAAGCTAAGGAGCATTACATTTGCCTTTCTATGGGGATCTTCAGGGAACATTCGTAGATTCCACCTGGCATGTTGGTCTGATCTATCTTGGCCAAAGAATTTTGAAGGGTGGGGAATAAAAAATTTCCATTGGTTCAGCATTGCACTACGTCTCAGGAATTTCTAGAAAGTTCTCTTCAATGACAGTCTATGGCACCGTGTACTTGCTTCAAAATATTTGAAACAGTCTTTTGTGGTCTCTTGGCTTCGAGAGAAAAAGTTTTGCACGCGTGGTATATCTACAATATGGAGAGGGTTTATTCAAACAATACCCTGGATGGGATGTCACCTTACATGGCAAGTTGGAAATGGCAGGGATATCTTAATTGGAATTGATCCTGTGATTGGTAATCCTATCTCTCACCACTTCTCGGATGGGTTAAGATCATATCTTGAAGACTTGGATATTAAGACTCTAACCCAATCCCACAATATCTTACCGGATGCCCATCACTATTGGTACACGACAGATGAATTGTTTCTGGAAGGTGAATGGAAAGAAATATGGGGTAAATTTACAAAGGATCTGGACCTCAATGGTATTCGTCTCTTATCTGATCCAGACTTACTGTTATGGGATTACAACAAAAATGATGGCACGATCTCAGCTGACAGAGCTTATGACTGTATTGTAAATTCATTCAAACCGGTTTTTGGGTAGCAGACTGTACATTTCACTATGGTCGGGTCATCTTCCACGCAAAATAGGATGTTTCTCTTGGCTGGTGCTGAGAAATAAAATTCTCACATGGGACAATTTACAAAAAAGAGGAAAACATGGTCCGAGCATCTGTCTTTTATGTTTTTCAAATGATGAGACTGTTACACATCTCTTTTCTTGCTGTTCAGTTTGGAAAAATGTCTTGGGGCTTCTTAGCAATCAACTACAGCTGAAATTACCTCCCAAAGCTGTTTCTATTGCTGCGTTCTATGACTTCTGGGCATCCACTTATCAACGCAGTTCTGTCCTCTTTTATATTCCCCACCATTTGACTTGGATAATTTGGAAGGCTCGCAACAGGGTTGTCTTTGATGGATACAAGGTGACTGTTCGAGGCGTTTTTCATCAGATCTTAAATGCTATTCAATTTTGCTCCTCTCAGCCTGATATCAAGGACAAGAGAAAAAAAATGGCGAGACAGATAGGTCTGAGACCTCACATGACTTTCCCATGTGGTTTTTTTTATGGTGCCTCGACTACTTCAGCTGCAGGAATTGGATTCAGCTTGTTCCTAAACGAGAATCATCATCTGGATTTTGCGCTAGGGGTCAGAAATGGTTCCAATACTAAGGCAGAACTCTTGGGCCTATGGGGCCTTCTGCACTCCTCCCAAATGATGGGAATTCCTCTTGCCCACATATACGGTGACTCACGGGTCATCATCAATTGGGCCAAGGGAATTACTGCTCTCTCCCCACCAGAGCTTTATCACTGGTGCAGGGAATCACAAAAGCTTATTTCAAGCTTCCAGGATCTCACTTTCAGTCACATTTATCGTGAACACAATTGGAGAGCAGATCGTCTTTCAAAATCAACACTCGCTTTCTCTCCAGGTCTTGGTTGGTTTTCTGAATTTTTAGATGACCATTTGGTCACTTGTGACTCTTTCCAGCTCATTTGAGCTATGTTATTTGGGGTCCCTTCTCCCATGCTGGATACTTGTACTGTGATATTTGAGTAACTCTTTTTGGATCGCAGATCTAGCCCCTTTGGTTCACGATAGATTGGTCTGAATGTGATAGATCATTTGCATGATGAGACTAATTTCTGATGGGAACACCACTTTCTATTGCATGCCATTCCCCCCGGCTGCGACTGGATGTGATCTCACTCGACTAGCTGTATCCTCTGTGATGTAACCCTTCTTGGGTGGGTGTCTATTTTGCCCTTTGATTCTTAATAGAATATCAAGGTCAGACTTTTTCTTCCTAAAAAAAAAAAAAAAAAAACTTAATAAACAAAGGAATTCCATGAGCATTGATTAATATTTCACTTATTATCCCTCCATTATTATTAATAATAAATTGCAGCCCACACTAGTTTATTATTGTTAGATACACATATCTCGTATATCTTATGTAGCCCACACTAGTTGAGTAGTAAATATGAACTTAATGCATATATCTTATGCACATATGAACAATAAATATGCAATTAATGCACAACCAATAGTAATGTCTATAATTATTGGTCAATGTTATTAATTTATTGTTGCTATTAATTTATTGTTGCTAGATACACATATCTCATATGTGTCAGTGATATTTATAATTATTGGTCAATGTTATTTGTTTATTACTACTCTATACACATGTCTTAAGCTCATATAAACAACAACAAATATGTATTTAATTTAAATATAATTGTTAAATGTTATTTGTTTATTACTACTCTATACACATGTCTTAAGCTCATATAAATGACAACAAATATGTATTTAATTTAAATATAATTGTTAAATGTTATTTGTTTATTACTACTCTATACACATGTCTTAAGCTCATATAAATGACAACAAATCTGTATTTAATTTAAATATAATTGTTAAATAATCTATATGACATAAAAAAAGCTTTCAAAATATATAAACGTTTTAAGTAACAATACCCATTCCATACATTTAACAAATTATATTCATCTACTTGAAGTTATAAAACATATAAATTATAAAAATTATTATTTTTATAAATTTATAAATTATAAATATTTTAACATTGATTATAAATTATAAAAATTATAGATATATTTTAAAAAATAATATTTTTAATATTTAATATAAAAATTGCTAGCCTTTAAATCATGACATATAAAGCCCTAGGCATTGTTGATATTCAGAGTTGAAGTAAATTCCATTTAAAATTACAAGACTTAAATTATTAATTAAGTACTTTGTAGGCATTTTTGATATTCAGAGTTAAAGTAAATTCCATTTAAAATTATTTATTTATTTTTGCAGGCTGATGATTTTATTAAGTATATGGTGCAAATTATTTATTAAGTATGTGATGCAAATTATTTATTAAATACCTTGCAGGCTGATGATTTTATTAAGTATGTGATGCAATTATTACATAATTAAGGCATGTCATATTGGTTTGTTTAAATAAGTACCTGACCTTGCTTGGGTTGTGCAAAGACGGTAAGGAGTGCAGGTGGTAAAGGCGGCAAATAAAAAGTTGAATAAATAATCTATTTGTAAAGAAGAAAAAAGAAGTAAGATGGAGAGGGCTGGTGATCGGTCATAAATCCCTAGCCTCTTGCTTTATCACTTAACTTAATTTAAATCCAATTTGATTATTCTTTTGATAAGTTTCCTCGATCCATCCATTATATACAATGTATGTTGAGGCCATGTATCCCTTTGAATTGAATGTAAAAAATCATTGAAAACAAAGATAAGCATCACCGTGAGCAGGTAGGAGCCGTGCCAAGAAAGCCAGAAGGCCATACAAGAAAAAAACCATGGGCTGCAATCACTAGCGGAGACGTGAAAGAGACAGTGTTGCTTTACAAAATTAATGTTGTGATTTCACTGATTGAAGCCATAGATTTATGAGAGGAGTATGTGCATTTTGAGGACATTTCGCACCATAAAAAATAAAAGAGAGCCAAAGTCAATCTAAAGAGTCATATTAACCATAATTGCCATTGTCTAGAACAAAATGGACCTGCACAACATAAACGAAATTTGCAGAAGAGAGGGCATTCAACATATCGAAACAACAAAATGGACCTATAGAACATAAACTAAATTTGCACAAGAGAGGCGATTCAACATATAGAAGTGGGTTTCATGTTTCAAAACCTGTCAAGCTAAACCATTGAAGTCACAAAGCTGCCCGAATTGAGACTAGCAGAATCGCTATGGCCATTAGCAGTGGGTCGATATTGTTAGTGCTAATTTCATTTTATATGTGCAAACTACCCTGTATAAGCTTCGTATTATTATGTTGTTGGATCAGATGTAGTATCAACAGTTGGATTAAAAATGCAGGTTGCCACGACTCCTAGCTAAAACTCCAGTAACTATGTAACCTGAAACTGGTTCCAGTTCTAGGTTAATAAGGGGGGGCTCGGTCAATTCAATCTCGATCTGCGCTTTCAGGATCTGCCTTTACCTTTGCTTATGCGGGTGTAACTCAATCTCAATCCCGATATGTTGCTTGCTCCTCTGCTCCTGGTTCTTACACTGAAATCGTAAGCTCAGCTAAACTAGGAATACTAGGAGGACATTAAGCATCAGACACAGTAAGTACACTGTTCACACTTTCCACCGTCCTAGTAGCAGGAGCCAATTATTTATCATAACCTGAAGGCACAAGAAGGCTATCATTCTCTCTACACTCGAGAAGAAAGAAAAGAGAGCAGTTCCGATCCGACAATCCAACCAATTGTCCAACCAAGCGGAGCCGGGGGAATGAGAATCCGTGCAATGCCATTCATCCAGAATAGGGGGAGCAAGGGAAGAGCTACGAAAGGCTGTTCTCGTAAAATTGATCATCCAACCCTCTGAAGTGTTAGCTGTTGAGAAGAAATCCGGCAGTTTCACAATCTATGTTGAAGTTCAGGGGATCTCTGCTAAAGTGAGAGTTCTGGCTGTTGAGACTAAAGCAGTTTCCAGGATCTCAGCTCGCTGTAAGTAAAACAATTTCATAAACCTTAAGAATATTACGTAGATAGCAATTAAGCTAATGTGTTAAAAGGTATGTGCAGAAGAGTAGGTTTAGTACCCCAAGAAGAATAACCAAAAGATGAGGGTTGGTGGCACGCAGAGAATAAAATCCCATTTTCTGAACATGCGATCTCTATTGGGGTAGTTCCGGTTGATTGAAAAAAGCTTTTGATATGTGTATGTTTCTATATTCAATCCTTGTTTGTCGTGGGGTCTGAAGCATAATCACCACCGGGTCTCAAATTTGCATTTCTCTTTAGGCGAGTTGGTTTGCGAGAGCATTTCACTTCGTTCCTTCCATCCAATAAGGCAAGGATTATATTCCAACAGACCATGATGTGGATTATTATGAGTCATTAGATTGACTTTTATAACATTGTAAGGTTAGGTAGGGATTTAATATTTATTTGAATTATTATATATTTTTAAAAATTAAATAATTTGTTTTATGGTAACATTTAATTGATAATAGCATTTAATATTAATATAAATTATTATATTTTATTGGATGGAGTGTTACCTAGATGAAGTGATGGCATTTATGGTGAAAGGATGGGGCAGTTCGGATGGTAGAGTTTAACAATGACTGGGGTGACATGCAAGCTTCACTGACCTGCATCTTCAATGTGCCATATCCTTCCGAGACTGGACGGATGCAAAACATGGCGGGGTGATCTTCATCTGGGGTGATGCGGATTCAGAATTTTCCATATGTAGGATTAGGCGGCCAAGCCGAGATGGCATTCAAAATAATAATAGAGCGGCAAACACATTGAGTAATAGCGTGGGTATGCCATGAATGACCATGGCCGATGGCCATATGTTATGCCAGGAAGAGTCGTGCGTATCTGACAGTGGAGAGTCTCGTCTTAAAGACGATTCTATCCAGTAAACAAGGCTCGCCTTCAAGGTAATGTCCAGTCTCAGAAGGATATGGCACATTGAAAATGCAGGTCGGTGAAGCCTGCGTGTCACCCCAGCCATTGTTAAACTCTACCATCCGAACTGCCCCATCCTTTCACCATAAATGCCATCACTTCATCTAGGTAACACTCCATCCAATAAAATATAATAATTTATATTAATATTAAATGCTATTATCAATAAAATGTTACCATAAAAAAAATTATTTAATTTTTAAAAAAATATAATAATTCAAATAAATATTAAATCCCTACCGAACCTTACAATGTTATAAAAGTCAATCTAATGACTCATATGACGTAAGCAAAGATTAATAATCCACATCATGGTCTGTTGGAATATAATCTTTGCCTTATTGGATGGAAGGAACGAAGTGAAATGCTCTCGCAAACCAACTCGCCTAAAGAGAAATGCAAATTTGAGACCCGGTGGTGATTATGCTTCAGACCCCCCGACAAACATGGATTGAATATAGAAACACACACATATCAAAAGCTTTTTTCAATCAACCGGAACTACCCCAATAGAGATCGCATGTTCAGAAAATGGGATTTTATTCTCTGCGTGCGACCAACCCTCATCTTTTGGTTATTCTTCTTGGGGTACTAAACCTACTCTTCTGCACATACCTTTTAACACATTAGCTTAATTGCTATCTACGTAATATTCTTAAGGTTTATGAAATTGTTTTACTTACAGCTAGCTGAGATCCTGGAAACTGCTTTAGTCTCAACAGCCAGAACTCTCACTTTAGCAAAGATCCCCGAAACTTCAACATAGATTGTGAAACTGCCGGATTTATTCTCAACAGCTAACACTTCAGAGGGTTGGATGATCAATTTTACGAGAACAGCCTCTCGTAGCTCTTCCCTTGCCCCCCCTATTCTGGATGAATGGCATTGCATGGATTCTCATTCCCCCGGCTCCGCTTGGTTGGACAATTGGTTGGATTGTCGGATCGGAACTGCTCTCTTTTCTTTCTTCTCGAGTGTAGAGAGAATGATAGCCTTCTTGTGCCTTCAGGTTATGATAGATAATTGGCTCCTGCTACTAGGACGGTGGAAAGTGTGGATTTGTACTTACTGTGTCTGATGCTTAATGTCCTCCTAGTATTCCTAGTTTAGCTGAGCTTACGATTTCAGTGTAAGAACCAGGAGCAGAGGAGCAAGCAACATATCGGGATGGAGATTGAGTTACACCCGCATAAGCAAAGGTAAAGGCAGATCCTGAAAGCGCAGATCGAGATTGAATTGACCGAGCCCCCCCTTATTAACCTAGAACTGGAACCAGTTTCAGGTTACTCAGTACCAATTACCCGGGTTGATCTAGTCAAATGACCAGTTACAGAGCCTACAGCACCCCTTCCTATTCGAGAGTTGCTTTTTACCCAACCCAAAATTGATTACTTACTATACCGCCTTATTCAATCTTATTATTTTATGGAGCCACTCTTAACTTCGTTCGAATTTGATTAGTTACACCCTACCTAACTTTGTAATCTAACCTTTCTTTTATTATGCCACGGGAACTTTTTTTCATAACTTTCTTGTTGTTAGCATTTTTACCCACCCCATCAAACCAGATAGGTGCCATTAGTAGTAGCTGTATACCTCCTGTTATTGATGTTCATTCTATGGCCTAGGCAGACCTTACGGAACTTACCTTACCCTATGGAGTAGGAGACGACGCCTCTTTCTTCTTCAAATTCTCTTCTTATATTTCTATAAGAATGGAGACCTTACCTAATTAAGGTTGCTGCTATACCTTAGTCGAGTAACATCATCCTGGAGATTCCCTCGACCAAAAGGGTTTCATGCCAATGTAAAAAATCCTTGCCCGATGCGGACAAGCGACTTCGTACCTTATAAAGTCGTTCAATCAATAGGAATATCCCCCTACCTCTAAGTATTGGGCAAAGCTTCTTAGTTGATGGAAGGTTGTCGTCGGCACTCATGCTTCTCAGTCATAAGCATTTCACTCCTCTTCCAACCTCTGGTATACACTCCGGTTTCTCTCTGTCTTCCTGGATGCCTGGCTTTCCTCTGGTTTCTTCTCGCTTCCCTGCCCTCTGGATCTTGGATCGGGTTGTAGACCTGTGGGATTTGCTCCACCTATTGAAGCAATTGAAGCAGAACTAATAGCAGAGGCATCTGAGCAAGTAATGCCACCCCATAGCATAGGTTGTTTAAGGTGCGTAGAGATAAAAAAAGGTTACACTTGGTGACTAATCATGTATATAGTTATAGTTCGACTGGGCTGGGCTGCTTCGCATACAGCTTCCGGGGTGGCCCACATCGAGATATTAGGGACCAACCAAATCAGCATGAAAAAAGGCAATATCTCACATCAGCATCTGGAATAGCGGCGACATGACTATCCCTATCCGATTACGGTGAAGCCACAGCAAAAAGAGTATCAGCAGCACTCACTCGGCTAAGCTCATCCCAGCAGTCCGTCAGGTCCATTCCTATGCTCAGCTTAAGCTCCCCCAGAGATTCAGTGTAAGTTACAGGGTATTCTCTGGTTGGAGTTCAAGCTTAAGATCCATTTGACTCTGGTTAAAATACAATTGGGTAATAATCCCCCAAGGTCTCCATCCAATGGACGAAACACACAGAACTGGAAAACTATCATTTGAAAACCCTCTCCCTTTGGTCGAGCAACTCCGTCCCTTAAGAACCCCCTATCTATCTCCCCTTTTAGAAACAGAGAGGGGGAGAGAGTCCACTATAATCCCCACTTTGAAAGGGCACCATATTCAAAAGGGTGAAAGAAAGCACTCGACCCGTGTGACATGATATTTGAAGGTGGCCCTTTAAGCTCTAGGGCAAAGGCACTCACGTTCATGTAGCCTTCATAGTTCCCTCCCAATGACACCACCAATGCCAAAAAAAAAATGACAACCAAATTGAGAACATGTCATTATATGATACATTATTTACATTATTTTGAGATGCTCAATAAACTCTTGTTCCTAAATAGGTTGGCTTGTTATTCTACTTAGTGAGTAAGTTAAGTGAGTGGTTTTCTTTTTATATTCTAAAAGGTGAGTTCAATAAAGGTGCATATCTCTTTCCCGACAAAGGAGGGGAAGGGCTTAGCGACTTCTCAAAACAGGTGCCATAGTAAGATCGCGCATCGGTTCCAAAAGAGAAAAGAAGTCGTCTCAAAAAACATGCAAGAAGACATGAAAGAAAAGCTCATCCAGCGGTTCCAAAACATGCAAGAAGACATGGACTCCTGGCATAGAACCGGTAGTATCGGGATTGAGTGCATCAAAACTTGGCATCAGAACTGGATCGAAGGCTACCTGGAATTTCAACTTGGATGTCCTCCAATGAGTACTAATCATGCATGGAAACCAGGATCTCTACTAGTGGCATTGACTACAAGCATTGAGTCAAAACAATGAGCATATCAACACCTGAAGAAACTAGTGGCAAATAATCCTCGATCGAGTGATTGAGTAGGATGGGATCGAGTGATTAACACGTGGCATCAACTCTTGTATTGAGTACTGGCATATAGTGTATTAAACCTAGCAGGCTCTCAAGAGTATCGGCAAATAGTCCTTTCATTTACTGCATGGAATACCGGCATTGAGTGATTGACTCTTGGCTTGGCATTGACACAAAGACGTAAGAGTATCATTGGATCGATCAGCAGTGTATCCACTGTAATAAGGCCTCATAAGTTATAGGTGTGGTAAGTTGCATCATATATAAGATTATCCAAAGTGGAAATAGATCCCTCCTCTGGTAAGTCCTTACTTTTCTTATCTCGGGTCATTATTTGCTTAATAATCGTTGTTTTTTTTCTCTTAAGTATTTCAGATTGCTTTGACTTATTAGTATTAGTTGGCGTTCAAAGTCTTAGGTAGGTTGTAGGGAATAGATAGATATAACACCTTCCGACTCCTCTACATTGATTTACCCAGATTACAAATCCCTTTTGGTTTTCTTTTCTATAGGAAAGCACCTTGATACTGAATAGGTGGAGAACCCAATACATTTTATTAGGTAATACAACACAAAGAACCACCCACATCTATATGAATCTAACTCCTCTTCTTCGGACGCAGGCTTCTGTTTTAGTTGGTAGTATGATTAGGAACTAGGACAAATGTGGATAGGGTTGTATCTTTTACCTTTAGAGTTGTAGGTATAACTCCTTATGCCTATATATTTCTTATTTATTTTGAAGAAGAGATAGATAGGATAGAGAAAGAGAAATAATAGGAGGAGTAGTCATTGTAGGATTAGGAAGAGATAAGAAGTTTGCAGTTATTAGTAAGTGGCTTATACTAGGAGGATTAGGCTCTTTGCTCTCTATTTACAAGCTCTAAGATTTGAGAAAGGACGGAGTTGCTTGTCCGCATCGGGCAAGGACCCGGAGGTCCTTAGGAAGGAGGTCTCGACTAAAAGGAGAGGTTCGGAGGGCTCGACCGAGGCAGGAAGGAGAGGGACTTTCCTGACAAAGGAAGGGAAGGGGTTTTAGGTTTACAGATCCGGCATGAATGAGCAAATAAGGTTTTTATATAAATAGAGAAGGCATGAGCAGGAGAGTATTAAGAGTGAGACCTATATAATATATGTGGAGCTTCAAAAACTACANAATGAGCAAATAAGGTTTTTATATAAATAGAGAAGGCATGAGCAGGAGAGTATTAAGAGTGAGACCTATATAATATATGTGGAGCTTCCAAAACTACAGTAAAGAGAGCCAGTACAAGCCGATCCAACAGCCGCCCGAATAAGTAATTAATCAATAGGGGCCTACTTACTTACAATAAGATACAGCTTAAAAACCTTTCATTTCCCGAGGAAGGAGGAGAAGGATGCGAAGCTTATATAATGTAAAGTGACCACCTTACCTATGCTAATACACTCGCTTGAAACACACTTAGTTGCCAGGCCTAAACCTGTACGTACATTTTGGTGTCGGCTCCTTCCCTGTACCATCAGTAGGTCCCACTTTAGAGGGATATTAAACCGTACGATAAGAGTTCGTTGCCGGCTCCATTGCTCCCTATACTATCTTTAGGTCTCTAATAAGGCAGGGATCAATAGTAGCTCCTTAACCTAGTTAATTGCTCCCTTTACCAGTAGTTCCTGACCCGGATAGTAGAGTAGCTCCTGTCTGTACCATTATTAGTTGCTGACTCCTTTAAAGCTCCCTTTACTATATAGTTGCGGGCTCCTTTATAGTAACATGTACAATTTGTTGTGATGCTAAGGCTGGTATATGCCAATCCTTTACGATAATTAGGTCTACCAATGCTGGGATCGCCTATTGCCCGGGGAAGCAAGGTTACCCAAACACCTTGAGCTGCTAAACATGGGCTTGCATAGATAAAGACACTAAAGTAGCCTAATAAAACTGAGTGAAACAATAGCTACTGGAGCTCCTATACAGTCTTGGTTGAACCTTACTTACCTACACTAATACACTGGCTTGAACCACACTCAGGAGCCTGGTGAAACTTGCCACACGCCGTAGCTAGCTGACTAATGCATGGTAGGACACTTGATTCTCTTGCCAATGAACCGTTCGTGTGGGGGCTGAGCTGCTAAGTATACCCCTATACCATTATACGGTCTCTCCTAAGGCTGGTATCACCAACCCTGGACGAGTACACTGCTTCATGCCAGTAGCTTTTGTTGCTAGCTCCATAGTAGCTCACTATATGTACCATTTGGAGTCTCAACCTTTAGCTCCTTTACATGCATAGATAATGTAATGTGGCCTAATGAAACTGGGCCTGCCACTACGACGATAAAAGAAAAGAGTACGATACATAACCTAGTGAACCATGGCTTGGCTGTGACAGCTCGCACCATAAGCTTGTTGGCTGAGAAGACCTACCTTATATTGGGGGGATTCTTCACTGGGGCTACTAAACGATCCAAGCCAGTAGGTCTAAGCAGTGAAGTGACCTAAACCTCACCAAGCCAGTTGTTCTCATACAAGCTAATGACCTAAACCTACCTCTTTACTTATTTATTAAACTGCCTATGATGTGTTCATCCTATTAACTGTGCGCTTGTAACCTCGAGAGCTAGTTGTTGGGCTGGATCCCTATCGAGCTAGTTGGCTGGTTCCTTTACGCTAAGGAAGAAAAAACCAGTTGCTCGCTGAAGCTTACCAACCTATTGTTGCTTGCTTAACCATGCCATGGATAATCTATTGCTCACTGAACCAATAGTCACAGGAAGAAGAAAAGGAAGAAGAACCATAGCTCTTGAACCAATAGCTAGTTGGTCTATTCACTAGGAACGAACCCATTCAAAGATAAAGAGTCTAGTGCTTTCACCCGTGAATCGTGCTAGTTATTGGGCTGGTCATCCATATAGCAACCCAATTCAATATTGTTCCATCTATAGTGATTTAATCTATCAGTGGAACCCAAGCTACCTTAAGATGCTGGGATGACTTCTCTCCATACAACCTGCTTACTAACTGGGTTGCATATTTTAAGTTAACAGTAGGATATTTCTAGAATCTTTGGATTTGAATATTCCGCCCTATTCGTACCAGTCTACTATAATATTGAAACAATTGTGTATGTGAGTAAATTTTTGCACTCAGTCATTTGTCATGGACACTTCAACTCTATCAAAATGATAATATGGGATTTCTATTCTAAGCCCTTTTTCTAGAAGTCATGTGATATATCTAATCCATAACATCCCTTTCCATAACCTCATATACTAGTTCAGTATATCTAGGACCTTTATATGGCTCCAAGGGATGAATGACCCGAGTGCCATCGGCCTCAAAAGTAATAGTCTCTTTCTTTTAATCAATAGATAGCTTTATTATAAAACACCCAGTCAATACCAAGCAATGTTAGATATGGTTATTTACAATCCAAAATCTTGATGATTTCAAAATTAATGTTTGTACTCCCGCTAAATCAACTTCTATATCTTTTAGGAGGCCAATCGGAAAGATCCATTATTGATTGGCCATGCGCAGCTGAATGGGGGAATAAACTAATGCGCGTCTTCTCGTAGCTTCCCAGGACTTCTTGGGAAGAATGTTAACATCTTATCCCAAGTCCAACATGCATCTCTAATATCATAGCATGTGAGTTGGGTATCCATCCTGAATTATTTACTGGTCCTTCCCCTCTTTCTCTTCACTCTACAAGAAGGTCGTTCCGGAAGATTTGTAGTGATGAATTATTCACCTTCTTCCCCCATCTCCTGAACTTTATTCAAAGTGTTGTGCAACTTGCTAGTCAATTGTGCATCATGCAGGATATCAGAAAAGAATTGGAACCACAAATTTCTTCCCTTTATATGCTTACCCTGAGTTCCTTCTTCCTAACGTATTCCTATACTGGGAAGGGGTGGTCTAGAATTAGATATAAGAGCCTTTTGATTTTCCACAACTATAGGGGACACTGGTATAGACATATTCCCAAACATTTCCACTACATCCTGAAAAATATCCTTGCTCTCCTTTTATCGAGCAAGAGATTCGCACCTTTTTTTTATTGGATCAAACTTAGGTGAACTCAGAGCAGCTTTCTAAATCTATGGATTACTTCAACCAAAAAGGTTAGCGCCAATCTAAGCTCCACCTCCAGTGATGGCATTTCTAGTTTGGCTGCTTTCTAATGGATTAGGTAAAGGTTCTGATTTGATACGATCTGTTTCCCACTGTCTATTCCTATCTTCCCATTTTGTGATCAATTTAGGACAATCTTCTGTGGCATGAGTATTAACCCTGCAATAAGTACACCATGGTCTCCTTGGTATAGGACAATCCCATGTGACATGACCTATTTTATCACAGTTATAACACCTAGCAGGTCCCCCTCTTCCTCCCATCCTGCCTCCCTAGTATCCACCACCCCTTCCATAGCCTCCTCCTCCTTGATTATGCAAGTTATTAGATATACTAAACATGGATATATATAACATATCTGTTATAGCATCCAAGTCTCAACACTTGTCTATGCTATGTGCTGAGGAATTGCAAAATTCACAATGGAGAATATTAGGGATTGATTAAGATTTGATTAATATAGGGAAGTTTCATGGAGGTGCCCATAAGTCCCGAAATATATCAAAATCATTCTGTAGCATGGAGTGAATGTCTTTTACTTTTAGCACCTGTCCCACAGCAACAATAGAGGACTCATTTCCTTCCCCTCCTTTGTCGGGAAAGAGCTACGCACCTTTTAGTTAAGTTCTAAAAAAATATGGAAAAGAACCTGCCTGCTGATTGGAAAGTTATGCAACTGGTTAGCCAATGGCAGTTGGATCAATGATTAAACAAGCTATATTATCCTATTTCATTCCAGGACTTATTGGGTAATATATTCATGTATAATCCCAGATTGAGCATGACTTCTCTTACCACGTAGCTACAAATTAGTGCCTTCAATCTGAATTCTTTTCCCGATCTTATCCTTTGCACCCAGTGTAGGGGTATCAATGCCTTGGTAGGTGAGCCCAGCACCCATGCAAGTACTTCCTTCAAACTGGTAATAGCTTGATCATATTCTGGGATTAACGGGAATGTCTTCATCCATGTCTGCACCTCATCTTTGGTGGACTGCGCCGCCAAGTTCTGGCATCTGCTAGGCGATCAAATTTTGGACAACGGTCTTTTCACATCCACAGAATTGGAATCTTGTGTATTGACAACTTTCTGCATCATCTCTACTACATCATGCCAAAATCCCTTCTGCTAAGATGGATCAGTGAGAAGGTAAATCGAAGGGGGCCCAGCCCCAGCATCGAATTTATGCTGCAATAAATCAACACCAGGTCGAGCATTAGGCCACAGTTGTGGAGTCTGCCAGTATAATTTTTCACATCCCTCTTTCTTTGTTGATTAATTCTGGTGCCACTGATAGTGTTATTCCCTCTTTTGCACTAATTAGATGTAGGCAGCTCAAGACCAGAATGATTTTAGGAGAGTATAAACGGCTTCTGGTGTTAAATAATCTATAGGTCCCCTAGTCAATAACTGTCTCGTAAAAATACCATTCTGAACCTGCTTAGTTTCAAGGTTGAAAGGTAGAATAGAGCCAGCTTATAAATGAAGGATGTAGGGGGCATTATACCATTCGAGCCTGTTAATGCTTTGACTATCAGTTCGGAGTAAGCAGCAATATAGAGTGTTCCTCTAAGATATCCTCCCCGCCCAATCAACCTTGTACTTGAGAAGTGAGGGGAAGTGTTGGAATAACTTTTTGTAGATCTAACACCTATAGCCTAGGTGGAAGTTCTAAAAGTTCGGTATTTAGAGGTTGCAAGTTCCCTAGTGCAAGGTATATTTCTATTGGTATAAGGGGGCCTAGGCGTAGATGCAAATAAAGTAAGTGTAGTTTCAAATTATAGAGGTTTTGTCGAGGTTTGATCTAGGCAAAGGTGTGGGGTTCAACGAGATGCAAGTGATGAGCGCTTCAACCAGCTCAAATGGGTAGGCCACCTGGGAGTAAATCTAAGGTAGAGTTGCGGCGTGCAAAAACTATTAAACCAGCGAGGTACAACAACCAAAAGCAATACCTACCTTATGAAAAAATGCTATGATTCCGATTCAACCATGAAACCTTGGGCACCTGGGTGAAGGAGAAGTTGTAATTGATTTGCCTACATGGAGAAGAGCTCCTATGTATACATGGTTTCTTAGTCTGCTTCGACCGCTGGTCTCCTTCACTTTGTAATCTGGATCCGGTACAAGGATATGATAATGGTAGCTATCGGTCTTTCCCTGTGAGGGTTCTGGGCTTCTAGTGCTTCTTCTACTTGCTCCGCTTATTCTGTAGGTCTTGCGGAAGCAAGTAAATATAAATATAGGGGTTGGGGTGTAAAGGGTAACTGAAGAGGAGCATATTTGTCTCTGTCCAGGTATGTTACGTGATGAGCCGGTGTCAATGCGGGTCATTATTACTTCCAAATGTGCACATTGGGCATTCAGTGAAGGTGTTGTGATCCGCATTCTGGCAAGAAATCGTGAAAGGAGCTTCTACCAACCCCTCCCTGTAGTAAATAAAGGGATAGCTAGTAGCAGCTGTGATTTATCAATAGTGGCAGTCCCCACCTAGTGCTTCAGACAGGAAGGAATCTTTATTGGAGGGATCAGCATTATTCAGCAGGACGGGCAACCCAGTCATCCATTAGAACTACCCACCACACTTACCACAACACCACAGACAGGATAGACTCATGAAAGAAACCTCTTCTTACAAGCCTTATCTTAGCTTCGATACAACATTGCATAAGCTTCGATACAACATTGCATAAGCTTCGATAACAAAAACTTGCCTTATGAATGCTTAGGAGAGCTTAGGAGATAGGTACAGCTATATACTTATATGAGATAGGATGGGATTAACCAACCTTACTTTACCTTGCGTAGACCAACTGGAGATTCAATGGAGTTCGTACTAATAGCACAGACCAAACATGAGGTATAAGGATAAGCAAGCAGGTTTATGTAACTAATACTGGTTATTACAATCACAAAGAGCTCAATCATCTGTTTTATTGAAATAAGGTATACTCTATTCCGTAATTCTAGTTATTCCATTGGGTTCATGGTAAAAAGACTATTAAGTTTAACAAAGCACGTATTACATATAGTTTAAGCATGAAGTACTGCCAATAATTACGTATTCTACATAATTAGCTCTATGTTCTAAGATAGTATCGATATTGATCTATTCCCATTATGTGTAAACGAGCTTACTCTAAATACAGGTAATTACTATGTAGTAATACTAAGCACGATATAGTATAATCATAGCATTAGTAGTAATACAAGTGAATCCTTTTACATAAGCCTTTTTACCTAAAGCTAATACATGATGATAAAACTACATTACCATTATATATGTGACAATGATCACTAGTTACGGCTTAATCAAAGGCTTACAACTAGCTCAAACGTGTTACAGTCCTTGTATCACCTATGTTGATTACATATCATAAGTAATCTTATAATATTAGTGGAATATCAACATGAGTGTAATCTGTGTTCAGGTTGTTGCAGTCCGTCTAATACTGAAACTCAGTTGTATTTTATTACCATATCATCTTAGCTTAAAGGCTTTTATTACGAGCATCTACATATTGGCATACTACTAAGACCATTGTGATTATTAGTCATAATACGTTTATACCACTCTTCATTGATTACTGGATACGCTGTGTGTAATGTAAGTTGATTCATTGACCTTATCCTGTGTGCTTACCTTTGTTATTAAATGACTTATAGCCAGAATCGGCATTGATTAGCTTATAGTTATGTTAGAAGTGTAACCCATTGATTAGACTACATGCATAACACCTGTTTCCCCTTATTCACTATGGTTCTAGCTCATTGGTTAATCAATACTAGCAAGTGATCTAACATGGATAGTATATTGTTAGAATATAATCCGTAGGGATTATATACTTTGTAAATAAATAAATATAACTGATGTAGGAAGCCGAAAAGGCTGGGCGGGAGGTGAAACTCAACCGTCTTGTAAATTGTATAAATATTTGCATTTGGCTATGTAATACAATGAATCGGGAGTTATTACCAACAAGTGGTATCAGAGCAGGGCTGTCTGCCATAACTCCTGCCTGCCAGACCTTCGTTTTGCCATAGCTATTTCAGGCTGCCTGGCTGCCTGCCCATCGCCAGTCTGCCCCTGCGCACATTCATTATGTGCGTTTTCTGCTCATAAGTCTGTGTATACCTAACCCTAACGCTCCATCTTTAGCTGCGTGGGCCCTTTCTTCACAGTCAGATGCGTGGAATCCCTTTCTTCACATTCAGCTGCGTGGAAGCCCTTTCTTCACAGTCACGTCTTAAATCCTTTTTTTGGTGTGAATTGCACCAGCCTCAGTGATATTGTTTTTATCATCCACTCGCCGAGATTGTGAGGAATTTGACATTGCCTTTCCTCTACCATCTTCACTCACTCTGTGTGATGAGGAGTCTGTATATTGTGTTGTATATGCCACTTACTGTTTATTAGGGTTTCCTTTCTCGCCTCCTTGTCTTAGAACCAGAGTTTGGAGCTTCGGCGATCTCTAGGCTCTGGATGTTGCTGCAGTAGCATAGAAGCAGTTGAAGACCATCCTGCGTAGAGAAGACTGTCGTGAATGATATTATACTTGCTGCGTTGAAGACCATACTACGTGATGAAGACTGATGAATACTACGTGATGAATACCTATGCGTGATGAATACTGCGTGATGAAGACTGATCAATACTGCGTGATGAATACCTATGCGTGATGGATACTACGTGATGAAGACTGAATACTGGCGTGAAGCCTGTGCACCTGCTCCTGCAGCTTGTGAAATGATGTTCAGTCCCAAGTGCTACGAGCTGCCCTCCTTGATGACCCGCTGAAGCGTTGGAAAATAACACTATGAAGATTGATATTGGTATCAATCTGGTACGATATATGTCTGCGATTTTATGAAGAGACTACGATCTTCATTTGAGACTGCGTTGATCATTTGAGACTGTGTTGATTCATTCTTGTGACTACCTGCGTTGGAGATGATGTAGTTCTGTGCTAAAATTCTGTGCTGAAATTTGATGCGTTGGAGATGATGTTTTTTTTTGGGAATGCACAAACCCTAGACTGATATACTGCGTGCGTTCTTACTGTTTTTTTTGTGAAGACTGCGCACCATTGTTGCTATATAAATACTGGTGATTGATATATAAATACATATATATTGCTGCAACCCATTTACGTTGAAGTCTGATCATACATTTTGTGAACTGCGACCCATATTGTGTGAAATATTGTTCGCTGCACCTGGAGGATAATGTGAAGCTGAGATACGAGCTGTGGTGTTCTTGATTGTCGAGCCCCTTGTTCAGACTGTGAAGACTGAAAAGTATTCTTGCTGAGCCTGAAGACTGAGATTGATATATTGCAGACCAATCTCAGAGACTAAATACTAAGACTAATATGTGAAAATGTTGTATGCTGTATATTATGCTGACTGATTGCTAGTGACTAATATAAAGAAGGTTGTGTATGACTGACAGTGATATATTTTGTATCTACTGATATATTTGTTATAAACTAGCATTGTATTCACCTTGGCAGAGACTGTAGACCTGCAAGGTTATTATTTTTTACTTCTCTTTGAAAATTACACTTACAGTTGTAATAATGCAATCTATAGCATCTATAGTCGGTGCCACTCTCACCGGAAATGACACCTATTCAGAATGGTGGAGGAAGATCAAATCTGCCTTCATCTACAATGACCTTTGGGACGACATTTGCGAAGGCTGCACAATAGAGACAGAAGCTGGAAAGTCCATAACCATAGACCCAAGACCTCCAGAATCAGAGAAAGAGAAGGCCATTTGGAGAACAAAAGACAAGAAAGCCTTAGCTGTAATCACTGCCACTGTCAGTGAAGAGGTGAGCCAGCACATATTGCCTGCAAAATCATGTTTTGAAGCATTAAAAACATTAAAAGAACTGTATGATTCACATAGTGAAATGGAAGTTATTCAACTAATGTTAAAATTATTCAGTCTTGAAGTAAAAGACAATGATCCTATGTTAGTTGCCTCTGAAATCAAAGCCATCATGAAC
>LPNX010905348.1:5440-16775 GCA_001517045.1 Pseudotsuga menziesii | reverse complement strand
CTTTGATGGCGATAAGGAGACAGGAGTATCAACTTCTGGATACACTATGAGTCTTGGATCAGCAGCTATTTCATGGAGATCACGCAAACAGTCAGTTCCGAAAGATTCAACAACAGAAGCAGAATATGTGGCTGCAGCTGAAGCAACGAAAGAAATAGTATGGCTCAGGAAGATACTTGAAGATTTGCAAGAAAAACAAGAGAACTCCACTCCATTGTTGGTTGACAATACTTCTGCAATCAAGCTGGCTAAGAATCCTAGATTCCATGATCGAACCAAACACATCAACACAAAGTATCATTTGATTCGACATCATGTAGAGGCCAAGACAGTCCATCTTCGACATTGTTCCACAAATGATCAAGTTGCAGACATCTTCACCAAAACGCTTGGACGAGAAAAGTTTGAAAGATTCAGAAACATGCTCGAACTTACGAACACCCCTTCGGATTAAGAGGGGGATTGTTAGAATATAATCCGTAGGGATTATATACTTTGTAAATAAATAAATATAACTGATGTAGGAAGCCGAAAAGGCTGGGCGGGAGGTGAAACTCAACCGTCTTGCAAATTGTATAAATATTTGCATTTGGCTATGTAATACAATGAATCGGGAGTTATTACCAACATATATAAATACAACCATTCATTATGCATAATACGTTATGGGTTATAGATATCACCATTGTTTTCCCTATTTGGGTATGTATCAGACTGTTTACATATGAGTGCAATGAATATGGAATAAAGGGTTAACATTTACCCATATATAAGAAGTGGTGATCAGACTCAGCCCCATAGTTGTACATATTAAGCTAGGTGTACTATGAGTAAGTAACAACCAACAACCAAACACAATGACTAGTATCAGCTTGAACTACAACATCATGTAACCATAAGCTGGTATCGACACTATTCCCATAATCTTCATTATATCCAGGTCATTACGTATGCCACTTCTATGAGCGCATATTGAATATGGATAAGCCTATAACCCCTTCCATGATCATTGAATACTACGATCTTATATAACAAGGAGTGCCATATGTAACATATGAAGATGATACGATCTAACCCTAATCAATCACACATAGTTACCAGACCTTATTCACAGTATTCCAATACAACCATCACTATTAATTTAGCTTCTATACCTAATATTTAAACGATTATAACTAACACTAAGCTGGACTATGAATACTATAGATACTATAAGATGATGTATGTTCTGTACACACTAGTCTGTACATGATTACCTTTATATATTACATAATTAGTACAGAGTAATAGCAATACAGCTTAGCTTATGTGCTAGTTTCATATTACACATGATTAACAAGGGTAACCATTCTATTATGTTCAATGATTCCACCTATTGTATTCACGTAATCTCTAAGCTCATAATTACAATGGTAGTAAGCTAATGTAATACAAGTGATTCCACTACTGGTTATGAAGGTTACACTTATATAGTTTCCCTAATCAATACAGGTTAGTTATAAGCACAACATAAGCTCATAGAATAGAGTGTATTCAAAGCTTATATCGGTATAAGTAACATAGTGTTCAATATAGCTGTGTTTAATATGAAGAGTTACAAGCCTATTCAAGCTTACATGGTTAGAATCCATGAACTGAACTATTCCCATATATAACACGTGGTTAACAAATCCAATACAAACGAGAAACAAGCTTAAGTGTTCATAGTTAAGCATAGTGTAATAGAACTCCATAAGTAGTAGTATTATGCATAATATACAAATATATGAAACTTACATCATACTAGTCTTAAAGCTTATAATGATTGAATATAAGATAGTGAGACATTCCACTAGTACCTGTGGAAAAAGCTGTGTTATCCCCTTATATAAGCTTATGGACCTATGACTACCTATCTATACTAGTATAAGCACCAAGCTCACGAATAGTACCAGTAATCACCTTGTTTCCCGCTTTCATTACATCACTTGTATAATATGAAAAAGAGCCATTGATTAGTAGAGGTTCAATATTGTATGTAAACGCATAGTCTGTTATAGAGCAGTGATTCTGTATTCAGTGTTACTAGCTTAGAGTATTATAAGGATCCATATTAGTGTAGTTTTTGATGCTTTACTCTGTATTGGTAAGGTATACGCAAGGGTTCCATTTTGAACATGGATAGTTGATATGAACTTTTACTATTATGTTTCAATAATTAGCATGAAGCTGAGCAATGGAGTTAGCTTAGGACAAAGACTAGTATGTATATTTAGCATAAGGAGTGCCATTAAGTAACACGATGATAGTATGGTAACTCAACACAATAAGATGGGTATCATTCTAGTCCCTATATGTTTGATATGTAAGTTCAGTACAACTAGTCTCATATTCAATAGGTTTCTTATGGGAATATAGAGAGTGATAGAAGAGTAATAAATGAAGCTACATACTCTATGTGTAATATATACAGAGTCCATTGTGTAGTAGCCATCCCACCTGCTTGCTTCTAATCACATTGTTCAACCAGCAATCATGGTATGGTAATAGAGAAATAACATATCCTTAATAGTAATGGAACCCAAGCAATGGTGTTTATACTACTATAGCCTTAATTGTTCAGTTCCAGGTAGTTATTATCCAATGAGTACTACAAATAAGGATAAGCTATGGACTGGTAACTTACAACGGCTATTCATTATCCAAATAAAGGTAATGGCTTAGCCACGGGTCAGTACCATGTTAAAAATAGGCAAGGTGTTTACTATGAATACACTGGTTAAGCTATTGCCAATGCTTGTATCAGCTTTAAAGCAGTAGTGATACCTTGTATATAAGTATGCACATATTACAGAGCATTATCAAACTCGTACTTAGCTGATATGAGGTTAAATGGTAACAAAGCACTCATATTGAATACAACAGTATAGGTATAAGAACACATGCTCGAATAACTATGGGTATTATAAGCACTATCCAAGTACTGTTATAAGCCAAATTTATGTATTATTTCAAATTAATAGGTTATAATACTACCTACTTCATTTTCAATAATCTAGCTTCTACACGGATTCATCAGCTTGCTTATCGTGACCAAGTGGTTTTATTTCAATATCTTATATAGACTACATGTTCCAAGTAAACAGCTGTAACCCAGTAATAAAGCTCATTACTACTATGGACGATCATTACTAGTGTGTTAGTTATGTCAATAAGGGTAATTGATTCCGAACCAGTAATGTTATATAAGGTAAATGACCGTAAAGCAAGTGTATCATCTAATAAAAAGCCTATGGTTTCACTTGTACTAGTGTTCATAATAAGAAGAGTAATAATTTGGAGAATACCGTAACCTTATGAGATTAAGCATGTAGTAACCTTATTCAGCTCTTTTTATGGGTTTCTAAGCTTGTACTTAGGTTAGACCTATGTAATACTTAGCTTTCTCATAGTGTTTTTTAGAGAACGTCTATTGGTTCCTCTTAATAAATAGAGTTAATGAGGATGCATAAGCAGGTTCGACCATAAGGGAGAGGGGAATGACTGGGTTAACTAAACTAAGCTGTTACCTATTCAAACTCGTATCTCTTTTATCATCAATAGAATGACATACAGCTGGTATCACTTCCATGGAGTTACTACTATCCAAGGATATGGATTTTGCTTACCTATTAGATCATAGTGCTTACTTATAGAGCTTAGCTGATGCTTAACTATGACTACTAATACCGTCATATGGTGGTATGATTACAGCTAATATGATGTGTTCCCGGAGAAGGCTATACATTGATTACGTGATTACTGTATTTATTATATGCTAGTCACCAAGCTCTACTAAGCTGTGCTTTAGACTAGTTAACTTAAGCAAGTGATCACTAGTTAGTACTTTGAATTAATCATAGTATTCTCCCTAATAAATACTGCTTATACTTATTACGATCTAAATCCTTACTAATCTATTACTTAATAGGTGTTGATTCTACATGTGAAAACAAGCATGTACTTGGCGTATCAATACGAGCAGTGTAAAAGGACTCTAATAAGTACAATGATTGAGATCAGTATAGATTAGTGTTAATTATAACAATAACGTTATTGCCACAGATAATTAAAGAAGCATAACCATTGATATGAGTACAGAGTAACTAGCCTGCTTTAAGCTTTAATAGGCATGCATATATGGTAAGCATTGAACGTATTTCGTACTGTAACTATCACCATATCAATAAGAGTGGTGTGTTCATTACGTGATTACAATACTGGGTATAACTGCACCTATGTTCTAATGGGAATCACTTACCCCTAGTGACTAAGCTATCTGTAACATGATGCTTTATTTCCACTTGTATTAGCTATGATAAGGGTTTCTCTATTATTGCCATGTATTGTCTGAGTCCACAGCTTGTTCCACTATTCCAAGTGATTACATATGTAAATATGGCCATTTCTATTGTATCAACCCCATCCAACCAATTATGTAGCATATACGCTATCCCTTATTCCTTGTACTAAACGGACTACCTAATACTCCAACTTTGTTTTTATGGTTGAGAGGATAGGATAGTCATAACACTTATGGGATTAGAAGCAATGACTATTATAATATAGAAAACCCCAAGTAAAAGTAAGAGTTTTACTGTGTTCAGACTAGTGAACAAAGGGAAAGTAGTAGACTTATTACGATAGGTTGTAGGTAATATAAATACAGGAACATATTGCCTTACAGCTAACCTTAGACTAGTGGCTTAAACTACAGACTCAAATAAAACAATCGATATCATGTCTTAATTCCATTCAAATGATACTTGGAAAGAGTAAGCCCATAATACACGCTCAGGCCAAACATGATAATCAAAGGGTACAGTTTATACATGATGATAACAGAGGGAATAGGAATAATAAAACCCAATGACATCTCCTAATTAGGTATCAGCTTAGTGCTATTGTTACAGTCATAAGCTTAAGCAATAGTCTAATCTAATAGGAATCAATGATCGCACTGGTTTATCTATTAGTACTAGTAATTCCATACCTTATATTAGCTCAAATATATGTAACCATTGAATATGTTATTACTACAATGTAAAAGCAATAGCACTTATTCTATAGTTATAAGTATTACTCAAACGGTAAGCACTAGTAATGATGGAAACAACAATGGTAAACTAGCTTAGTGTATGGAAAAAACGAAGCTCAACAATAGGTGTAGCTTATATCCATAGTGAATTTAAAGCTATGATCTCTAGTTACAGATATGTGGTAGCTCTAAAAAATCCATGGTGTTCTGATCTGAGTCTGTGGTTTGGTCCACTACTGTGGTGTTATGATCACCTGGTTTCGGGGCACTACTGGTGGTGTTATGATCTGAGTCCAAAGTATAGGCTATATAATGGTGTTCATAGCTGAGCTTCCATTATAAGCCACTAGTCTAAGTATGAGCAATGGGATAGTATAAAGCTTTAATAAACCCCATACAAGTATGTAGATATACGCTATCCCTTATTCGATACCCATTGTCTCTCATCAGTCTATCTGTATCTCCCACTTGATGTCATATGGTTGATAGGTAGTAATAGTACTAATCCCATTTCATAAGTAAGATCATGGAGAAACTATCACACTATGTGCCTAATTTCCCTAACAGGGTCCTGTATTTGATGGACGACCAAGGGGAGTATAAGCAAATACAAGACCCTATTAGGGATGGCACTACTAAGAGAATAGCCCATATTATCCATAGATATACTTCGAGTAGTGGGGAGAACTATGGACTCAAGCCATACAGGTGATAACAAGAGACCCTAATCATTACAAGAACAAGAAGAGTGAGAAGATGCTACCATATTTACCTAATCAGTTGGTTTCAATAGAGTAACTCTGCTTACAGATAGGAACCAAGCTAATATAAGTAATCAATGTTACACTAGCCTTGTAATGTAATCACTGTTCATAGGTCTATATAAGAATAGCGCATAGATTGAAGTAAGCTAACCCATGCACTGTAATCACCAGCTTTATTGAGGTTATAATCTAAGTATAATAGGTTAAACATAGTCAATAAGAGTAAGAACCAAGCTTAGTGTGAATCCAATAAGTGAAAATGGTAATGGCGGATATGTAATACACCTAATAAATGTGATACTAATATCAAACATGATCAGAGTATGACCATGAAGCTATCAATTACACAACTTTCAGTAAGTAAGGCTTGTTATTCATAACATATCAAGGATTTATCATATTATAATAGAGTTAATCCCATATCTATTGAGTGTAAATACATGAATACGCAATGGCTTATGCTTAGCTTATGGTCTCTATAGTTATAGCCATTGATTTCATTATGGAGATACACTTGAGACTAGTCTAATATGAACGAGTACCATTGATTTCACTATGTTGATACTTTTACCCTATCTATTTGGCTTTATCAGTTTTAACCACGGCAATTCTTACTGTTGTGGAGGGGTTTATTCCCACGTCTTATTTGACGGAGAGTTCCCTCCTAGTAATTTGAGCTCGCACTCTCCGAATCTTACATGGGAAGCCGTGACAGTTTCCCTACCTTCCCAAAAACCCCGTCACGTAAAAGCCACATTACCAAGAAAGAGGCTGCTTCGGATGCAAACAACGTGCGTAATCGAGAAGGAAGGCTTCGGGTGATCCCGCAAACAAAATCGACCTGGGAGTAGAGCCGTTACATGTACGCTTGGATAAGGGGGGAAACCTGCATAAGGTTATAACGGATGAAGGCCTTGTTGGCACATTTGAGGGAACCCTTTTTGCCTTCTTATTCGTCCCAAGAACCCATCATCAAGTCAAGTAGTATCGCCATATAATTATAGGTTATAAAGGCAGAGATGCTTTTACTAGAAAGAAAGCTACAGCCAGCCCTCACCCTGCAATTCATCCTTCAATCCCCTTCCCCTAGTGTTAAATGAACTTTCCATTTGTACAGTTGGAAAGGGTAAGGCAGGTAGGTAGGTAGTACGGGGCCTCTTACTTCCAGCTATGTGCTGTGCGGCTTTCGCGAAGCGGATGAAGGTTGGCATGGATTGTCTTTCTCACTATGCATGGCCAAAAATTTGACTAAACGCAACTCATAGTGAGGCTAGCGGCTACGGCATTGACACGATCATCACAGCATGGAATCACATAAAAAACAACAAACATGCATTGTAGAATAATTGCAAACACATCGCTGGGACCAACGAATTCAAAAAAATTTCCATTTATTTTATTCACCTACTCTCTTCAGTAGGGAAATATGCATATCTTTTATTATACGATGCATTCTTCACTGTAGATGTGGCTAGAGGGAAACAAACTGGGCTCACTCACTGTAGATGTAAGGAGAGGCAATCTGTAGACCTTGTGTACGACCTTGGTGGATGGATGGGCAGGTCTTCTTGCTTGAATAGTTGTAGGGGTGGTCCCTCTTGCTTTAAGCTGGACGGGAAAGCGGACGAATTCTCTATCTCTGAAACTAGGGATGGATGGATATGGGATATGTGGTATCTACATGTTTAAGTAGCTTTAAAGGCCACCTTTGCCTATTGAGCTTCCCACTCATGTTCTACGGAAACATTTCCATTAAGAGCATTTTCCTAAATATTTCATTAGTACCAGGTTGGTTACTTAATGAGCATATACAATTAGGTTAGGCTATTATGTTTCTTTCGCCATATAATCTTTAGTTTTCAATGGAATCCCTGGGAACTAAGTAAGGCTAAGATAAGGCTGCTCTTTATTACCCTACCCATTGCCATGGACTACTACACACTTCTTAAGTAGGCATTTACCAGGGCTAGTCAAGAATAGGAAGTATAAAATACCACCACCAAGTTACCAACAAATGGATACTGCTTACAAATCAGAAGATGATAAGTCGGTTGTATTGCTTCTTTCTTGCGCTTTCACTCCGAAAGTAAGGAGCCGCCAGGGTAGGTACGTCTTCCTGTGGGGCACCGAAACTAACTCTATCTAGTTAAATAGCGGGTCTCCTCTTTATTTATTTTTTAAGGGTAGGCTCCACATGGGCTTGGATGCACTTGGCTTTTGACACTCACCCATTACACTTAGCAGTAGAGATAAAGAATACAAGCCAAGCAGTTCACGATTGACCTCTGCTTTAGTGCTTGTCTTGTGGTTCTGACTGAAGGTGGGCTTGGCAAGAGTTTAAAGGGTAAAGGCAAAAGTTATTGCACGTTAGCTAGGCCGTTTTCTTGCAGGATCCTCTCCTTGCCAATCATTTTCTTATTCAGGTATCAATGTCGAACTACACTACTATATGCATCTACTACTAAGAGTGATTAAATGAGGGGTTACCGCTCACCTTCGTCAGAGGGTGAGGGATGATACTCGGTTGGGGGGTTTCCCCCCGAAGAATATCATCCTCTGTTTGTTGGGGGGTTTTCCCTCACCCCATATTGGCAGGTGAAATACCCAACATACGGCCGTGACCTACTTGCCATCGCTTTCAATCATGAAGGGTTCTGTTCGTGTTTGATCGAATCAATTTTAGGGGGAGGGGGAAATCATTGTTTTTTTGCATATGGCAACTTGGCTGCAATGTTGGACTTTGTGGAATGGGTGCTAACACTTCATGCTGGGCGCTAACTTCACTTCCCCCTAGTCACTCCTTCTGGCCAGCAGCATATTAAGTTATAAATCCTTTTTTTAAAATCCCGCAAAACATCATCCATCTTACAATGAACAATGAACAATGTGCTGCTCAAGGGGATCTATTCCACCTTTTCTGAAATCACCCATTACCTAATCCGGAATCATAATCAGTAGAAGGTCTCAGGAATACATACACAGGAAGGAAGTAGTTATTAATGCGTTTTTTTTACCAGTTATCATTCTATCCGCCATGGGAATAGCCTTTGAACCTCCCCTTGACCTATTAACGAACCTTGTTTCCTTCCTACCCTTTCCTGCAGACTCTTATAGACCTACCCTTTACTTATGACCGATCCTTCTTATCCAAACCCTCTGCCCGATCCTTGCCTTATCTTGCCTTACCCCCTTGGCATACGCTTTCTGTTCGCCATAGAAAGTGTCAAATGAATCATACTGAGTGTTTGAGTGAGGTGGTGGGAAAAAGAGTAAAGCAGAGAGACAGGTATTCCATCCTGGCTTCTTCAAAAGAGGTAAGGTAAACTCCCTCCATGACATCGTCCTAGCCTAGGTTTCCAAAATAAGAAATCTAAGGGTAAGGCGAGAATCCATCCATCCCCTAAACTCGGGGCTTTTAAGGTCTAATCAACCAATCCCAATCCCAATTTTCTCCCACGCCCAATCAAATGATTCCATCCATCATCTATCCCCGCAAGAGCATGCTTATAAGTCAAGGGTACGGCAGTCTAATTAGGTAAATATGATTGGTATGCCTAAGCAAGCAGCCCAGTCGGTTCAGTTCAATAACTAAGTTTTGTCGGTAAAGAGAAATATGTAACAGGATCCATCCACTAAGCGATTAATTCAAGTGGTATTAGTAGGTATAAGGCAAGTATATTTCTTCAGGTAGGTATATAATCCTGACGGATTATACGTTATTGTACATAGTAGGAATATGAAGAGACTCTCGGATGTGTGATCCCAAAAGTCATTGTAAATATATAAATAAAGGCATTTTATGGAGAAATAATATGAATTCAGGAGTTATTCTACCTAACAGTGGTATCAGAGCTCCATAACTCCTGCCTGATGTGTTTCAGTCCTAGCAGCCTAAATGCTTACCAGTCCATTGCCAGACCTCCATTCTGCCCTTTGTCAATTCGTTTCAGACTGCCTGCAATTGTCAGTCTGCCTCTGGATGCTTTCCTGCCAACCTGCGAGCATTTAATTGTATACGCTATTCTCTTCCAGACCTGCGTTGAGCAATTAAACGGTCCAAAGATGCTATGCTTCCTCCATTTGCTGCATGGTTTTGACTGTTCATTGCAAGAACGTTTGAATTAGTTTACCTAACCCTAATTTTTGTGGGCCGCCTCTTCATTCTACCTTTGCGAGTGTACAGAGACGTTCTTCATCACATTTTCTCACATCTGCATGGAAATATTGAAGTAGATTATGAGGAGATGAAACATATTGAGTGTATGTTGCAAAGCTGAACGGGATGGTCATTGTTCAGTTCATTCAAGAATTTTCAAAAACTGAAGAGAACCTGCTGAAGACTCGCATTTGTTCACCTGAGTGAAGAACTGAAGTCGTGATATGATGTTGCTATGTATTTGAAGCCCAATGACTAAAAACCGATGGTGCATATTCAGAGCCCTTTTCAAGAGCATGGAGGTAAACCTTGGTGTTGTATTACTTGTCATCGTTGGAAATATGAAAACCCTAAGTTTACCCTAGATATTTGCGTGAAGTTTGAAGTGAAATATTTTCATGTATGTGCATCTTGTATGAGTTCGTGTTTGCTGCTGAGACGAGTCCATGAATGATTAACTGTTGATGTATGACTTATGAATGTGAGTTGCCTCCCATTGGTGAGCTGCGACTTCAACATCAGACTGAGAATTGGTGCAGCGTCCAGCCAAGAAGAGATCTCAGTAATCAAAGCTGAGAATTTGTTGAATACTGAGATTATGTAGCTGTGAAGTATTCTCAAGGAGCCGCGACCTCTCTTCTCACTGCGAGTTAAATCCGTGACTCTCTGTGACTTGGAAGACTCCATTCTTGGTGTGTGCCATCCAAATGCTTGCTACGTGAACTATTGCTAGCTACGTGGACTGCATCTGCAGAGCGTGGGCTCTTCTAATTGAGCGTGGACTGCATTTTTTTGAGAGCATGAACTATCTTCAGATAAACCTTTTTTTTTAAGACTATTTTGTGCCTATGACCTCTCTCAAGGAGCTATGTTGGTGTTCGTTGGTGTCTCTCAAATTTGTAAGTGTGCTTCTATATATCTTGAGCCATTTCTAATGAGGAGAAATATAATATAGTTTTGCAGTGAATTCAACCTTGATTTTGTAAGTGTTGTCTATAGTATACAATATGACAGAACAAGAGATTAGGAGGCTACGATTGTATCTTGGTGTCAAATTGTCAACGATGACAGAGTTTACCACTTTTTGTTTGTAAGCACCACAAACTATTGCAGAGACTCAGACCTGCATTGTGTAGAATAGTGCACATAGTTTATTAAAGGAGAGATTATCATTTTCTTGTACTATTTTTGTAAATAAGGTGGCAGAGACTTAGACCTGCACCTTTACTCTTTCTTCTTTTTTCTCCTATTGTTTTAGTTGCAAGATTCAATCACAGAAGATGCATTCTGCTCATTGTATTGTTGCACATTGTAATCTTGGTATTAATGAAATGACTTCATTTTCATCTTACAAAGATC
>LPNX010905343.1:0-22668 GCA_001517045.1 Pseudotsuga menziesii | reverse complement strand
AAGGTCATCTTATCGTGTTAATTGTAAGAGGGACAAAAAAAATCAGACACGGTGAAAATTGACATAAAATGTTCAAATAAAAAATAGAGGACATCAAAATACTTTGGACTATAATAGACCACCTTGGTTGGACACTAATGCAAACACATGTATGAGTTTGAGCCAACATTTACATCCACTCTACAGGATCTCCAGAGAACTAACATCATTATTTTTCCATTAGTATAAAGGAGATGTACTAGAAGATTTTCCTGTACATGTTGATTTTATTGTTTAGTTGAACCTAAATGAGAAACAAAGAGGAGCACTAATCAAGCTACAACACTTTTTGTGCACGTCAATGTGTGCGCACGTCAAAGAGTTGTAGCTTGCTTAGTCTCCTCTCTGTTTCATTTAACTTCTCCGTGAAATCAACAAGTCCTCGCAAATCTTCTAGTACAATTCCTTTACAGTAATGGACAAATAATGATGTTGAGTTCTTGGAGATCCTGTAGAGTGGGTGTTTTAACCTCTGTGCTACTCTGAAGTTCATAAGCCAGCACTTCAGAGGCATATTTCCCAATGGTAACCTACAACAATCATATATATATATATATATATAATCCATGGTGGTGAAGAGCGGACATTTCTAGATCTGTTACTTGGCGCGTTCAAGAATGAAAAGAATGTTTTAAATACATTTATATAAGTCTGTAATATTTGTTGATTCTAAAGCTGATGATGAAGAACAAACTTGGTATTTTCAACGTCACACTAGGAGCAATGTTGGGCAGTCCTATGGGCATAAACAACTCTAGAATCAAGTATGAGCATCAAAGGGACAAATATGAGCACTTTGGGAGCATTCTGAAGGTCACAACAAATAGTAAAGCATCTCAAATCAGCTATAATTAGGCCAACTTTCAGATCTGGGCACATTGCAGCAATAAAAGATGATCATCAATGGCAATAGGAGGCGGTATTTTCAATTCTAGCTGTGAAAATGAGAAATCTGTGGGTGAAAGCAACCCTAAAATATCATTCATATGCCTTATAGCAGCATCCACATGAATTCTGGGCACAAACAAACCTGCTTGGCAGTAAAAAAGGCTATAAAGCAACCCTATTTCACCATCTTGGGCACCCTTGTGCACTTATCCATCACCGAACATGCGTACCTCTAAATCTGGGCCAAATTAGAGGGTTAAAAGGCAGTTTCAGGCATGAATAGCCCTATGAAAAGTGACGAACAACATAAAAACTAGATTTCAGAAAGCCATTGAATATGCTAATGCTTGGATTACCAACATGAGGGAAATCCATTGAATATGCTAATGCTTGGACTATAATAGACCACCCTGGTTGGACACTAATGCAAACCCATGTATGAATTTGAGCCAACATTTACATCCACTCTACAGGATCTCCAGAGATCTAACATCATTATTTTTCCATTAGTATAAAGGAGATGTACTAGAAGATTTGCCTGTTCTTGTTGATTTTACTGTTTAGTTGAACCTAAATGAGAAACAAAGAGGAGCACTAACCAAGCTACAACACTTTTCATGCGCGTCAATGTGCGCGCGCATCAAAGTGTTGTAGCTTGGTTAGTCTCCTCTCTGTTTCATTCAACTTCTCCATGAAATCAACAAGTCCTCGCAAATATTCTAGTACAATTCCTTTACAGTAATGGACAAATAATGTTGTTGAGTTCTTGGAGATCCTGTAGAGTGGATGTTTTAACCTCTGTGCTACTCTGAAGTGCATAAGCCAGCACTTCAGAGGCATACTTCCCAGTGGTAACCTACAACAATCATATATATATAATCCATGGTGGTGAAGAGCGGACATTTCCAGATCTGCTACTTGGCACGTTCAAGAATGAAAATAATGTTTTAAATACATTTTTATCAGTCTGTAATATTTGCTGATTCTAAAGCTAACCAGCTGTCTAAACCACAAAGGTCATCTTATCATGTTAATTGTAAGAGGGACAAAAAAAAATCAAACGCGGTGAAAATTGACAGAAAATGTTCAAATAAAAAATAGAGGGCATCAAAATTCCTAGTACTTGCTTCAAGACCCAAAGCATAAACCATAAGATTCATGATTGTACATTAATGGCAAAGTATTACCTAACCCAAATTCCAGTCAACTAAGCACCTCATGGTCGAATCATGATGTTGCAGCAGTGTGCATACATCCTTCACTTGAATGATGTTAGGATTTCCAAGAACTAAAATCATTCAAGTGAAGTATGTATGCAGACTGCTCTAGACATTATATCTCTACTCATTCGATTTACTACAAAGTGTTGTAGCTTTCTTACTGCTCCTCTCTGTTTATCATTTACGTTCAACTTCACCGTGAAATCAACAAGTCCAAGCAAATCTTCTAGTACAATTCCTTTACAGTAATGGACAAATAATGATGTTGAGTTCTTGGAGATCTTGTAGAGTGGATGTTTTAACCTCTTCACTGCTACTCTATAGTGCATAAGCCAGCACTTCAGAGGCATTTTTCCCAGTGGTAACCTACGACAATCATATATATATATATATAATCAATGGTGGTGAAGAGCGGACATTTCCATATCTGCTACTTGGCACGTTTAGCAATGAAAAGAATGTTTTAAATACATTTATATCAGTCTGTAATATTTGTTGATTTATTCCTTTTAGCTTGTCTTGATGATGCTTGTTTTCCCCTATTAATTTTCAATCCTAAGGCAACACTAACTTGTTTTCCCATACTAATTTTTAACCCTAAGGCAACCCTAAGGAATAAAATTAATCAGCTTCACAGGAATACTAGACAAACATTCAAAGGTAACACCTCTAATCTAGGAATCTTGACTACATCCACATCACTAACCTTCAACAGACTGAGAATTCAAGTCTAATACTGAAGTAGCTAATCCAAAGAAACAATAAATAAGAGAGATCAATAATATGAGGGGATCATCCACCTCAATCATCCAAAGGATGTCAATATCAACAACACATAAAAGACTCAAGTGCTAAGGGCTAGAAAAGCTGGAAAGTGCCCTGATCAGTACATTCACCATCAGTGAATTCAGTAAATTGAAAATGGCCTGAGGCCAAGGTTAATGCTTCTTTGGATAAGCTATCAGCCTTAGCATTTTGTTCTCTGAATATATGAACAGCTTTTAGCTAGATGAAGTAAGATTCCATATCATGGATACGTTGACACCAGCCATCAAGTGCAAGTAAAGTTAGTGTTGATCTTCTATTGAACCAATTAATGATGGTTGTGGAGTCACCATGAATGTGCAGAGTGGGAAGGACCATGGATTTAGCACAATAAAGGAGAGTCCATAAAGAAAGTAGTTCAAATATGGTGTTTGTACTCAAACCAACACCCAATTTGAAGCAAAAATAGTTGTCATGGGTGATCAAAAGATGAAAACCTATACCTCCAATTTGATTGGCTAAGCCCCATCAAAGAAGATGTAGGTACAATTATCGAAATAGTTTATTTATTCAAACTGATTACCTTTTTTTTTTGCGTTGCTTTAGCCACTTTCAATTCACTAACTCTAAAATAGCTAATAAGTGTTGGCTAATAATGGTGACGATTCCTGGTATTATGTTTCATTAGGTTGCAACATGGCAAACTTGTGAAAAAAAATACCAAGAATCGTCACCGTCGCTTAGCTGAACACTTGTTATCTTTTGTGAGATATATTTCATGTGGACAGAGTTCTTGAACTCTATCCTCATGGACAGTTTTGTTTGATGATGATATTAACAGGTATATTGTAGAAAAAAATTTAATATTTTGAAAAAATAGTTATTGTAAATGGATTACTTCATTCAATCACTTAATGAAAATATCCGACATAGTCCAAGATCTCATGGTGTTTAGAGCTTGGGAATTACTGGGTTAGGTTCAAGTTTCTTTCTAATATAAGGTCTCTATAATAAAATACCTTAAAGAAGAAATCCATAACATTTGGTAGAATTCTGGAAAAACCCTTGTTGTCGCTACAATTTGGAAAATACTAGGTTAGGTTCGAGTTTCTTTCTAAGATTGACAAAATAAAAGTTGCATGCAAAACAATGTCGTGCCAAAAGGCCCTATAATATAGTTGTTTTGGAGATTAAATAGGAAGAAGATAGTCAGTGAGAGAAGGTACACATACCAATAATAATAATGTTGATATTATGTCGAGATAGGTGAGGCATGCAAACAATGCATGTAGCGGAAGATGTAGGTACAATTATCAAAATAGTTTATTTAGTCAAATTTATTACCTTTATTTTTTGCATTGACTTAGCCACTTTCAATTCACTAACTCTAAAATAGCTAATAAGTGTTGGCTAATAATGGGGACGACTCATGGTATTATGTTTCATGGGGTTGAAACATTCCAAACTTGTGAGCCATAATACCACGAGTCGTCACCGTTGCTTGGCTGAACACTTGTTATCTTTTGTGAGATATAGTTCATGTGGAAAGAGTTCTTGAACTCTGTCCTCATGGATAGTTTTGTTTGACGATGATATTAATAGGTATGTAAAAAAAAAATTAATATTTTATAATGATCTCCAATGATCTAGGGGTTAGGTTCTAGTTTCTTGCTTATAGCAAAACATGGCTCAGCAATCCTGCTCGGGGCAGTGACCGTTTTTCATCCTTCCCCAACAGACCGAGCATACATGTGAGCAAAAAAACTCTAACTATTGTGGCTATGGTGGAACTCGAATCCTTATCTAAACCTCCCTTACACAACAGGATTTGAACCCGAAATCCGACGTCATCCGACATTTCACATGGATGTGTTGGATAGCAATCACTGAAAAGAATGTCGATAAAAAAAGATTTATATCACCGTCAAATATCTGACACAAAGGTGTCAGAATAGATACAAATATGTTCATCATTAGCAGACAGATGACAATTGATCAACTTCACAGGAATACTTGACAAACCTTCAAAGGTAACACCTATAATCTAGGAATATTGACTACATCCACATCACTAACCTTCAACAGACAGAGAATTCAAGTCTAATACTGAAGTAGCTAATCCAAAGAAGAAATAAACAAGAGAGATCAGTAATATGAGGGGATCATCCACCTCAATCATCCAAAGGATTTCGATAGAAACAACACATAAAAGACTCAAGTACTAAGGGCTAGAAAATATGGAAAGTGCCCTGATCAGTACATTCACCATTAGTGAATTTAGTAAACTGAAAATTGCCTAAGGCCAAGGTTAATGCTTCTTTGAATAAGATATTAGCCTCTGTATTGTGTTCTCTGAATATGTGAACTGCTTTTAGCTGGATGAAGTAAGTTTAACATGATAGAGCTGAATTTGTTCCCTGATAGTGATCAAGTAACTAGCAAGTATTGGATGCATACACTAGCAAATATGTGGAATAAACCTCAATACATCCCTAAACTAAGACTGTCATTGAGAGAAGGTACACATACCAATAATAATAATGTTGATAGTACGTCGAGATAGGTGAGGCACGTAAGCAATGCATGTAACGGAAGATGTAGGTACAATAATCAAAATAGTTTATTTAGTCAAACTTATTACCTTTCTTTTTTTCGTTGACTTAGCCACTTTCAATTCACTAACTCTAAAATAGCTAATAAGTGCTGGCTAATAATGGGGATGATTCTTGGTATTATGTTTCATGGGGTTGCAACATCGCAAACTTGTGAGGCATAATACCATGAGTCGTCACCATTGCTTGGCTGAACACTTGTTATATTTTGTGAGATATAGTTCATATGGACAGAGTTCTTGAACTTTGTCCTCATGGACAGTTGCTTTCTAATATAAGGTTTCCATAATAAAACACCTTAAAGAAGAAATCCATAACATTTGGTAGAATTCTGGCAAACCCCTGTTATCACTACAATTTGGAAAATAATGGGTTAGGTTCGAGTTTCTTTCTAACCTAGGGATTTTATAATGATCTTCAATGATATTCTCTAAACCTCCCTTAAGCATCGCATTTGGGTAGAGTCGGCTTAATAGCTTATTTGGGAACCGGTTGCTGAGATAACTCACATAAAAACAATCAAACCAATTTGAATGCGAACCAAAATGTGATGGGTTCATCCACTAATTGTAACGCTTAGACTGGCTAGACTTCAAAATCCATATCAGCCAATATGGGTCAAATGTGGGTGCTAAAACTGTCAAATTGGGTCTGTCATTATCTAATCAATGTAAATGCATGCACAACGAAGAAAACCCATGTTTGAAAGCTGATAAGGATGGATTGAAGTTGGTGAAGAAGCATGCAGTATAGACAGAAACCCTTTGGGTTGTTAGTTATTAAAGAATCCATTCTCCTATTATATTACCTCATCCAAAGAATCTGAATTAGATGGTCCATATTGTTGAGATTCTGATGAGGAATATTTTGTAGGCAAACCCTTGTTTGATGATGAGATGGAAAATGCATGCATTTATCCATTTCATGAAGAGTTGGATGTTATATTTGAAATCAATAATCATATTTTTGGGGGCCCCATATATGATTCATCTAGTGAAGCATCTAATGAGGAACCTAAATATTTGGAACCTATAGAGCAACCAAGCATCCACTCTACAGGATCTCCAAGAACTAACATCATTATATCTATACTCATTCGATTTCGTACAAAGTGTTGTAGCTTGCTTAGTGCTCCTCTGTGTTTGTCATTTACGTTCAACTTAACAGTGAAATGAACAAGTCAAGGCAAATATTTCTAGTACATCTCCTTGGTCTATTATAGTCCAAGCATTATCATATTCAATGGCTTTCCCTCATGTTGGTGATCCATGTGTTTCCCCTATCCAATTTGGAATACACAGCAAACATCACAGAGACGTTATGATACTCTGCTGCTGATCTATGGCTTGGAGCCAGATGTGAGCATATTGATCGAGCCATGTTCTAAGACAACACTCATTAACTAACTCTTCTAAGGCCAGAAGTCCAAGATCCAGTTCTGCATGTTAAGGAACAAAATGACCAATTGGGGTGCTTATGGTAAACCCCAACCCTGGTTATTGGGAAATAGTTTTATGAGTTTGAGGTGCCATAGCAGCTTGCCAAAGTGAGCGGTTGATGGTATCAAATTATATAGCATAGGGTCCACTCCCCCTTAAGGCAATTCAATATTGGACCACTGATTTTTGAGATTGACAGAAAGGAGAAAACATCATAGGACGCACAAAAAACCCTTGTCACCCAAAAACCCTTGTCACAAGATTCCCAAAAAACCTTGTCACAACATGCCCAAAAAAAGGAGGTCATGATGCTTACTTGTTGAGCCATGAGCTCCAAATCCAAACTGTGAATCGTGTGCTCCAAATTTGTACCGTCAGCTCCAATTCTCAACCGTGAGCTCCAATTATCAACCATGAGCTCCAATTCTCAACCGTGAGCTCCAATTATCAACCGTGAGCTCCAATTCTGAACCCTGTGCTCCACCGGACCTACTCCCAAATTCACAAAAACTTCCAAATTGAACTAAACTGTCAAAAATGAGTCGCGACAATGTCCAAATACACTTGCCATTTTTTATTATATATTATATGTATTTTATTTTTATAATATATTATTTTATATTATATGTATTTTATTTTTATTATATGTTATTTTATATTATATAAATTGCCATAAAAGTATTTTTTCATTAGGCATAGTATTTTTAACTTAGCTATATGTATTTTTTAATATATGTATTTTTAACTTAGGAATAGTATTTTTTCTTATAATATGATGATGATGATGGCGATCTCACCTAATCCCTACAATGAAACCCCTAAAGATGAAGATGATGATGGCGACCTCAGGTAGTCCCTACAATCTCACCTAATCATTATCGTTATGTTGATCGTCATCATCTTCATCATCATGATCATTATCATCATCATCGTCATCATAATCATCATCATTGTCGTCATCGTCTTCAACATCGTGGTCTTCATTATCATGACCCTCATCATCATCATCATCATCGCCGTCGTCTTCATCATCATGATGATCGTAATGGTGATGATGACAGCGATGATGATGATGATGGCAATGATCACCATCATCACCATCATCATCGTCGTCGTCATCATTATCTTCATTATTAGGACCCTCATCATCATCATCATCATCAGCATCATCAACGTCATCATCATCATCATTGTCATCTTCATCGTCATCGTCATCATGACCCTCATCGTCATCACCACCATCACCGTCATCCTCATGATGATGATGGTAATGGTGATGATGACTGTGATGATGATGATGATGATGATGGAAATGCTGATGATCATCATCATATTCATCAGCATCATCATCATCATAAGTAAAACTTAGTTTACTTCAAATATTAATTTTCCAAAAAAAATGCATAATACTGGCAAACCTAATTTCAATCCAAAAGTGATGAGAAGGAAATTGTTTGATATAGCCAATAAAATGAAAGGAATTTTTTGTATCCTTGAAATACTTCTTATATCTAATAGATTCCTCTACTTCTAGAACTATGGGTCCCAAATATATGTTCAATAGAGAGATGCAAACCTAAGAGGAAGAAAAACATCCTAACTTGAATAAAGAACCTTCACATTAATGAGGGAAGAACCATCTACATAACGACACATCCATATCTTGAATAAATGAAAATATAGCTTTGAAGGATGATTGAAAAGTTGAGCATGTGAGCATGTGAGCATGGTGATGATGATGATGATGATGATGATGATGATTATGATGATTATGATTATGATGTTCATGTCGATGATGACAATGGTGACGATGTTGTTGATGATGATGATGATGTTGATGATGTTGTTGATGATGTTGTTGATGATGATGATGATGTTGATGACGATGATGACAATGATGATGATGATCCCGATGATGATGATTATGATTGTGATGACGATGATGATGATGATTATGATTATTATCATCATCATGAGGATGTCAATGACGACGATGATGATGATGATGAAGACGATGACGATGATGAAGATTATGTTGTTGATGTCGACGATGACAATGATGATTATCATCCTCATGAGGATGACAATGATAATGATGACGATGATGATGAAGTTGATGATGATGATGTTAATGATGATGGTGATGATTATGATGTTGATGAAGACGATGACAATGATGATATCGATGATGACAATGATGATGATGATGATGATGATGATGCTGATGAAGACGATGATTATGATTATAACGATGATCATGATTATGATGATGATGATTATCACATCATGAGGATGACGATGATGATGATGACGATGACGATGATGACGATGATGATGTTGATCGTGACGACGATGATGATGATGATGATGATGATGATGGTGATGATGTTGATGATGAGTAGCATCATCATGAGGAAGACGGTGATGATGATGACGATGATGATGAAGATGATGCGCATGTTGATGATGATCATGAAGACAGTGATGAAGATGGCAACGACGATGAAGATGATGATGTGTGATGATAAAGACCATGATGATGATGACGATGATGATGAATACGATGATGATGAGGATGTTGATGATGATGATGATGATTATGATGTTGATGTCGATGATGAAAATTATGATGATGATGATGATGATGACGACGACGAGGATGATGATGATGATGACAATGATGATGAAGATTATGATGTTGATGTCGACGATGACAATGATGATGATGATGATTATCATCATCATGAGGATGACAATGATAATGATGATGAAGTTGATGATGATGATGTTGATGATGATGGTGATGATTATGATGTTGATGAAGACAATGACAATGATGATGTCGACAATGACAATGATGATGATGATGACGATTATGATGCTGATGAAGATGATGATTATGATGATGATAATGATGAAGATGATGAAGATGATGATTATCATCATCATGAGGATGACGATGATGATGATGATGACGATGATCATGAGGATAACGATGATGATGACGACGATGATGATGAATATGATGATGATGGTGATGATGATGTTGATGATGAGTATCATGATCATGAGGAAGACAGTGATGATGATGACGATGATGATGAAGATGATGCGCATGTTGATGATGAACATGAAGACAACGATGAAGATGACAACGACGATGAGATGATGACGACAATGATGATGAAGACCATGATGATGATGATGATGATGATGAAGACGATGATGATGAGGATGTTGATGATGATGATGCTGATTATGATGTTGATGTCGATGATGAAAATAATCATGATGATGATGATGATGATGACTACGATGATGATGATGATGATGATGATGATGATGACGATGATGAAGATTATGATGTTGATGTCGACAATGACAATGACAATGATGATGATGATGATGATTATCATCATCATGAGGATGACGATGATGATGAATTTGATGATGATGGTGATGATTATGATGTTGATGAAGACGATGACAATGATGATGTCGATGATGACAATGATGATGATGATGATGATGATGATGATTATGATGTTGATGAAGATGATGATTATGATTATGACGATGATCATGATTATGATGATGATGATGATCTTGATGATGATGATGAGTTTATCATCATCATGAGGATGACGATGATGATGATGACGATGATGATGAAGATGATGATGACGACGACGATGATGATGATGACAATGATGATGAAGATGATGATGATGGTGATGATAATAATTATGATGACAATGATCATGAGGATAATGACGATGATGATGATGATGATGATGAAGATGATGATGACGATGATGATGATGTTGATGATGAGTATCATCATCATGAGGAAGACGGTGATGATGATGATGACGATGATGAAGATGATGCGCATGTCGATGATGATCATTAAGACGACGATGAAGATGATGACAACGATGATGATGAAGACCATGATGATGATGATGATGACGATGAAGGCGATGATGATGAAGATGTTGATGATGATGATGATGATGATTATGATGTTGATGTCGATGATGAAAATGATGATGATGATGATGATGATGACGACGACGACGATGATGATGATGATGATGACGATGATGAATATTATGATGTTGATGTCGACGATGACAATGATGATGATGATGATTATCATCATCATGAGGATGACGATGATAATGATGATGATGATGATGAAGATGATGATGATGATGTTGATGATGATGGTGATGATTATGATGTTGATGAAGACGATGACAATGATGATGTCGATGATGAAAATGATGATGATGATGATGTTGATGATGATATTGGGTTCACAGATGTTGAAGATCCGACAGGGAAGTGTCGGTTATCCAACACTAAAAGGGTCAAAAATCTAATGCCCTAGTGTCAGATATTCGACGACTCTATAAATATTTTGTTATAGGCATTATTTTGAGTGATTGTTGTCCAACACATACGTGCGAAATGTCAGATGACGTCGGATTCTGAGGTTGAAATTCGGGTTCAAATCCTATTGTGCTATTTTCAATTGCCCACCAACTGTTGTCCTTGAGCCAAAGAATTAATCCAAAGGCATGGGGATGTTCTTTGTTGATTTGGTTATCCATCCATGGTCTCACATATTTACTCTGGTGTTCACAAGTGCAAAAGATAGGGCTGCAAATTTAAAGAAAAATAAAGTATGACTGTGTAAAAAATATGACCAAGTGATGAAAAATTTCCCTAAAGTAGTTTCCTTATGAAAATGTCCACCATAATTAATAGGCAAAAGTAAATTCATGCTATGACCTGCCATGTCGTAGGTTGTTGAAGTACCTATCTAACCATGGTTTCATTTCTCATAAAAAGTTCCTGAAGAAAAAGATATGGGTCTGCCAAAACAAGTCTTTTTGGGAAATTAGTCAAAATTTCCTTGGGAAAATGACCACCATAATTCATAGCTTAATAAAAATGCATGCCCCATCCTGTAAGGTTGTAGCTTGTTTACCTGGATATCTAAATACGGTCTCATTTTGAATTAAGATTGTTTGTGGAGAAAGTTATGGATCTGCCAAAACATGTGTTCAGGCATTTTTCTTCACCAAATTCACTAAATGCACGCCTAGGTCAGAGGAAGAATATTATGACGGTGAAATGAGTTTTGTTGTGCTTGGTGAGATATTCTACATCATCTAGTGACATTGGTTCATGGTTTTGGTGAAATAAAAAATTCACCTTGAAAATGGCATAGTTGTCCAAGTGTTAAAACCAGTAATAAAATGTCATTTAGAAATGCCCACCACATGTTGTTATTGTGCCCAAAAATTCATCAAATGACATGGGTCTGTTTCTTGGATATCTGTCTACCTATCCATGGTTTTAGTTTTCTTTTTTATGATCACATGTGCAAGGAATACATCTGTCAAAATGAGAAAAATCATAATGGCCACCAAAGATAAACTATGAAAATGTGTAAGTGTTAAAAACATGAATTGAAGAGGTGGTTTGGAAATGCATGCCATAGGATGTGGTTGTGTAGATAATTTCATCCAAAGGTTTGGGTTTGTTATATGGTAAATTTAATATCTATCCCTAGGTTCAGTATCCATAATAAAGATCACATGTGTGAAATATAAATTTTCCAAATTGAAAAAAAAAAATTGTCTGAGAAGCCATTTTGAAATGCCCACCAGAGGCTCTATGTGTGCCAATAAATCTATTAAAAAGTATAAATCTCTTCTTTGATGATTTATCCATATATCCATAGTATCATATCCTAATCTTGTGAACACACGTGTGAGATGTGAATTTGCCAAGTTGGAGAAAAAAAATGTTTGCCTGTTAAAAATAAATGAAATCTACCCGAGTATTAGAACCAGTTACAGAAGGCTATTTTCAAATTCCCACCAACTATTGTTCTTGAGCCAACAAATTAATCCAAAGGCATGGGGATGTTCTTTGGTGATCTAGCTATCCAGCCATGGTCTCACATATTTATTCTGGTGTTCACAAGTGCAAAAGACAGGGTTACAAATTTAAATAAAAATAAAGTATGACTGTGTAAAAAATATGACCAAGTGATGAAAAATTGCCCTAAATCAGTTTCCTTATGATGATGTCCACCATAATGCATAGGTAAAAGTAAATGCCCGCCATGACCTGCCATCTCGTAGCTTGTTGAAGTATCTATCTAACCATGGTTTCATTTCTCATAAAAAGTGCCTGAAGAAAAAGATACGGGTTTGCCAAAACAAGTCTTTTTGGGAAAATTAGTCAAAATTGCCTTGGGAAAATGACCACCATAATTCATAGCTTAATAAAAATGCATGCCCCATCCTGTAATGTTGTATATTGTTTACATGGATATCTAAACATGGTATCAATTTGTATTAAGAGTATTTTTGGAGAAAGTTATGGATCTGCGAAAACAGGGGTTGAGACAGTTTTCTTCACCTAGTTCACTAAAATGCATGCCTAGGTTAGAGGAATAATATTCTGAAGGTGAAATGAGTTGTGTTGTGCTTGGTGAGATATTCTACATCATCTGGTGACATTGGTTCAGGGTTTTGGTGAAATAAAAAAATCACCTTGAAAATGACACAGGTGTCCAAGTGTTAAAACCAGTAATAAAAGGTCATTTAGAAATGCCCACCACATGTTGTTCATGTGCCCCAAAAATCATCAGATGAGATGGGTCTGTTCCTTGGATATCTATCTACCTATCCATGGTTTTAGTTTTCTTTTTTATGATCACATGTGCAAGGAATACATCTGTCAAAATGAGAAAAATCATAATGGCCACCAAAGATGAACTATGAAAATGTGTGTGAGTGTTAAAAACAGGAATTGAAGAGGTGGCGTGGAAATGTACGCCATAGGATGTGGTTGTGTAGATAATTTCATCCAAAGGTGTGGTTCTGTTATCTCGTAACTTTTCTATCTATCCCTGGGTTCGTTATCCATAATAAAGATCACATGTGTGAAATATAAATTTTCCAAATTGAAAAAAAAATTGTCTGAGAATCCATTTTGAAATATTCGCCAGAGGCTCTGTGTGTGCCAATAAATCTATTTAAAAGTATGAGTCTCTTCTCTGATGATCTATCCATCTATCCATATTATCATATCCTAATCTGGTGAACACACATGTGAGATATGAATTTGCTAAGTTGGAGAAAAAAAATGATTGCGTGTTAAAAATAAATGAAATCTGCGTAACTGTTAAAACCAGTTACAGAAGGCTATTTTCAAATGCCCACCAACTGTTGTCCTTGAGCCAACAAATTAATCCAAAAGCATGGGGATGTTCTTTGGTAATATGGCTATCCATCCATGATCTCACATATTTATTCTGGTGTTCACAAGTGCAAAAGACAGGGCTACAAATTTAAAGAAAAATAAAGTATGATTATGTAAAAAATATGACCAAGTGATGAAAAATTACCCTAAAGCAGTTGCCTTATGAAAATTTCCACCATAATTCATAGGTAAAAGTAAATGCCCACCCTCACCTGCCATGTCGTAGCTTGTTGAAATACCTATCTAACCATGGTTTCATTTCTCATAAAAAGTGCCTGAAGAAAAAGATATGGGTGTGCCAAAACAAGTATTTTTGGGAAAATTAGTCAAAATTGCCTTGGGAAAATGAACACCACAATTCATAGCTTAATAAAAATGCACACCCCATCCTGTAAGTCTATATCTTGTTTACCTGGATATCTAACCATGGTCTCAGTTTGTCTTAAGAGTGTTTGTGGACAAAGTTATCGATCTACCAAAATAGGGGTTCAAGTAGTTTTCTTCACCAAGTTCACTAAAATGCACGCCTAGGTCAGAGGAAGAATATTCTGAAGGTGAAATGAGTTGTTTTGTGTTTAGTGATATATTCTACATCATCTGGTGACACTAGTTCATGGTTTTGGTGAAATAAAAAATTCACCTTGAAAATGGCAGAGTTGTTCAAGTGTTAAAACCAATAATAAAAGGTCATTTAGAAATGCCTGCCACATGTTGCTCTTGTGCCCAAAAATTCATCAGATGACATGGGTATGTTCCTTGGATATTTTTCTACCTATATATGGTTTTATTTTTCTTTTTGGTGATCACATGTGCAAGGAATACATCTGTCAAAATGAGAAAAATACAAGTGGTTCTCCCAATAGGACCATCGGGGACCACAAAAAGATACATATAGAATATTCTTCGAAGTTACAATATTTCAACACTCCCCCTTAACGAGAAGGGTATTCTACAACAACAACAACAACAAAAATAGTAGTAGAGAGATAGAGGACATCATCAGGGTAACACATCTATAAATCATTGGAATCTTTTCAACATCATGTAGTCTTCATCTTCAATCTTCAGTCTTCAGTAACAGCAACACTCTGACTGTTTTGATCAGCAACAACTTCTTCATCATTTTGACTTTTCGAACAACATCATCATCATCATCATATTCTGATCTTTCGATCAGCAATATCAGCAATATCATCATCAGCACTTTGACCTTTCGAACAGAAACATCATCATCATCATATTCTGATATTACGATCAGCAACATCATCATCATCACTTTGACCTTTTGATCAGCATCAACATCTTCAATACTTTGACCTCTCGATCAGCAACAACTTCAGCACTTTGACCTTTCAATCAGCAACAACATCTTCAACACTTTGACCTTTCAATCAGCAACAACATCTTCAACACTTTGACCTTTCGATCAGTAGCAACATCTTTAGCACTTTGACCTTTCGATCAGCAGCAACTTCAGCACTTTTATCTTTCGATCAGCAACAACATCTTCAACACTTTGACCTTTCGATCAGCAGCAACATCTTCAGCACTTTGACCTTTCGATCAGCAACAAATTCAGCACTTTGACCTTTCGATCAGAAACATCATCATCATCACACTCTAATATTTCGATCAAAAACATCATCATCATCACACTTTGATCTTTCGATCAGAAACATCATCATCATCATACTCTGATCTTTGGATCAGAAACATCATCATCATCATCATACTCTGATATTTCGATCAGAAACATCATCATCATCATACGCTGATCTTTCGATCAGAAACATCATCATCATCATACTCTGATCTTTCGATCAGAAACATCATCATCATCATACTCTAATCTTTCAATCATAAAAAATCATCATCATCATACTCTGATATTTCTATCAGGAGCATCATCATCATCATACTTTGATCTTTTGATCAGAAACATCATCATCATCACATTCTGATCATTCGATCAAAAACATCATCATCATACTCTGATCTTTCGATCAAGACCATCATCATCATCAGCAACAATCTGCAAAAGACAAAGAAGTCTTTGGATCTATTTTGGACTTAAATTCTAGGTATGATGCAATCCTACCACATTCTCGACAACTGAAGTTACCAGATCCGTTCTGAACCGAATTTCAAGGATGATACAATCCTACCACCATCTCGATGACCGAAGTTCACTGATCTGTTCTGAACTGAAGTTCAAGGATGATACAATCCTACCACCTTCTCGATGACCGAAGTTCACCGAATCCGTTCTGAACCGAAGTTCAAGGATGATACAATCCTACCACCTTCTCAATGACCAAATTTCACTGAATCCGTTATGAACCGAAGTTCAAGGATGATACAATCCTGCCACCTTCTCAATGACTGAAGTTCATCGGATCCATTCTGAACTGAATTTCAAGAATGATACAATCATGCCACCTTCTCGATAACCGAAGTTCACCGGATCTGTTCTAAACCGAAGTTCAAGGATGATACAATCCTGCCACATTCTCGATGACTGAATTTCACCGGATCCATTCTTAATCGAAGTTCAAGGATGATACAATCCTGCCACCTTCTCTATGACCGAATTTCACCAGATTCGTTCTGAACCGAAGTTCAAGGATGATACAATCCTGCCACATTCTCGATGACCGAAGTTCACTGGATCCGTTTTGAACCTGATTTCAAGGATGATACAATCCTACTACATTCTCGAGGACCGAAGTCACCGGATCTATTATGGACATGTGTCCCGAGATGATACAATCCCTCTTCATTCTCGAGGACCAAGGTTGTTAAATTTTCATATGCTTAGCTAAGACATCAGTATTTCATTTCATTTTTCATAACAAAAGCATATAAACAGGATCACTGAAAGATAGACAAGCACAACCATACAAAAGGACCACAAATATTTATCCTGGGAAAACCCTAAAGGGAAAAACCCAGCAAAAGCTTCCTCAATATAGATGCCCCAAAAAGATAAAACATAAAACTAGTAAGGAGATCAAAGCCTGATCCTCCTCCTTCTCCAGCTACTTCTCTTCTCAACTAATGCGCTACACAAGTGATAGTGTGTGTCATAAATGAGGAGCACTACACCTCTATTTATATTCATCCGTTCACTTAAGTTAACTCATATGTAATGTAGGCTCGATTTAATCATGTAGGCTCGAGTTACACATGTAGGCTCAAGTAACCACACTAGGGTGCTAATGACCCATCTTTACAATTAGAGGGGACTGCCTCATGACTCTTATTAGTTCTTCCGATTAGGAGCATCGGGGTACAAAGTAATACAAGTGGTTCTCCCAGTAGGACCATTGGGGACCACAAAGAAATACATATAGAATATTCTTTGAAGTTACAATATTTCAACACTCCCCCTTAATGAGAAAGGTATTCTATAACAACATCAACAACAACAATAATAGGAGAGAGATAGAGGACATCATCAACATCATCAGGGTGATACATCTATAAATCATTGGAAGCTTTTCAACATCATGTAGTCTTCATCTTCAATCTTTAGTCTTCAGCATCATCAGTACTTTGACCGCTTCGATTAGCAACATCTTCTTCAGCACTTTGACCTTTCAATTAGCAACATCATCTTCAACACTTTGACCTTTCGATCAGCAACATCTTCTTCAGCACTTTGGCGTTTCGATCAGCAACAACATCATCATCATACTCTGATCTTTCGATCAGAAACATCATCAAAAAATCAACATCATCATCATCAAAATATCAGCATCAAAATATCATCATCATCACATTCTGATCTTTCAATCAGAATCATCATTATCATCAGCCTCTGATCTTTCGATCAGAAACATCATCAACTGAACATCATCATACTCTAACATCAACTCATCATCATATTCTGATCTTTCAATCAGTACATCATCATCATCATCATATTTTGATAATACAGCACCATCGTCATCAAGATCTCATCATCACCACATTCTGATCTTTCGATCAGAAACATCATCATCATCATCGCATTCTGATCTTTCAATCAGAAAACATCATCAGCAGCAGCAACATCATAATCATAAGCAACTTCTGATCTTTCGATCAAAAAACATCGTCATCATCATATTCTGATCTTTCGATTAGAGAACATCATCATCAGCAACTTCTGATCTTTCGATCAGAGAAACATCATCATCATCATATTCTGATCTTTCGATCAGAGAACATCATCATCGTCAGCAACAACATCATCATCATATTCTAATCTTTCAATCAGAGAACATCATCAGCAGCAGCAACTTCTAATCTTTCGATCAGGGAAACATCATCATCATCATATTCTGATCTTTTGATCAGAGAACATCATCATCATCAGCAACAACATCATAATCATATTCGGATCTTTCAATCAGTACGTCATCATCATCATAAAAACATCAACATCATCAAAACATCAACATGATCCTTCCTTTCGGAATTACGGGATTTAGGTCTTTACAGAGTTACCAATGGTCCTTCCTTTCGGAATTACGGGATTTAGATCTTTACGGAGTTACTAACAATCCTTCCTTTTGGAATTACGGGATTTAGGTCTTTACAGAGTTACTAATGATCCTTCCTTTCGGAATTACGGGATCAACACATTTGTGGAACTCAAACAATCCTTCCTATTGGAATTATGGGATCAACACATTTGTGGAACTCAGAAAATCCTTCCTATTGGAATTATGGGATCAATTCAATGAACCTTCCTTTCGGAATTACAGGATTTAGGTCTTTACGGAGTTACTAACGATCCTTCCTTTCGGAATTATGGGATCAACACAGATGTGGAACTCATACAATCCTTCCTATTGGAATTACGGGATCAACACATCTGTGGAACTCAGACAATCCTTCCTATTGGAATTACGGGATCAATTCAATCATCCTTCCTTTCAGAATTACGGGATTTAGGTCTTTACGAAGTTACTAATGATACTTCCTTTCGGAATTATGGGATAAACACATATGTGAAACTCAAACAATCCTTCCTCTAGGAATTACGGGATCAACACACATTCTCGAGTACCGAAGTCACCGGATCCGTTCTGAACCGAAGTTCAAGGATGATACAATCCTACCACTTTCATGGGGGCCGAGACCTCCAGACACATTTTGAACCGAGGTTCAGGGATGATGCAATCCACCACTTTCATGGGGGTCGAGACCTCCGGATACATTTTGAACCAAAGTTCATGGATGATGCTATCCTACCACTTTCACGGGGGCCGAGACCTCCGGATACATTTTGAACCGAGGTTCAGGGATGATGCAATCCACCACTTTCACGGGGGTCAAGACCTCTGGATACATTTTGAACCAAAGTTCAGGGATGATGCAATCCTACCACATTCACAGGGGCTGAGACCTCCAGATACATTTTGAACCGAAGTTCAGGGATGATGTAATCCCACCACACTCATGGGGGGCGAGACCTCCGAATACATTTTGAACCAAATTTCAGGGATGATGCCATCCCACCATATTCACGAAGACTGAAGTCACCTGATCTATTTTGGACAGATGTCCCAGGATGATACAATCCCTCTTTATTCTCGAGGACCGAGGTCACCGGATCACTTTTGGACAGATGTCCCAGGATGATACAAACCCTCTTCATTCTCGAGGACTGGGGTCTCCGGATCACTTTAGGGCAAGTTCCTAGGGATGATACAATCCCACTGCAACATCACTACTCCCCCTTTCAAGGAAGGTCTTTTCGAACAACACCAAGCTTGTCTTGAAAGTGTTCGAACTTTACCCAAGACAGAGGCTTCATCAGTACATCATCATTCAAACCATCATCATCTACATCTTCAGTATAGAAATACAGAATCATCATCATCTGCATCTACAGTATGTAAATACTGAAACATCATCTATATCTTTAGTATGGGAATACTGAAACATAATCATCTACATCTTATCTCATATGTAGAAATACCAAATTTTTATGTGTTACAATCGGAACACAGGGTTCTCTGTCATCACAAATATGGTTATCACATAGAATCATTGTAGTATCCATCTTCAAGTCAAAGAGACCTGATATCAGCTTCTGAAGCCATATGACTTCACAACTTAGTAGAGAAATTTGCTATGTATTTTGCTTCAGCCGTGATATGAGAAACATTGGATTGTTTCCTACTAAACCATGAACTCATAGCAGACCCCAAACAAAAGCATCTACCTAATGTGCTTCCTGTCTGAGATACTTCCAGCCCAATCTGCATCTGTGTATCCATACAATCTATACTCATGTCTACCATCATAGTATAGACCAAAGTCTATAGTCCCTTTCAGATATCTCATCACATGTTTTGCGGTTACTAGGTGAACCCGTCTTGGTTGAACAAGATATTGACTTAAGGTGTTCACAACAAAAAAAATGTCTAGTCTAGAATTTGTTCAGTACATTAATGACCCAATGATCTGTCTGTAATGAGTCACATCCACTAACTCTGATGAGTCATCAGCTAACAGCTACAAGTTGGAGTCCATGGGTGTGGCCATGGATTTGCATTCCAACATATTGAATCTCTTCAATATCTCTACCGCATACTTTCCTTGGTTGAGAAATATTTCTTCTGAACTTTGTCATATTTCCAGACCTAGGAAATAGTGCATTAACTCAAGGTCTTTCATCTCAAATTCTTCTGCTAGTTTCTTCTTGCTTTCCATAATCTGTTTCTCCTTCCCTGTCAAGAATAAGTCATCCACATATAATAACAGGATGACAGGTTCATCTTCTACAACCTTGAGCTAAAGGTTAGGATCAGCTTTACTCTTGGTAAAGCCCATAATTGACAGGAAACTATATATCCTTCCATACCAAGCTCTGGGAGCTTGCTTCATGCCATAGAGGGCCTTCTTCAACTTACATATATGAGTCCATCTGTCTTCAACTTCAAATCCTTTCGATGTAAAACTCTTCCCCAATCATACCATTAAGGAAGGATTGTCTTTACTTCATCATGGAAGCAACTACCATCATAGTTCTGAAGGAAGTGTACCTTGCTTCCTGGAGTAAGTGTCTCTTCAAATTTAATTCCCTCTTTCTTATAGAAACCTCTAGTCACAAGTATTTCCTTACTTCTATCAGCGACATATTTTATCTTGCAAATCCATTTGTAAGATACCACATTCTTGCTTTCTGGTTTGAGTACTATATCCCAAACATCATTCTAGTATTCTTTTATCATAACATCTTCCATGAGTTCATCTTCTCAGATCATCAACATATCCTAGTCTTCTGCATTCAACTTTGAAGTTTGGAACCCAAAAGTCTCGATCCATCAAGAAGTTGTCCATCATGTCGTACCGTGTCGAACTCAGATATATTCTATAGTCACTCCCCTTGACGTGGAGTATTATCTTCCTTCTTCATTTTGTATAGGTGGTTCTATGCTTGATATATACTGGTCAATAGAGTATGTCATGTCATAGTCTATTCTTTCTAAGGCAAATCACGAACCTTGCTTTGTACACTTGTTCTTGTATATCCATATGGAGGATACTACATACTTTCCTTTATGTCTCGAAATCATATCGTATACACCATTCCCCATGATAAACTGTTATTCTTTGATCATAGATTCTTTTATAGCATTCTTTTCTTCATATTGAGTTATCTCTCATACCCATGGTAGTCTTCATCCTTCAAGGTGGATCTACCACTCCTTGAAGCTCTTTCTTCCGTCATGGTGTCTCTGACCTTGGGAGCTTCAGATTCATGTTTATTGAATTGTCATCACTTGTTCTTTGGAACAAGTCTCATCCTTCTTTTCTTGTAGGAGGTTGTACAGGACCTTTCCTACAATTCAAATGCACCAGTTGCATGGTTAGAACTATTTCATAAATCATATGCATAACGACAAATTCTTATGCATCATGCAACTGTTTAGCCAATACATCGTTCATCCATATCTCACGGAAACTTTATCGACTAATCCAATATGTCAACAAAGAGGTTTGATAAGTAGCAATGGAGAGTTGTATAGCACCATGAGCTACTTATCCATCACATGCATATTAGTAGAATACATTCATTAAGGCAAACAATCTATCATGCATAACACATCAACTGAATATAATCAAATGTAAAACAATATCATGAAATGACAATTGAATACTTATATTTTATTTGTTTCGTGGGTAGACTCCATCTTGATCATTCTGCTTTATCATCATTTCTTATCCAAATGATAAGATGGATAAGAGGTTCATGAAGAATTGATTTCTTCATATTCCTCATCGCTCGAGGGATCTTCTTTGAATGGTGATATCTTGATCTTCAATTTGCTCCCATATTTCTTATTCTCTTCTTATGAGATTGTTAACACCCAAAAAGGGTTCACTACCTCATCTACCCCATCACGTGGCTCATTT
>LPNX010905341.1:61262-108001 GCA_001517045.1 Pseudotsuga menziesii | reverse complement strand
TGAATGAAGTGGCAGGCCATGAATGCTATTCATTCACAGATGGATTTTCAGGGTACAATCAAGTACCTATAGCAAAGGAAGATCAGAAGAAAACCACATTTATTTGTGAATTTGGCTCTTTTGCTTATAGGGTTATGCCTTTTGGCCTAAAGAATGCACCTGCAGTCTTTTCCAGAATAGTTGTAAAAACTTTCCAAGAATACATCTATAAAACTATGGCAGTCTACTTCGACGACTGGACCATATATTCTACCTTAAAAGCACACTGCACATGGCTTCGACTTTCTCGACCATATATTCAAGAAGTCGAGTTTCTCGACAAATGCAGGTCTCTTGTACAGACTGTTGCTCCAGGACCGATCGACACCGCTACCGACCGACCGCTGGACAGAGCATATCAGCTGTTTGAAGGCTTGGTGTCGACCATACAGAACCACCTCCGCGAGACTAAGGCCGGGCGAAAAGAAGAAACTGTCCGACTGCTCCTGACTCAACACACAACATTCTCGGAGGCTCACAAACTCCTACAAGACCACATGGAGGAATCCATTGTCACCGAGGAAGTACTACGAGATTGGCCTACTCATTATGGGTAGCTCTACAGTCAGACGAGGTAGACCAGACAAGGCATCCAGGCCTTGGAAAGAAGGAATTCGACTGAGACAGAACTGAGGTAGGCAGTCGAGGAACAAATAGTGATGGAAAATACTAAGCTGCAGCAGTTGGAACGTGAGGCACACCAGTGGGTTCAGCACGCCCTTCCCAACCTAGAGAAAGTCGACAACATCTGTCCGCAGATGAAGAGACTCCTTGAGACTGCGGAAGAACACAATCAGCTGCTGGGCCCCAACATGGAAAATATTGCAGAGATGGCCATGGCAGAGAAAATGTCGGTACTATCAAATCTTACCACTCTTACTATCGACATTCAGAAAGCCTTGCAGACCTGGACAGACTTTCAACATCAGCTTGCCATCACAGCACCAGCAATCGTCGAATTCTGTGTACAGAAGAGACCAACTATTCGCCTGCACAGCCCACCTCAGTAGCAGTCTCCTGTTACAGACTATTTTTTTCTACTTCTAATCTCATATTTTTTTACCTCCCCTTTTCTTCGGGACGAAGAAATGTTTTGTTTGTGGGGGAGATGTAGAAGGAGAAAGTCGACATAAGTCGACTTGAATGAAGACCGACTTAGTCGATCAGACGACTAAGTCGAGAGACCGACTACGTCGGTCGGCTGAGTAAACACAGTAGTTAGTCTGTTAACTAATAGTCGTGTCGGTTCGGTGAACCGACAGGTAGTTATGATTGTAACTGTTTTGTAACCTGTATATTAGGCTGTTGAGCCACTCAAGAATGTAGTTCAGTTCTTGGCTTTGTATGATCTATTGAGAATAATATAATCTGTTCATCTTATCAGTTCTTGTCTCTTGTATCTGTGAATAATCTGTGTATTTTGGTATGTATTATTGGTAGCCTTATGTGATCTGCGAGATTACAACAATGACAATGATCATGAGGATAACAATGTCATGATATTCAACGATTATGATGAAGATGATGATGTTGGTGATGATTATGTTGATGAGGATGACGATGATGAAGATGATACAATGATGACGATGATGATGATGAAGATGATATGAAGATGATATGACAATGACGATGATGAAGATGATGATGATGCTACAAACGATGATGACGATGATATGAAGTAATTAATTTGATCTAGGTTTAATTTAAATGATGATGATGGCGATGCAGATGATGATGATGGCAACGATGATGACGACGATGATGAAGATGATGATGATAATTATGATTTTGATGATGATGAAGACAATGATGATGATGATAATTATGATTTTGATGATGACGATGACAATGATAATGATTATGACAATGATCATGAGGATAACATTGTCATGTTCATCAATTATGATGAAGATGATGATGTTGGTGATGATTATGTGGATGAGGATGACAATGATGAAGACGATATGATGATGACAATGATGATGATGAAGATTATATGAAGACGATATGATGATGATGATGGTGATGATGATGACGATGGTATAGATGATGATGACAATGATATGAAGTAATTAATTTGATCTAGGTTTAATTTTAATGATGATGATGGAAATGAATATGATGATGATAGTGACAATGATGGTGATGATGATGATGACGATGATGAAGATGATGATGATAATTATGATTTTGATGACGACGATGACAATATTGATTAGGATGATGACAATGATCATGAGGATAACGATGTCATCTTCATGGATTATGATGAAGATGATGATGTTGGTGATGATTATGTTGATGAGGATGACGACCATGAAGATGATATGACAATGACGATGACCAATGATGAAGATGATATGACAATGACGATGATGAAGACGATGATGATGCTACAGACGATGGCGACCATGATGATATGAAGTAATTAATTTGATCTAGGTTTAATTTTAATGATGATGATGGTGATGATGAAGATCATGATGAAGAAGATGACGATGATGACGATGATGATGATGATGAAGATGATGATGATAATTATGATTTTAATGACGACGACGATGATGATAATTATGATTTTGATGACAATGATGACAATGATAATGATGATGACAATGATCATGGTGATATTTACCTCTCATATTTACCTTTCATTAATTATATTTCATCGTCTTCTTCATCCATGTCATCATCTTCTTCATCTAAGTCATCATCTGTAGCATCAGATCCAAAGTCAACATTGTAAGGGTTGGCCAACAAGAAGCGTCGACTCATTTACCCTCTATGCAACAAGCACCAAAGCGCTCGTTGAGGTGGTTCCTATCATCTACAGAGAGGTGGTATTTGACCTCCTCACCCATAGGGAACATCGCCTATCAATTTCCTAACTAATCTCATCCCATGTGGAATATAGTTAATGTTTATAGGCATAATGAAAAGAGGAAATACGTTAGGGATATATAATTATAATCGTTTTTTACTTATATCTGAAAAAGATGGTCTTTTTCGAGGGTTGTCAAGAATGTTTGTACATCACCTAATGTATAATTTATGCATATATAAAATAAATTATATCTTTTGAGCATAGTCGTGAATGAATATTAGTGGACGAGCCCAAAGCACCAAATTAATGAAGGAAGCAAACTTAGTAAATTTAGTTGCCATGATGAAAATTTCTTATATGTTAGGAGAATTTGATGAGATGTAGAGGGTGTCAAACTGGATCATAATAAGGAAAACAAGATATCAAAGTGATCAGTGTGATGATTTGAGTAAAATTTCAATGATATTGCAACATGAAAATTATTGTTAACAATAATGAAAAACTAAAAGACTGCAACTTTATTTTAACCATGATATGACAACGGGTAAAAGAAAATTGACAAGTCCATCAAAAGGGGTCGACTGAATATAGTTTTCTCAAACAAAGTATGGATACTATCCACATGAAAAGATGAATTCATTTATGATAACCGCTTGACATGGAGGATCTGAAATGACGACTAGTCCTCAAGACATGACTTGCTGATACTATAGAGGAACATAGAACGTGACTGGGGAAGCATATCGAAGTGGCCATATGACAATGGAAATGATAAAATATGGTAAGGACGTGATGAGCTCCTTGACTTGGGAACAACCATACTAAATAAATGGCTAGGGAATTAAATGTAATACCATCATCTAAGTCACTAAATCCCGACATGTTGGAATCATATTTGAATTTAGAGTCAACTTTATTAATAAATTTGAGTTTGGGAGAACCCTTTAGAGTGATGGGTAACTTCGGCATTGATTGTTGACTGCATAATAGACATTATTGACTTAGAAATTCGTAATTGTAACTACCAATATATTGGTGATTGTATACCTTATTTGTTGGGAAGAAAGGATAACGAATTAGATGTGAATTCTTACCGTACCTTTAAATGCACTAAAAATTGATTGACTATTCACATGATATAACTAGTAGTTAATTTGGATATCATGGATCCTCATGGGAGACTAGGAGGTGTTGAAAATCTAGATCAAAATTGGGAATGATTGAAAGTATTACTGGAATTACATTATGCAAAATTGCTATTTAAATTAAAAAAATAAATTGTTGGAACCTTATTGTTGAAACATAAAATCAATGATGTAGAATATCTAGTTCTTAGGGGAATGATCATTTTACAAACTATAGTAGAATGGGACAAGAAATTGAATGTGAAAAGAAAGTGAAACTAGTATTATATGGTTCTGTTGCAGCTGCAACTATTTCCCAAATTTTTTAAAATTTTTTACCCTCCTTTTAAATTTTGTCTTGCCTGGTTTTGTTTTAGATTGCTAAACTTTGTTGTCTTCTGCTAATTTGAATCTTGTGAGGTTGAATTAAGGAAGCTAAATGACTACTTTTTGTTTGAATTGAACTTGGGGTTTTGGTTTTCGCTGTCGAAAGTCATTTGAACAATGAATCGGGGCCGTAGTTCTCTACGCAGCCACCATTTCTGAAATTAAATAATGAATGACCCAATCCAAAGTCATGTTTTTCGTCGACACGCTTTTTTGTTTTATTTTATTTTTCGGTGTTTTTGTTTCATCACCGTCGGAACAATAATCCTTTGTGTTACTGCCATTGTGGCTGGAAGACTGCAAGCACTCCAACGGAAGCCCTTATCTTTGCCGATTCCGCGAGTTTTTTAAAATGTTTTTCTCTTTTTTCTATCAGAACTATATTAGACAGTTGATCGGGGGACTACTCTTTGTTTTGCCGATGCATGACCTTTGGTTGTTCCAATTGCCGAGGATTTCGTGTTTTGCGGGGTCCGTAGTCTAATCATGTTCTGCCGTTGTGGCTCTTTAGTGGATTAATCATCCGACATGTAATTGTTATTTTCGCAGATGGTTTGTTTGAATGACTCGATGGTTAGTTTTGATTTCTGCCGATTCCTTGGGTTTATTGATAAATTGTTTAAATTCTGATATGTTGTTTTAACACTATCAGAAGCTAGTTGAAGTTTGATTCAGAACTGTAGTCATCTGTGCAGCTGCCGTTTCAGAGGATCAATAATAAACGTTCCAATGGATTAGGGCTTATCCTTGTCAATTCTGTGTCTTATTGTTTTTCTCTTCATTATCGAAAAGTTTTATGACTTTGATCGAAAGTTGTAATATGATTGTTTTCCGCCATTGCAGCTCCCGAGCAAACTAAATGTCCACCATATAACTGCTTTGATTTCCAATGGTTTTATGATTACCAAGACCCGTAGTTGGTTTGACATCTATTGTTGCAGCTTTCTAGTCAACTATCTTTTCGCCACTTAGTTGGTTTATCTGCCAACGCTTTATCAGCTAGTTTTGAGAACCTCTGACCGTCGATGATTTTCATTTGATCGTGGAAGCTGTAGCCTATACGTTTTCCACCATTGCATCATTTTAGTGAACTAACCACGTGAGGTTTATGTCATTTTGTTCGTCGACGAGGAGTTTTTTTCATCCGATGCTTTAGTATTTAGTATTTTCGACGCTGATAGACTTAATGGTCTCATGGAACTTGTTATCTGTCTGAAGCCCACCATTGTGATTGTGAATAAAACTATCATGCTGATGCTTTAATGGTTCATACCACTGATAAGGGTTTTTCCCGTCGTTTTGTGAGTTTTTTACCCTTTTTTTGGGACGATGGTGGTTTCTGATTCTTGTTAGGGTTTTTTGTGATGAGAACACAGCAAAGGGTCGCATGTTTGATGCTTAGTCTCATTAATAGTGTGGTTTAAGTTTTCTTGAATGATGTCCATATTAATGTTGAGTTTTTCATTTAACTGCAGATAGGCTTAGAATATTTTTCAGATCTAGTTTGATGATTTCTGCCGTGAAGAATACATCTCTAAAAGAAAAGTCAGAAGCAGAGATGTTGCTCACAGAGGAAGATAGTGAAAGGTTGAGATCAATAGGTTATTTAATAGAATTGATAGCAGCAGAGGCCCAGGCTTGGAAATGGCTCACCAGTTACCAAGCCGATCCCTTTTTACAAAGTGCTTGTAAATCTAAATCTAAAATGTAACGTATTGTATGAATCATGAGCATTCACAAAGGACAAAATTGTGAGATTAAACGGTTGGGGGATCCCAAAGGTCACCCGGGGGGCAACCCAAAGGTTTTTTTGTTTGTATAAATATAGGAGAATTACAGGGAATAAAGGACTTTTTCCCAGACAGATTTGTGAGAATCTGATGTAAGAACAACTATTTCCTTTTGCATAATGAAATTGCAAGTTTACTGTTCGAGAAATCTTTGTGGAATTTTTCAAATACTGTGCCATGGATTTGCTGAATGTGAACTATTTCATTCTCAGTATTGTGTCCATGAACTGTGATATCGTTCTAACTCTTTGAACCTATGTTCTTGTATGAGTACTCTCTAGTTTATTCTATGAATTTTCCACTATGAGTAATGAATGTTGTTCATAAACAATTGGCTATCTGGTTGTTCAAATATATGTAAATGTTCATGTGTTTTGAAATAAGTATCAACTATCTATGATTTTTCTTAATGCATGTGCAAAACAAATTACTCATTAATGAATGATAATCTTGCTCCCTAAGGCTAGGTTAGATAGTTAGTTTTAGTTTTTTTGCTGTGTGTGATTTAGATGTAGGAGATTTTAAGACGAGAGGTAAGAACCCGTCCATCACATTGTGATCACTCCTGATATTCTCTATCTATCTACATTATTATATAGGCACTTTCATCTCATACTTTAATATAAAACTAGAACATACATGGTGGACCGGGCTACAACCGGTAAAACCTTTTTATTTTGTTACTTGACCTATAGTAGTCGGACCGTAAACTGGACGGATTCCCCATACCAAATAGTAACAGGCTAGTTGGGAATGTTTACTGGGGAGAATCCCTTGCTATTGTTGCCTATGATTTTCTATGCCTCAATAGTTTTGGCGCTAGAAGGAGGGCCGCCCGGTGCATGGCTAGCCGAGGAAACTCCTTTCCTCAAAATTACTCAACCGGTAACAGTTCTTATAGTAGTTTGTCTACCAATCCAATTCCTAAAGAGAAGGGCAAAGAGCATTTGTATTTTGTTAATAACGAAGTAGTTAATGATTTAAGGAGACATACTAGGGAATATTTGAAAAGTATTGGAGGATTACCGATTATCCTTGACTTACCCATAAGAGAATATAAAAATAAAGATCGTCCTATATTGGAAGACTCAGTGTTTGTTGGATATTTGGAAGAACTTGTAGAAACAAACTTACAGTTATTTGTACAGCCTTTGAATCAAGTAGGCGCAGAGACCCCTTACTGTTTACCTGTTCATAATCCTATTCATTCACCACCCCATTCTCCACCTAGACTCATGGCAGCAGTAAACACAAATCAGCCACCCAACCCACCAAATCCACCACCTGCATGGAAGGCTAGGTCACCTCTAAACCTAGCACCTCCTCTGCATGACTTACCTCAGGAGTTTGAGAAAATGCTGCCTAAGTTTGATCCCAGCGAAAAGATTTTAGTAGATGATCATTTACAAACCTTTTACTTGGCTATAGAAGGACTAAGGGCTAGAGAACATGAAGATGTAGTCTGCAGATTATTTCCACATACCTTGAAAGGAGCAGTAGCCTCATGGTATTTTTCTCTGCCTGCAAACTCAATCCCATACTGGGATACATTTGAAAGGATATTCAGAAATAAATATGCAGCCCAAAAAACTCACACAGCCCTAATGAAAGGGTTATGTGCTTTGAAGAAAGAAAGAAAAGAGAAAGTGCATAGTTTCACCCAAAGGTTTGCTACTTATCTTAAGAATTTTTCTGTAACTGATAAGCCTTTTGATAAAGTTCTAATCAAATACAATACTTCACCTTTAGGGCCTGATTTGGCCATGTTTTCCAAGATGAAAGTCAAACCCACATTATTAGAAACTTATGAAGAAGCTGAGAGAGTAGAAGCTAAAAGAGAGAGCATAGAAGACTATCTTGAGCAGTCGGGAGAAATTTTTTTTGGTAAGAAAGCCTTATTATTTACTAATCCCAAGGAAGAGCAGTCACATGACTTTGGGGGATGGTAAAAATGATGCATAAGCTATCTAATAGAATAATAGATTTGGAAAAAGAAAAGGAAACTCAGAAATATTTTAAGCCTTACTATAAGAGGAGAGAGGACAACAATCAACATAAACCTCCTCCACACAGTCCTGCAACAATGAACTTTACAAAGGTAGGTATGGATAAATTTTGCACGTTTCATCAACTGCCTCATTCTGAAAAAAATTGTCCTCAATGGATAAATTCGATGACATTAGTTATGAATCAGCTATTGGACTCTAAATTAACAGAATTTTATAATGAAGAAGAAACGAATAGTAAACCCACAGAAAAACAAGAGGATGATGCTCTGGTTTTATGGGACAGTGTCTCACTTTTTGATATAGAGGAGGAAGAAACAGCAAAAACAAATGTGACAACAAGAAGTCAAGGATTGTTAAGTAAAGACAAATCAATAATCCTGAAAATTAAGAGACTTCAAGAGAACGTAAAGAAAATTTAGAAAAGCACCACAGCTGATAAAATACCTGAATTCACCATTACGAGTCAGGACCCAAAGCAAATCAACATGCCTGTCAAGCCCATTGAAGAGAAGACTGATGATGTAAAAAGAATCTCAAAGAGCATAAGATGGAGTATGACATTGTGGAAGATATTACGAGGGCTAAGGAAAATATATCGTTGTTTGAAATGTGTAATATGCCTCAGCAGAAACAAAGATTGTTAAAAGCACTTGAGATACCTGAAGAAAAGCTTCCCACTAACAATAAACCAGGAGAAGAGGAAATCAGTGAACCAAGTGTGGGAGGTAAGACTAAATGTAAAACTCCACCATTTCTCTTGACTTTTGAAATTTTCAACCAGAAAATACACAACTGTTTAGTGGACTCAGGGGCATCAGTAAATGTTATGTCACTTTTAGTTTGCAAAAAGATAAATGGATAGCCTAAACCATCTACTTGGCATGTTATTCAGTTAGATAGAACAAATGTGAAGGTAATTGGGGAAATGGAGGATGTTTTGATTCGATTATCTTCAAATGAAAAGGTATGTTAGTTCATAGATATTGTAGTAGCAGACATACCTGAAGCTTATGGACCTGTTTTGAGTCGGGATTGGTCAGCAAAGCTAAATGGGTATTTTGTTTCAGATTAGTCACATATGTGGTTTCCTTATAAGGGAAGTCCCAATCAAATTAAAGTATTAAGAGAGCCCCACATGAAGCACAATGTTACTCAGCTAGAGGGTAAGAATGAACCAGTGAATTCTATATTGGGGAATTACTTCATTGAACTAGAACCGGGAAACTACCAAGCGGAAGAAGTCAGTGGCACACCAGACACATAGCCCGATCTCCTTTGGTTTTCATGGGCTGATGAATTTGACTATAAAATAGTAGAATTAGTTTCAGATGTAGTTGTTGATTCAAGTACAATAGAAGTAGATAATTTTTGGACGCTTTTTTTTTATGGATCTAAAACTTTGGAAGGATCAAGAGCTGGTTGTGTCCTGATTGATCCAAAGAAGAATAAACATTTTCTTTCATGTAGATTAGAGTTTGAATGTACCAATAACATAGCCAAATATGAAGCATTAGTTCAAGGACTAAGAAAAGAAATTGAATTAAAACTAGAAAATATGAATGGATATGGGGATTCTGAAATAATTGTAAAACAGATTCAAAAATAGATACATTGCATCTCACCTCATTTAAAATCTTATCAGAATGAAGTATGGGATTTGCTGACAAATTTTTCTGCATTTAATATTTTATCCATTCCTAGACTTAAGAATGCAGTAGTTGACTTGTTAACTACCTCGACTGCAAGGCTTGTGCCTACAAATAACACGTGTTCTATTGAATTACTTTTTAGGCCTTCGATTCTAGACATGATTACTAATCTACGAGTTTTTGATGATGATCAACAAATCTTGGAATGTTTAATGAATGATGAAACTTTCAAAGGGGAAATTATCGATGATGAAGAACACCAAGCTGAGTTAAAATTTGATAACTTCATTCCTAAAGGGGTCAGGACTTTAGAGTGGATGTTTGATTTAGACAGCAAGTTCAGAAGACCAACAAATGTCAAGACTCATAGCTCATCTTTGCAATTCGAGCTGATAAATTTGGGAACTGAAGTTAAACCCAAATATGTAAATTTGGGAAAGTGTTGCTCCCCGGGTGAAAGAAATAATTTCATTAGTTTGTTCAAACAGTACAAAGATGTATTTGCCTGGATATATGAAGAGCTTAAAACATATGATACCAAGATTATACAACACATCATTTCTATTAGATCTGGAGTCAAGCCTTATTAGCAACCTTTGAGGAAGATGCATCCAAAACTGGAGCCATTAATTCAGAGTGAAGTGAAGAAATTATTGGATGCCAAAATTATATTCAAAGTTAGACACTCATAATGGGTTTCAAATTTGGTACCAATAAGGAATAAATCTAGAGAAATCAGACTATGTGTGGATTTCAGAAACCTATATCGTGCTTCAGACAAAGACAACTATCTAGTCCCGCCCATGGAACAGATATTGCAGATGGTTTCGGGTTCTGAGTTACTTTTGTTATTAGATGGATTCTCTGGCTACAATAAAGTGTTAGTAGCTAAGGAATACAAACTTAAGACTACATTCAGAACAAAATGGGGAACTTTTGCTTACAGAAGGATGCCCTTCGGACTCATTAATGCTGGAGATACTTTCCAGAGGGCTATGGATATAGATTTTTGTGGTCTAATTGGCCATAGTGTTGTAGTGTATCTCGATGATGTAACAATATTTTTAAAGAAGGGAGAAGAACACGCATTCCATTTAAAACAAATTTTTGAGCGTTGTCGAAAATACAGCATCTCATTGAATCCAAGGAAATGTGTGTTTGCTGTTATAGAAGGAAAGCTACTGGGTCATGTGGTTTCTAAAAATGGGATCTCCATAGACCCAGAAAGGATCAAAGCTATTAAACAGATCCCCTTACCCCATAAAAAAAAAGGGATGCAATCATTTATGGGGACAATAAATTTCATGCGGAGGTTTGTGCCAGATTTCACCCAAATTGTTAAACCTTTGCAGCAAATGGTGAAACAAAGTGTATAATTCAAGTGGACTGATGTAGAGAAGAATGCATTCAGTAAAATAAATACATCTATTGCTCATGCCCCCTCTCTCAAAAGTCTATATTTTGAGAAGGATTTTATTTTGTACACTTTCACTTCTGATGATTCACTAGCAGCGGTGCTTACTCAGAAGGAAGATGGGGGAGATGAGTTACCCATATCATTTATGAACACTGGTCTGTAGGGGGGTGAATTGAATTACCCAGTGGTATATAAACAAGCTTGTGTAGTCTTTAAAGCGGTAAAACAATTCAGGCCGTACATACTTAAGAACTGGACAAAGGTAATAGTTCCACACCCAGCTGTGAGGTCTCTTTTTGTACAAAAGGAATTAGAGAAAGAAGAGGAAACTAGGTGACATCTTTACAAGAATATGACCTCGAATTCAAGACAGTGTGCATAGTTAAAGGACAAGGACTATGCAAATTAATGGCTAAATTTAAAAACAATGAAGAAAATGATTGGGAAAATGAAGCTGAATTACATATGATGGATGTATGTCCTCTTTTCACAACTCCAGATTCTTGGTACTGAGACCTTGTTCATTACCTACAAGAAGGATTGTTTCCAGAACATTGGAATTATAAACAGTGAAGAGTGTTGCGCCTTAAATCAGCTACATATCAGATCATTGATGGAATTTTATTCAGGAAGAATTATGATGGAGTCCTTCTCAGATGCTTAGAGAAAGAAGACACAAAAGGGTCATAACAGAGTTACATGATGGGCTTGCTGAAGGCCATTTTTCTGGAGATACTACAACCCACAAGATTCTTAGAGCTGGATACTATTAGCCCACAATGTTCAAGGATGCTCATTCCCATGTTAGAAAGTGTGATATCAGCTAGAGGTGTGGGGGAAGACAAGCCAAAGCAGCAGGACCATTGAAGCCTATGATGATAACGGAACCATTTGAGCAGTGGGGAATTGATATCATTGGAGAAATAAAACCAAATTCTTCCTTGCAGCACAAATATATTTTAACGGCAACTGACTACTTCACTTGATGGGTCGAGGACCTTCTTCTATGTAAGGTCAATGAAGATCCAGTCATGTATTTCTTGCAAGACCATATTATGACCAAGTTTGGGGTTCTAATTTCCCTGGTTTTCAATAATGCTACTTATTTTTCTTCTATTAGATTAACTACATTTTCTCATGAAAAATGAATTAAGTTGCATTATTCTACCAACTATTTCCCCCAAGGGAATGGTTTGGCATAATCTACAAACAAGAATCTGATTAGGATCTTAAAAAAGACGGTGATAGAAAACCAGAGAAGTTGGAATTTAGCACTACCGACCGCTCTTTGGGCTGATAGGGTCACACCCAATAATTCCTTAGGTGTGTCACCGTATACCCTTATTTATGGGAAAGAGGCTATACTTCCTCCTAACATTATGCTACCATCTTTCGTAATAGCCCAAGAGTCTAGAGGCTTAGATAACGAAATTCTGCAAATTAGAATCTATAATCTTTGAAGGTAGAAGAGTCTAGATCCAGGGCCAAAGAACATTTTAAGCAACAACAGGAAGTAGTGAAAAGGTGGTTTGATAAGTACAAAGCTGGAACAAAGGAATTTGAAGTAGGAGACCTGGTTCTTAAGTGGGATCACCCGCATGATGAGAAGGGAAGCATGTGAAGTTTCAACAGTTATGGGTAGGCCCTTTTCATATTGCAGCAAAACTTGGCCCCTCAACCTACAAATTGCAAGATTTGTAGGGGTGGGAAAAGAACTTACTAGTTAATGGTTTAGTTCTCAAACCTTATTTTTCCTGATTTTTGTTTTTGTTTTGTACATAAATAAATTGATTTTGATTGTTTGTTTGATTTATTTAATTTTTTCTTGTTTTCATTTTAGATTTTGATTGATTTCAATAAAAAGAGGCAAGCTTTTGGTTGCAAGGGGGGGCATCATGATTCTGGATTAACGAAAGTCCTTGAGTGTAAGACTATGTACTATTGTTTTATCTAAATGAATTTCTTCTAGTTCAGCAATTTTCCTGAATGGATATGAACACATTGAAGTCCTACTTAATCGTTGTAAAATAAATTAGGATTAAAAGGTATGGAATACTATTTCGAGGCTCCATCCATCTCACATTTAAAAATGTCCTAGGGAGTGATAGCAAAAGGCCCATGGAAAGGAAGCAGGGTAAACAATATATTATATATAAATGATCCCATGCCAAGAATTGAATGCCAAAAGGAAAATAAGAGTCAAAAGCTCCTAAGAAAGAAATATGTATCAAAACAAAGTACTAAACTATATGAGTACAAAATTGCCAAAAGTTCTTCTCTGTCCATGAGATAAAAATTAAATATATATCTCACAAAAAAAGACACTATGGATAGAGGAGCCTGAATAAAAAATTTAGAAAGAAAGGCATGCAGGAGGACTCAAAAAAAGGACAAAAAAGTCCAAAAGCACCAAAAGTGCAAAATGGCATGGGAATGAGGAACAAATGAATATTTCTGTTTACCATATGTTACAATCCTGTGGTGTCCAAGATGGAAGCTACCTGAAGACAGAGGTAATACATGAAACTCATCTTCCTAGCCTCAAAAGAGTTATCTTGACTTGGAAATCTTGGTTTCCATTCTCCTAAATTAGACTATCATCAATGATTAAAAGTACATATATTTGCCATTTGGGAAATCCAGACATCTAGAAGAATTCAACATGTTGGTTTTATTGTCAAACAGTCTGTTACTTAAGGAAGAAATTGTCCAGAGATCTAGGTTCACCAGGTAGTCACCAATTGTTGCAGATGCAACTATTTCCCAAATTTTTTAAAATTTTGGACCCTCCTTTTAACTTTAATCTTGCTTGGTTTTGTTTTAGATTGTTGAACTCTGTTGTCTTCTGCTAATTTGAATCTTGTGAGGTTGAATTAAAGAAGCCGAATGACTACTTTTTGTTTGACTTGAACTTGGGGTTTTGGTTTTCGCTGTCGGAAGTCATTTGAACAATAAATCGAGGCCGTAGTTCTCTATGTAGTCGCCATTATGGAAGTTAAATAATGAATGACCTGATCCAAAGTCATGTTTTTCGCTGATGTGCTTTTTTGTTTTATTTTATTTTTCAGCGTTTTTGTTTCATCACCGTTGGAACAATAGTCCTTTGTGTTGCCACTATTGTGGCTGGAAAACTACAAGCACTCCGATGGAAGCCCTTATATTTTCCGATTCCGTGAGTTTTTTAAAATGTTTTTTTCTTTTCCCTATTGGAATTGTATTGGACATTTGATCAGGGGACTAGTCTTTGTTTCATTGATTAACAACCTTTGGTTGTTCCAATCGCCGAGGGTTTCATGTTTTGCGGGGTCCGTAGTCTAATCGTGTTCTGCCGTTGCGGCCCTTTAGTGGATTAACCATCTGGCATGTAATTGTTCTTTTCATTGACGGTTCATTTGAATGACCCGATGGTTAGTTTTGATTTCTATCGATTCCTTGGGTTTATTGATAAATTGTTTAAATTGTGATTTGTTGTTTTAACACTATTGAAAGCCAGTTGAAGTTTGATTCGAAACTGTAGTCATCTATGTAGTCGCCGTTTCATAGGATCAATAATAAACATTTTGACGGATTAGGTCTTATCCTCATCGATTTCATGTCTTATTGTTTTTCTCTTTGCTATCGAAAAGTTTTATGACTTTGATCGAAAGTTGTAGTTTGATTGTTTTCTACCATTGCGGCTCCCGAGTGAACTAAACGTCTGCCATATAACTGCTCCAATCATTTATGGTTTTATGATTACCAAGACTCGTAGTTGGTTTGACATCCTTCGTTCCAGCTTTGTACTAAACTATCTTTTCGCCGCTTAGTTGGTTTATCTGGTGACGCTTTATCAGCTAGTTCTGAGAACCTCCGAATGCTGATGATTTCCATTTGATCACGGAAGCCATAGTCTATACGTTTTCCATCGTTGTGGGGTTTTAGTGAACTAAACACCCGAGGTTTATGTCGTTCCGTATTACCGACGAGGAGTTTTTTCTGTCTGATGCTTTAGTATTTAGTCTTTCCGATGCCGATAGACTTAATGGTCTCACGGAACTCGTTATCTGTCTAAAGCCCACCGTTGCGGTTGTGAATAAAACTATCCTTCCAATGCTTTAATGGTTCAGACCACTGATAAGGGTTTTTCCCGCTGTTTTGTGAGTTTTTTACCCTTTTTTTTGGGACGGCGGTGGTTTCTAATTCTTGTAAGGGTTTTTTGTGATGAGAACAGAGTGCGGGGTCGCATGTTTGATGCTTAGTCTCATTAATAGTGTTTTATGTTTTCTTGAATGATGTCCATATTAATGTTGAGTTTTTTGTTTAACTGCAAACAGAGTTAGAAGATTTTTCAGATCTAGTTTGATGATTGTTGCTGTGAAGAAGACGTCTCTAAAAGAAAAGTCAGAAGCAGAGATGTTGCTCACAAAGGAAGATAGTGAAAGGTTGAGATCAACAGGTTATTGAACATAATTGATAGCAACTGAGGCCCAGGCTTGGAAATGGCTCATCAGTTACCAAGCCGGTCCCTTTTTACAAAGTGCTTGTAAATCTTAATCTAAAATGTAACGTATTGTATGAATCATGAGCACTCACAAAGGACAAAATTGTGAGATTAAACGGTTGGGGGAGCCCAAAGGTCACCTGAGGGGGCAACCCAAAGGTTTTGTTGTTTGTATAAATATAGAAGAATTAGAGGGAATAAAGGACTTTTTCTGATACAGATTTGTGAGAATCTAATGTAAGAAAAACTATTTCCTTTTGCATAAAGGAATTACAAGTTTCCTGTTGGAGAAAGCTTTATTTAATTTTTCAAATGTTGTGCCATGGATTTGCTAAATGTGAACTATTTCGTTTTCATTCTTGTGTCTATGAACTATGAGATCATTCTAACTCTTTGAACCTATGTTCTTGTATGAATGCTCTCTATTTTATTCTATGAATTTTTCATTATGAGTAATGAATGTTGTTCATAAACAATTGGCTATCTGGTTGTTCAAATATCTTTAAATGTTCATGTGTTTTGAAAGAAGTATTAGCTATCTGTGATTTTTCTTAATGCATGTGCAAAACACATTACTCATTAATGAATGATAATCTTGCTCCCTAGGGATAGGTTAGATAGTTAGTTTTAGTTTTCTTGCTGTGTGTGATTTAGATGCGAGAGAGTTTAAGACGAGATGTAAGAACCTGCGCATCACATTGTGACTGCTCCTCGTATTCTCTATCAATCTACATTCTTAGATAGGCACTTGCATCTCATACTTTAATATAAAACTAAAACATACATGGTGGACCCAGCCGCAACCAGTAAAACCTTTTTATTTTGTTACTTGACCTATGGTAGTCAGACTGTAAACCGGATGGATTCCCCATACCAAACAGTAATGGGCTAGTTGGGAATGTTTACTGGGGAGAATCCCTTGCTGTTGTTTCCTGCAATTTTCTAGGCCTCAACAGTTTTGGTGCTAGAAGGAGGGCCGCCAGTGCATGGCTGGCCGAGGAAACTCATTTCCTTGAAATTACTCAACTGGTAACAGTTCTGATAGCAATTTGTTTCCCAATCCAATTCCTAAAGAGAAGGGTAAAGAGCATTTGTGATCTGTCAATAATGAAGTAGTTAATGATTTGAGGAGACATACTAGGGCATATGTGAAAATGATTGGAAGATTACCGATTATCCCTGACTTACCTAGAAGAGAATATAAAAGAAATACCATCCTATATTGGAAGACTCAGTGTTGGTTAGAGATTTGGAAGAACTTGTACAAACAGCCTTACAGGAAGTTGTATAGCATTTGAATAAAGTAGGCCCAAATACCCCTTATTGTTCACCTATTCATACTCCTATTCATTCACCACCCCATTCTCCACCCAGACTCATGGCAGGAGTAAACGCAAATCAGCCACCCAACCCACCAAATACACCACCTGCGTGGAAGGCTAGGTCACCTCTAAACCTAGAACCTCCTCTGCATGACTTACCTCAGGATTTTGAGAAAATGCTGCCTAAGTTGATCCCAGTGAAAATATTTTAGTAGATGATCATTTACAAAGATTTTACTTGGCTATAGAATGACTAAGCGCTGGAGAACATGAAGATGTAGTCTGCAGATTATTTTCACATACCCTAAAAGGAACAATAGCCTCATGGTATTTTGCTCTGCCTACAAACTCAATCCCAAACTGGGATACATTTGAAAGGATATTTAGAAATAAAAATGCAACCCAGAAAACTCATGCATCCCTAATGAAAGGGTTATGCGCTTTGAAGAAAGAAAGAAAAGAGAAAGTGCATAGTTTCACCCAAAGGTTTGCTACTTATCTTAAGAATTTTTTTGCAACTGATAAGTCTTCCGATAAAGTTTTGATAAGAAAGAGAGAGCATAGAAGACTATCCTGAGTAGTTGGGAGAATTTTTTTTGGTAAGAAAGCCTTATTATTTACTAATCCCAAGGAAGAGCAGTCACATGACTTTGAGGGGATGGTAAAAATGATGCAGAAGCTATCTAACAGAATAATAGATTTGGAAAAAGAAAAGGAAACTCATAAATATTTTAAGCTGTACTATAAGAGGAGAGAGGAAAACAATCAACATAAACCTCCTCCACACAGTCCTGCAACAATGAACTTGACAGAGGTAGGTATGGATAACTTTTTCACTTTTCATCAACGGCCCCATTCTGAAAAAAATTGTCCTCAATGGATAAATTCGATGACATTAGTTATGAATCAGCTATTGGACTCTAAATTAACAGAATCTGATAATGAAGAAGAAAAGAATAGTAAATCCACAGAAAAACAAGAGGATGATGCTCTGTTTTTATGGGACTATGTCTCACTTTTTGATATAGAAGAGGAATAAATACCAGAAATAAATGCGACAACAAGAAGTAGAGGCTTGTTAAGTAAAGACACATCAGTAATCCCGAAAATTAAGAGACTTCAAGAGAACGTAAAGAAAATTCAGAAAAGCACCACAGCTAATAAAATACCTGAATTCACCATTACGAGTCAGGACCCAAAGCAAATCAACATGCCTATCAAGCCCATTGAAGAGAAGATTGATGATGTAAAAAAGAATTTCAAAGAGCATAAGATGGAGTATGACATTGTGGAATATATTAAGAGGGCTAAGGAAAATATCTCGTTGTTTGAAATGTGTAAAATGCCTCAGCAGAAACAAATATTGTTAAAATCACTTGAGATACTTGAAGAAAATCTTCCCACTGACAATCAACCGGAAGAAGAGGAAATTGGTGAAGCAAGTGTGGGAGGTAAGCCTAAATGAAAAACTCCACCATTTATCTTGACTTTTGAAATTTTCAACCATAATGTACACAATTGTTTAGTGGACTCAGGGGCATCAGTAAATGTTATGTTGCTTTCAGTCTGCAAGATAAATGGACAGCCTAAACCATCTACCTGGTAGGTTATTCAGTTAGACGGAACAAATGTGAAGGCAATTGGGGAAATGGAGGATGTTTTGATTTGACTATCTTCAAATCAAAAAGGTATGTCAATTCATAGATATTGTAGTAGCAGACATACCTGAAGCTTATGGACTTGTTTTGAGTCAGGATTGGTCAGCAAAGCTAAATGGGTATTTTTCTTTAGATTGGTCACATCTGTGGTTTCCTTATAATGGAAGTCCCAATAAAAATAAAGTATTAAGAGAGCCCCACATGAAGCACAATGTTACTCAGCTGGAGGGTAAGAATGAACCAGTGAATTCTGTATTGGGGAATTACTTCATTGAACTAGAACTAGGAAACTACCAAGCGGAAGAATTCAGCGACACACCAGACACACAGCCTAATCTCCTTCGATTTTCACGAGCTGATGAATTTGACTGTAAAATAGTAGAATTAGTTTCAGATGTAGTTGTTGATTCAAGTACAATAGAAGTAGATAGTTTTTGGATGCTTTTTTTTATGGATATAAAACTTTGGAAGGATTAGGAGCTGGCTGTGTCCTGATTGATCCAAATAAGAATAAACATTTTCTTTCAAGTAGATTAGAGTTTGACTGTACCAATAACACAGTCGAATATGAAGCATTAGTTCAAGGACTAAGAAAAGCAATTGTATTAAAAGTAGAAAATCTGAAAGTATATGGGGATTCTGAAATAATTGTAAAACAGATTCGAAAAGAGATACATTGCATCTCATCTCATTTAAAAGCATATCAGAATGAAATATGGGATTTGCTGACAAATTTTTATTCATTTAATATTTTATCCATTCCTAGACTTAAGAATGCAGCAGTTGACTTGTTATCTACCTCGGCTGCAAGGCTTGTGCCTACAAATAACAAGTGTTCTATTGAATTACTTTTCAGGCCTTCAGTTCCATACATGATTACTAATCTACGAGTTTTTGATGATGATCAACAAATATTGGAATGTTTAATGAATGATGAAACTTTCAAAGGGGAAATTATCGATGACAAAGAACAACAAGCTGAGTTAAAATTTGACAACTTCATTCCTAAAGGGGTCAAGACTTTAGAGCGGATGTTTGATTTAGACAACAAGTTCAGAAGACCATCAAATGTCAAGACTCATAGCTCATCTTTGCAATTTGAGTTGATAAATTTGGGAACTGAAGTTAAACCAAAATATGTAAATTTGGGAAAGTGTTGCTCCTCGGGTGAAAGAAATAAGTTCATTAGTTTGTTCAAACAGTACAAAGATGTATTTTACTAGACATGTGAAGAACTTAAAACATATGATACCAATATTATACAACACATCATTCCTATTAGATCTAGAGTCAAGCCTTATCAGCAACCTTTGATGAAGATGCATCCAAAACTGGAGCCGTTAATTCAGAGTGAAGTGAAGAAATTATTGGATGCCAAAATTATATTCAATGTTAGACATTCGAAATGGGTTTCAAATTTGTTACCAATAAGGAAGAAATCTTGAGAAATTAGATTATGTGTGGATTTCAGAAACCTAAATTGTGATTCAGACAAAGACAACTATCCAGTCCCGCCCATCGAATAGATATTGCAGATGGTTTCGAGTTCTGAGTTATTTTCGTTATTAGATGGATTCTCTTGCTACAATCAAGTGTTAGTAGCTGAGGAAGACAGACTTAAGACTACATTCAGAACAAAATGGGGAACTTTTTCTTACAGAAGGATGCCCTTCGGACTCATTAACACTGGAGCTACTTTCCAGAGGGATATGGATATAACTTTCCACGGTCTAATTGGTCGTAGTGTTGTAGTGTATCTCGATGATGTAACGATATTTTCAAGGAAGAGAGAAGAACACACATTCCATTTAAAACAAATTTTCGAGCGTTGTCGAAAATACCGCATCTCACTGAATCCAAGGAAATGTGTGTTGATTTTTTTAGAAGGAAAGCTACTAGGTCAAGTGGTTCCTAAAAAGGGGATCTCCATAGACCCAGAAAGGATCAAATCTATTGAACAGATCCCCTTACCCCATAACAAAAAAGGGATGTAATCATTCATGGGGACAATAAATTTCGTGCAAAGGTTTGTGCTGGATTTCACTCAAATTGTTAAACCTTTGTAGCAAATGGTGAAACACAGTGTACAATTCAAGTGGACTGATGTAGAGAAGAATGAATTCAGTAAAATAAAGACATCTATTGCTCATGCACCCTCTCTCAAAAGTCAAAATTTTGAGAAGGATTTTATTTTGTACACTTTCGCTTCTGACGATTCACTAGCAGTGGTGCTTACTCAGAAGGAAGATGGGGGAGATGAGTTCCCGATATCATTTATGAGCACTGATATGTAGGGGACTGAATTGAATTACCCAGCGGTATATAAACAAGATTATGCAGTCTTTAAAGCGGTAAAACAATTCAGGACGTACATACTTATGAACCGGACAAAGGTAATAGTTCCACACCCAACTGTGAGGTCTCTTTTCACACAAAAGGAATTAGGAGAAAGAAAAGGCAACTATGTAACAGATTTACAAGAATATGACCTTGAATTCAAACCAGTGTGCATAGTTAAAGGACAAGGACTGTGCAAATTAATGGCTGAAGGTAAAAACAATGAAGAAAACGATTGTGAAAATGAAGTTGAATTACATATGATGGATGTTTGTCCTCTTTTCACAGCTCCAGATTCCTGGCACCAAGACCTTGTTCATTACCTGCAAGAAGGATTGTTTCCAGAACATTGGAATTATAAACAGTGAATAACGTTGTGCCTTAAATCAGCTGCATATTAGATCATTGATGGAATTTTATTCAGGAAGAATTATGATGGAGTCCTTCTCATATGATTAGAGACAGAAGATGCAAAAAAGGTTGTAACAGAGTTACATGATGGGCCTGCTGGAGGCCATTTTTTCGGAGATACGACAACCCACAAGATTCTCAGAGCCAGATACTATTGGCCCATGCTATTCAAGGATGCTCATGCCCATGTTAGAAAGTGTGATATCTGCCAGAGGTGTGGGGCGAGACAAGCCAAAGCAACAGGACCATTGAAGCCTGTGATGATAAAGGAACCATTTGAGTAGTGGGGAATTGATATCATTGGAGAAGTAAAACCAAATTCTTCCTTGCAGCAAAAATATATTTTAACGGCAACTAACTACTTCACTAGATGGGTTGAGGCCATTCCGCTACTAGATGTGATTTAGATGCGAGAAAGTTTAAGACGAGAGGTAAGAACTTGTGCATCACATTGTGACCGCTCCTTGTATTCTCTATCAATCTGCATTCTTAAATAGGAACTTGCATCTCATACTTAAATATAAAACTAAAACATACACGGTGGACCGGGCCGCAACCGGTAAAACCTTTTTATTTTGTTACTTGACCTATGGTAGCTGGACCGTAAACCGGACGGATTTCCCATACCGAATAGTAACGGGCTAGTTGGGAATGTTTATTGGGGAGAATCCCTTGATGTTGTTGCCTACGATTTTCCAATCCTCAACAGGTTGATGTATGGGGATCTAAAATATCAAGAATGGATACAATCCCAATAACTAAAACCTGGGAGGAAACATTGCAAATACGTAGACAGTGTCCATAATTATTCTAGAACTTATGTGACACCATGTTTTTACCCTAACTCTTGAGATAAGAATAACTATTACTTAAGGGTGTTCTATGATGAATGACTCGACTATTTACTATTTTGAAATATAAAATAACTTTGTATGGATGTATTTTTGATGGCATCTGGTTTAGGATGGTCTAGACTTGTGTGAATCAAGGAATTATTGATGATATATGACCTAAGAAGGATTATATGAGATATTGTTGAGTAAATTATGATTATGAAAATAATGCTGACATTTGGGAAACTATGTATGCAATTATATTATGATTTTAATTGTGAATGAAAAATCATGTAAATTTATTAGCAAGGAATAAAGTTGTATAATATTTTGACAAAAGTTATTTATTATGTACTATGCTAATTTTTCAAGTTTGATAGGAAAGGAAGATACATGAAATGCAAGAAAACATCGATACGCAAAGACTCTAGTTGAGTGAATGACTATGGCAGCTGATATCAATCTTTTATATAGCATTGTTGAATTATGATATGTTTGGAGGACTAGCATGCATGGACTCTAGATGAGTCGAGAAACCCCGACAATTGAGGTTGATTGATGGTTTTTCTATATTTGAAATCTTATTTATGAGATTTGATGCACGAGTTGTTTTATGTGCAGGTGACAGGATCATGATTTCCATTCGATCCACATCAAATGACGGGGATGAAAAATTATACATGTAAGGATATAAAATTTGATGGCATGATGAACTTTGAATAGAGCGAGGAAAACTCAATTTCATCAGATGTTTGTGATGTGAAGGTAGGCCGCGAGTCGGTCACTCTGGAAGATTATTACTGGGAGGAACACAATAGGGATTCATCCTTATTCCCCAAGAACCACCTAGATCTTCATAGGGTAGGAGAACTGAGGTAAAATTGACTCAATCATCATAAAAAACTCCCCACCCATGGGAATTATTGGAAGGGTGTGCCAGAAGCATAACACCTTCATAATTCTGGTCACGACGAGAATGCGACAGTAAACAACATAGATTTTAATTAAGGGAAATAATAAATTGATTATAAATAACTTAATAATAATAATAATAAATAATAATAATAATAATAATAATAATAATAATAATAATAATAATAATAATAATAATAATATGATAAATTAAATTAAAAATGATAAATAAATAAACCGAAGTCAAGCTAAATTAAGAAATCAGTTAACAGAGTAAATTAAGGAACTTGAACTAAAGTGAAACTCTAAAGATAACTAACAAGTGGTTTGGTAATTAAAAATTAATTAATTAATTAATTAAAGTAACTAAAGAGTTAACTAAAAGTGATGCATGAGATGCATGGGATTTAATGAAATGGTTAATAAAAGCTAATGAAATGGAAGAATGGGGGATCTTCATCTTCTTGTTCTTCAGTCATGCCATAGTTAGGATCGAGAAGCCTTTGGGTGGATCTAAGGAGACTTTGGAAGAGTGTGGTTTAGTATGACATGAGTGAGGTTGGGAGCCTCCCAGAAACATCGTAACATTGTACTTCCATTGCTGGCAAGGTATTGTTAGCTCCGTTGAGCTCGAGGGTTCCATGGGAAGGAGAGTACCCATCAGGGTATGGTAGAGAGGAAACTAGTGGATCCGACATGATTGAGAATCAAGAGACAACAACTGCAGTGGAGTGATGAAAAAATAACCTTCGTCTTCATCCTCAAACGACAATGAATATCTATTTAGAAGTATTTTAAAGTTATTTGAATTTGTTAGATGTTGCACATGAAAATGGAATAGTTTAATTCAATTGATGTATGTGTATTACTTTACAATTCATTAATGTCATATGATCTTACCTACTTTGTAAACACCTTTTAAAAAACACAAAAAAATTTGCATGTTAGTCGATTTGATCGGACCCTGTGGAGAGTTTTTACACAGTTATGGGTTTACAGAGAGAGAGAGAGAGAGAGAGAGAGTGAGAGAGAGAGGAAGAGAGAGAATCATGGTTAAGTTTTAAGAATAGAGAGAGAGAGATATTCGGGGTTAGAGGTTTATATATATATATATATATATATCAATTGGAGGTTAGGGATTTAGACAGAGAGAGGGAGATACTAGGGATTATGGATTTAGAGAGAGAGAGAGAGAGAGAGGTTAATCGTGATAAATACTATGATTGGGAGTTAGGGATTCAGAGGGAGACATGGAGATTGGATGTTATGGGTTTAGATAGGGAGAGAGAGAGAGAGAGAGAGAGAGAGAGAGAGAGATTGGGGTTTACGGTTTTAGAGAGAGAGAGATACATATTAGGGGTTATGGGTTTAGAGAGAGAGAGGATGAGATATGGGGTTAGGGATTTAGAGAGATAGAGCTAAATATTTGGGGTGCAGAGTTTAGAGAGAGAGAGAGAGAGAAAGATGGATATTGAGGGTACGAGTTTAAAGAGAGAGAGAAATATAGAGATTGGGGCTTAAGGGTTTATATTGAGAGAGAGGGTTATGGTTTTATAGAGAGAGAAATAAATTGGAGGTTAGGGGTTTCAAGAGAGAGATATTGGGGGTTGGGGATATAGAGAGAGAGATAAATCTAGAAAGAGAAATGTTGGCAGTTAGTGGTCTACAGAGAGAGAGAGATCAATATTCGGGGTTAGGGGTTTAGATATAGAGAGATTAGTGGCTAGGGGTTAGAGAGAGTGGGAGAATGGGGGTTATAGGTTTAGAGAGTATGTGGGATATTGGATAATAGGGTTTGAGAGAGAGAGAGAGATAGATTGGGGTTTAGCAGTGTTAGCACTCACATTTTTCTTATGGTTGTAGAAGGATAGTCTAAGTTAACCTTACAAATCAATCTTTAGGAGAAAATATGGCCTCTTTCCTACAAGAGAGGGATCTCTTAATATATAAACACAAAGGCCAGATATAGAAATAATTTTTAATGATTATATTGGTTGAAACAAGTGGCTATCATTGGGCATGGAGTCAAAATCACAAGATATATATCAATGATAGTGCTTTGCAAAAAAATATTTTCACAAAGGTAAGCTAATCACTCTTTTACAATCAATTTGTTGATTTTCTAGTAGTAAAGAAGAAACATGAATAGTCCATTAACATGGGAATCAAAAGGATGAATCCAATATTACTTCAAGAGGAAAATGTTTGTGGATACTTTAAATCAAATAACGACAACATAAAATTATGAATTCGGATTCAGTATACACTTATCCAAGTATGAAAGATAATAGAAAGGAAAAATATAATAGGAATAACATTAACAATAATGAAATGAAGTACAAATTTCAAAAGAACAATATGAGAATCTCTGATGCAAATTGTTTGCTTGGATCTACAACTTTATTTAACCTAAAAACTCTGTTACAAAATAGGTATCTATTTCTCACAAGTTTCAACCCTCATTATATTAAAAAATGGTTCTTTTATACACAAATATTTCTCTCTGAGTTGATAACTACTTGCATTATAAAAATAGGCAATTGTAAACATGTTATTACATTTTTAGATAAATTTTAACAAACTAAGCTTCTTAACTACTTGCAAAATATGTTAAATTTATTTTAAATAATGTGTGTATTTAATGTAGCTAAAGCCTTGAAATTTAATTCTTCATTGATGTAATTTGTATTTCATCTTGCCAAAATTTTCTATGGTCTTCCATTGATCTCCAGATGGAAGCTCCAGACTTTCCATCTCCTTTGCCAATACTCTCAACTCCCCATGATCCACATAAGAAATAGGTGGAAGTTGAGCACCAATTTTCTGAATATAGATGGAAGACAATATCTTTGATCTGAAAAAACATGTAAAAGAAGTCAATATAATAGAAGAAGATCTAACAAGACAACTCCAAGAAAAGATAGAAATTTGTCAAAAGAAAGAATTGAAGATCCTCTCTTTGAAGGAATATCTAGAAAAAAAACTTCTCAGTTAAAGACAAATTCAAATATCGAGAATAACATTGAATAAAATAAAATCAATACGGAAAAGGAAAAAAAGACTAACAGCTATACACGTATCCTTTGAAGATCCCATGATTAACAAGAATTAAGACAACGTACATCACAAAGAATATTCTCTTCTCGGGGATACCCTATGATGTTCAATGGATATTATTACAATTGAAATAATTGTTAACCCAAAAAATCCCCAATGAGCTCTACATGACCTACACCACCTAAAGACATCCATGCACGACCCTCATTTGACCCCCCAACCCTCATAAAGGCTCAAAAATATGCAAAAGGGGTTAAAAACCCCTAAGAAAAGCCAAAATAGCTCTCATAAGGCTAAAACCTCCAAAAAGGGGCTAAAACCCCTCAAAGGAGCTTAAAACCCCCAAAGGAGCTAAGAATTGGGAGAAAGGGGCTAAATCCCTAACCAAGGGCTTAAAACCCTAAATCTCTAGGAAAAAGCTATAAATAGAGGGGTGTTGCAAAGGAAAGTATCTTATGGCTAGGGTTTAAGAGGCCATCAACATACTGGGGTTGAAAGGTGGATGCAAATGGTTCTGCAAGTAAACACAAGAAAATTTTAGAGATTGGATTGGTTCATACCTTAGCCAAACGAAGGTTGATCCAAGCAGCCCTTTAATCCTCTTCTTGCTCCTCCACTAGGGGAATGTATCCTCAAGGTAAAAGGTGTCAAACTATAAAGGGAAAATTATATAAGGCTTAGCGACGATGAGAAAAAAGATGAGGGATTATACAAAGAGATAAAAGCATGGAAGATGGCATCAGAATCATAAGCGCGAGCAAGGCACATGCAGTTGCAGTTACAGCTTGAGCAACAAGGTGAGGCTAGTAAACAGTTGTGAATCCAACTACAAATTCTATCTTCAAGAAACAATAGCATCAGGATTATATTCAGAAGAAAATATCTGATGCAGGTTGCTTTGGTAGAAACACATGTGACTTTGCTATCTTCTATAAAAGGTAAAGTCAAGGTAGAATCAATCGAAGAAGATTCTATAGCACCAAGTCTCAATGGTTTATAATCAATAAGATCAACCTCAGAAGGAGAGCACAAATAAATAAGGGATATAGAGTCTATAGGAACAAACTGAATATCACAGGAGTTGAAACATTCATAAGAAAAATCAAACTCGTCAGGATAACTAACTTGCTTTTCAAAGGAAGAGTCAAAAGACTCAACAAGACCAACATAAGAAGAAAGGTCAAGCCTACTAGGAAAATCAGGGTTAGACATAGTCACAACTGAATCAACATCCAAAATAAGGTCAGACTGTATCAAAGACTCTAGGAATACTTCATCCGAAGGAAGGAGATCATCGAAGATATGACACATGTCTAAACTTTCAAATGGATTGACAGAGTGGAGAGAAGGCTCTACAATCTATATAGGATGACTCACCCATTCAACTGCTAGGACCAAGTCCTGAGAAGGTAAGCATGAAAACAGAGATTGCTTCTCAGTAGCAATTGAACGCAAAGGACATGAGGCCACATAGTTCATCCATGATGGGGTAGTGTCTATAGAAACACTGGGAATCAATAAAGGAAAGACCTGGTCTCTAGCTGGATCAAGAGATGGATCAAGAAAATCCAACTGATCGATAGTGACAATTTATTCACCATGATTGAAGTACATCATACGAAAGAATGTTGACACCACAGCTTGCATGGGATAGACATAAGCACATCCAAGGAGCATATTGAAGTCCAAGGGGTCTTCTATCACCATGAAGTCAACTAAGATAGTCTTCCCACCCAAAGTAACAAGTGTTTGAGCAAGAATTCCCAAGGCTATACTAGTTCTTCTATCAAATTCCAGTAACTGACATCTAGATGTCAACACAAGGCTAGGGGATCTCATGCCTCGCCAAGCACAAGCATACAAGATACTAACTGAGGCTCCTTCATCAATAATACAATGAGCAATCGTGTATGGTTCAAATTTGACCTTTATCTGAAAAGGTGCATCAGAAGGAAGGCGTGACTCAACTAGGCTATCCCAATCAAAGGAAGCAATCCAAGAGCTTGGTGGGGGTTGATCCAAAAAAAGTTCAGTGCCCCCTTTTTCAGTAAGTTCTGAACTGGCAGTGAAGAAAATGTGACTAGCAGACACTTCACTCTCTGAAAGAAGAGTGGGATTGATCGAAAATGGAATCGATTCAATCGCTTCATGAAAGTCACTCTCTAAAGGGAGAGTGAGATTGACCAAAGATGACATTGGTTCAATCACATCAGGATCACTCTCCAAAAGAAGAGTGGGATAGACCAAATATGAGATTGGTTTGACCACTTGATCAACCAAAGGTTGAGTAGGTTGTTGAGAAACTATAGGTTGTTCAGGAGAAGGAAATTCTTGAGTCTCGGAACACACTCTTCACACCTCTGCGATAGCAGGGAGCTGGTGAGTAATATGATCTCCCTCGCATAGCTTACAAGGGAACTTAAGTTTGCACTTCGAACGACTTGTTTTCTCAACAGTGTCAACATGACTAGCAATGGCTAACTGCTTTCTCTCAACATGATCTACAGAGGGTGAGATTTTTCTCCCAGCATGAACTACATCGGCTGGGTGACTGGGTCCAACCTGAATAAGAGAGGCTGGTTGTTGAGAGACTTCAGGGTGTTCAAAAATGGGATGACTATGAAACCAAACTCTTCGCACCTTCATGATAGAATTTCATTTATAAGTAAGGTGGTCTTCCTCACAAATCTTACAAGGAAACTTGAGCTTGTGTTTTAAACGATTAGTCTTTTCAACAGTGTCAACATGACTCACAGTGGCTGACGGATTGTCTTCAGCATGAACCACAGAGGCTGAGAGACTGCCCCTAGAATGACTTGCAGAGGCTGAGAGACTGGGTCCAACATGACTTGTAGAGGTTGGATGAGCACCACCAGCATGAAAAACAGAGGCTGAATGGCTAGGATCAACATGCTTTGTAGCAGTTGAGTGAGTTCCCCTAGCATGAAATTCAGAGGTTGGGTGGATGGATCCAATATGACTTGCAGATGTTGGATGGGGAGGTTCAACTTGAACAACAGAGGTTGAATGGGTGCCCTTAGCATGAGCTACATAGGCTGAATGACTGGATCCAATGTGACCTGGGAAGGTTGGAAGGATCCCACCAGCATGATCAACAGAGGCTGGATGGTGAAGATCAACTTGACTTGCAGAGGTTGAGTGCTTAGATCCAACATGACCTGCAGAGATTGGATGGGTGCCCCCATCATGAACCATAGAGGTTGGGTGGTGAGGTTCAACTTGAGTTGCAGAGGTTGAACGGGTTCCCCCTTGCTTATGCGCCTTCTTCCTATTCCTCCTTCTTTTACTCCTTTTAGACTATCAGTTACTAGTATCAGTACTTTCACCACATGAGGTAGAAGGAGGAGGAGAATCAACTACAAGTGAAGGGGAAGCAGTGTTTTGATGCCCTTGATATAAGGAGCTTACTTAAGAAGCATCATGAGCATTCAGGATAGTTGGAGTGGAAAACAACCACACCGGTATCCCTAGGGTGAATCCAGGTAGATTCAGCGTGGCCATCAAGGGAACACCAACATTCCCCATGAGAGGAATAGTACAAGGATTTCCCAGCATGGGGATCTTGTGGTTGGTGTTCAAAGGGGTGCTAGCCATAGTTTAAAACTAGGATACAAATTATGAGGTTGATAGGAAACCAAAATTACAAAGAACACACCTAAAGGCACACTAAGTACAGATAAACCACACAACACTCACTAAAAATTCCTAAAGCCAAACAGGAAAACAGGTATAAGATATGCTTTCCAGAATAAAGTTGATAGACAGTTACTTGGAATCCCTATATATATTCTTAGGCACAAGCAGAGGAATCATCCACTGCCCTCCCACACCTTCTACCAAGGTTACCTTCCAAGCCCGTCCAAGGTCAACCAAAAATAGCCTTCTGGTGTACCTGTGTATCAACCCTAGATGTCAAAGAAACTAAAGGATACCTTAACTATATTGACAGTCTTGGGGGACAATTGGAAGCCTGGTTCGTATGCATGGGCAGGGTAGCAAAGCCTGAAACCCTGTCTAAGACAGAATCCCCAGATGCATAAAAAAATTGGTCTACACTTTGACAAGGAATTAGAGGGTTATCTCCTCAGTCCAAGCCTCCATGCGGCCTCGTTCTTAACTCTCATTTGAGAGGAGCTTCCCAGATACAATCAGCATAGAAAAGGGTTTACCTAGTGATTGGCCAACTACATCTGAAATTTAAACACTTGTGGGGAGTTTAAACTCCCTATCCCACAAGTCTAGCCTAAGCTAGTAGGTGCATGACCCTATAAAATAAAAGTTACTAATAATTTTTAAATTATATCATTTATTTAAAGGGTTGTTTTTAGTCAGAGGGTAAATGGTGTGAAAATTATGTGGTGTTTTGACTCAAAGTTGAAACCAAATGACTAAGCAAAGAGAAATGAAATGAAAAAAGCAAAAACTATTCTTGTTTTTTTTCAAATAGAAACTTGAAAGCCACAAAAGAACCAATTCTTTTATTTTTATTTTTTCAAAAACAATGATATGCCATGCAATCTAGACTAAAAACCTAATCTACATGCATATAAAGAAAACATGTGTTTTTGTATTTTTCCTTTATAAATGCAAAATAAAAACAGCCTATCAACTAATGCAAGCAAGTACTGTAAGCAAAGAATATAGACAACTACTCTACACCCCACAAACAAACCCTAGGTTTCCCTAAAGTTGGATATAACCTCTCTTGGAAGGAAGGCTCACAAAAGTGAAAAAGACAACAACTTTGGAATGAAGAGACTAAGCAATAGGACTGACATAAACAAAGGTCAACAATTCCCAAGTATCAATCTAAATCTACAAACAGAGGTTGCTCAGTACCTTGTCCAACAAGGTCAAGCCAAAGAAGGAGGTGGGGGGGGGGGGGGGGGAGCAGAAAAAACAAGTATATGCTCTTTTTTATTTTTCTTTTATAAATGCAAAATAAAAACTACCTACAAACAAAAGTATTCAAATAACAAGAACAAAGCAAAAGGAAATATTCTATACAACCACCAAACAAACTCTAGAATTCCCTAAAGTCAGTATAAACCCTACTTGGAAGGAAGGCTTGCATAAAAAACAAGTCAACTATTTTGGCATGGTGAATTTAACCAATAAAAGAAGAAGGAAACAAGCACCAACAAGATTCTGAACTCAGACAAATATCACTGACATAAGATGACCAGAAACATAAGCCAAAAGACAAACAAAGCAAAGGGGTAGGGGGAATGAGCAAAGAGAAACCCTAATGCTATAAAAAGGCTTACCACATAGATAAAGAACAACCAAAAGGGATGAAATTAACTCCTTGGATTCATGCACCTATAGAGGACACCAAAAGACCTACCAAACAACCTTCAAATAGAAGAAAGACCACAAAAGAGGAAAAAACCTTGTTTAAAAGGGCATACGCGAGTTTCACTATTGGCAAGTCACGTTTCATAGACGGGCTAACAGCACAGCAAGTCACATGTATAGGCACACGCGGGTTGTATTACTAACAAGTCACATATCGTACGTGGGTTGACAGTATAGAAAGTCACGTGTACCAAACCAGACACATGACTGTTCAGTATGCAACTCGCGTATGGGTGGAAAAAATCCCAAAAATGGTCAAAAACTGCCTTAAGAAGGCAGGGGAGGTGTTCTATTAGACTTATAAAGTGTTCCTAAGTGGAAAGAAGGACTTGAAACAATGCAAAAGACTGAAAGAAATAAAGAGAAACCCCAAACAGACAAGGCTTTACCCAGCGGAGTTGCCAGTTCTGTTGTAAAGGAAAGTATCCTATGGCTAGGGTTTAAGAGGCCATCAACATACTGGGGTTGAAAGGTGGATGCAAATGGTTCTACAAGTAAATACAAGCAAGTTTCAGAGATTGGATTGGTTCATACCTTAGCCAAACGAAGGTTGATCCAAGCAGCCCTTCAATCCTCTTCTTGCTCCTCTCACTCCAAGATACCTGCAAAATGAATTATACCTTCCTCAAACCAATATGACCACATGTAAGGCAATGATAATCAAATAAACATGAAATAATAATTTGATTAACATCATCATATGATCATAAACAGAAATTCAATCATGCATTGAACAATGATTTGGGAAGAAGAAGGACATCACATCTTTATTAATCTTGAAAACAAGTACAAGTATACCTTCTCTTCAAGTTCGACACCTCATGAAACCTTGATCTGGTTTTGCTGCTTCTCTTCTCCAAATAACTCATCCTCCAAGCTCTTCAACACAAGGGGATGATCGCCAGGGCAAAGGTGTGGGAAAAGAGAGCTCCAAATCCTCCAACATAACAATGAAAAGATTCAAGTCTCTTCTCATGGACCTCCCTACCTATATTTATATGCTTAAGAAAGAGTTAGGGGCGAAGACAAAGTAGTTACAATTGAAGGAGTCAGTTGCATAACTACCCAAACTACCTAAAATTCAAAAGATGTGTTTTTTGACATTAGGAGGCGTACGCAGGTTGCAGAAACAACAGTCGCATACACAAGGAGGCATACATGGGTTGCCAATATAGAAATTCATGTACATAAGGTGTACATGACTATTATATATAGCAACTCATGTACGTATGCGGGTATTATATAGAGCAAGTCGCGTACGTCCGTGGGTTTTCCTTAAGGAAAGTCGCGTACACACAAAGTACTCATTTTTAGGGTATCTTAGGGCATTTTCAGAATTTGGTGTCTTCTAGAAAGTTTTAGCTAACAGAAATATATTTCCAATGGTGTAGATATGAGGTTAAATGGAGTTATAGAACTCAACATATGAGTCCTCCAGGTTAGGTGTTTTTTCAGTGGCTTTAAATGACTTTCATGAAGTGTCGTCATGGAAGTGTTGACATGTGATGGAATCATGGGAAAGTGGTCATAGGTAGAGATGTGTCATTTTGAGCTATAACAAGGGGTGGGGGTCACTCTCAAAACACTCTTTCTTTCCCTATCACTATGCTTCCCATGCGAGTGCCTTGAGACCCTTTGCCTCTCAAGCCATTCACCCTCCCTCTTCTCCATTGCTCCACAAGCTAAGATTCCATCCCAAAGAGAGAGAGGTGCTTCCAAAGCTAGGGCATGGTGGCCCATTTCCACCCATACAGGAGGTATACTTGTGTTTTATGTCATTTTTATTGTATTTTTCTAACATATTTTTTTTGCAGACTTCTTTGCTAATGCTTTGTTATGGGTCTTCTGTTGATTCTTCTAGCCTTATTTGATTTCTAACCATTTCATGTAGGGTTTCATAGCTTGGCCCTAACCTTGTTTTGCACATTCTCTTCCAACCCCAATAAGGAACCCTACCCTTCCATCCTATATACGGAAGGGATTTTTTCCTGCTTGTATCTAGGGTGAAAGCCCTACTACAGAACTGGCGACCATACTCGGTCAATCCCATAGGATTCCTGGATTTATTTTTCAAGTTTCAGTTTTTATTTGCCCTAGTTTAATTTTCTATCAAATCTAGTTTAGATCTGTCTTTTTCTGCATTTTAGTTTATAGCCAAGCCTCCTTAAGGCCAAACTGAGGCCATTCAACCATAGTACAAGTTATTTTCGGCTATCTCCTACTCAGGATAAAAAAAAAAATCCTCTTTCCGGGCTAGGTCGCACTTATCAGGATGAAATAGGTGACCTGGTCGCCCAGTTTTTCCCAAAAGGTGAAACTTCCCTCTCAGGAGCCAAATCACTCCAGTTTTCTATTTCTGAGCAACCTTGTCACCTGTATTTTGGAAAATATGGTGACCCCCTCACCACATTGACCCCAAAACAAGTGATTTGTCTCTCAGATTCAGTTTTTTAAGTTATCTGGACTGTCAGTGCAACTCAGCCGCCTTTGTCTAGGAATCTATGTTTATTTCATTTCAATTTGTGTAAATCACTATTAAATTTAACTGGTTAATGGTTTAAATGAATTTGCTTAAGGCTTGCATAAAATTATTGTAGGTTAAATTTCAGTTTGGAAATTAACACCTTGCCTAGCCCTTCTTCCTCTACCCAATCATCACCCTTTGGGGTATTCTGGGATAAGACAAAGGGTAAATCTCGTATAGTAATAGGAACTTCCTCTGTGATTTCTTTAGACCACTAAAAATGGGTGACTTGGAAGGTAGAGGAGGTGGTAGGCCCAGGGGGCCTCTCGGCGTTCATGTCCTCCCTGTTGACCGACCTTGCACTCGTAGAGTAACCTGATGATATACAGATGGGATTAGTCCCATTGTGTTGATAGCCCAGCACTCTTTTCTTGTCTAAGAGGAATATAGTTGTGAGGTAGTCAGCTAGCAAGTCTACCATAGTTCAGGTTCATTAGTTGCATGTTTCAAATTTTCTGTTCAACAATTCACTAGTTTCATAACAGGTTACCCATTTTGTAAGTGCTGTAACAAATCAGAAATGTCTGTGAAGTATTCATAAACCATAAGTACAGTCACCTAATAGAAAATAATTTATCAATGAACAATCTTTCATACACTAAACATGCACACAACCACACCAAGTAATATAACCAAATTCAGTTCATGACGTTGAGCCAACCATTAAAATCTATCAAACTTACATTAATTCAAACACTTGCAGTATTTGAGGACATAAGTCCCTGACTGCCTTAACCATGGGAATTAATTGGGCTCAGCCTTGAAACTCATTGTGAGGAGTACCACGGGAACCCCAAAGTAGCTGGTCACGGAGATAAATTTACAAGTGAAGAGGGCAACGACCCCTACCGACTGACTAGATCTCTTGTGAGGAAAAATCCAAGCACTGTCTCCTGGAAGTCTTGGTGGCCGAGTGACCACCTAAAATCCAATAGGAAGCCACTGAAACCAAGGTCCAGAACATCACTACCAGATTACACCACTTGATTTACCAATTAGACACAATTTATCCCCTATGCTCTTCTTCACGCCTGAGAGGTGATCCACCACAAATCGGGTCCTTGAACCAAAACCATCGAGACCATTCTCGATGACCATCTACACCTTCACAAGGAAACACAACTTCTGACTTAGACTTAGAATCATATCAATATGAGCCATATTTACACGCTACACCATCTATCCCCATGGCTGGTGCAAATACGGAACCATTTTCTTGACTAGTGATTAGCAGTGGACCCATGTCCATACCCCACACCACCACAAACACCCCTGCAGGAGGTCCTAGCACTGTCATGCATACTATAATAAGTCAGCTACCTTTTCCCATAATTACCACTCACACTGTCCCACTTAGCATGACTAGGGGTAGTGTCCCTTCCACCTACATTGTCCCTCCTGTCATACATGGGGGCAGTGGCCCTTCAACTCACATGGTGCCGCTTACCATACCTGGGGGCAGTGTCCTGACCACAACTGTGCGACAAGTAACCCCAGTCAGGTAGGTACATCATATTACTACAAAACCCACCACCATTGATGGTATGTCACACATCAACCTTGGGTCAAACCTCCCCTTCATGGAACACCTCAACCTGCCTAACTTGGCTAGGTTAACGAACGAACCCATCTGTCATCAAACCTTTTGTCCTCCCATTCCAACCAAACTCCCCTCAGACATCCCTAAGTTTGAAGGGAAGGCAGGGGAGTGCCCCCAAAACCATATCATGATGTTTCACCTATGGTTCTCATCAAACAACATCATAGATGATTCAATCATACTCATATTATTCCAACGTACCCTCACAGGTGTTGCAACCAAGTGGTACATTGAGCTACCACAATACAAGTACCCAGACTTCAACTCTTTTGTATTTATGTTCCTGCAATATTTCCAACTCCCCGTCATATATGATGAAGGAGTGGAAATATTGCTATCTTTCCACTAGAACACTGCAACCCACATCACCAACCATATCCACAAGTGGAGGCGACATCGCACCTTGTGCAAGATCAAGGTTGATGACAGGATCTTCTTGGACTAGTTCTTGAAAACCTTGCTGCCACCTATAGCCAAGGATGTCACCTTTGAATGTCCCCAAATAGAGGAAGAGGCCATCTTGAAGGCCCAATAGTTTGACCTCATTTACACATAGTCTAGATACCTCTACACCATCATTCCAGATGCTCCCCATGCAGGCACCTCCTATCGGGATGCACTAGGGGCATCCCATGCTGTAGATGGCATCATAGGATATGTCTCCCATCAAACACAACATCACTCGACACAAGCTATGATGCCACCACAACCAAGTAACACCCCTAGTGTTTCCTACCCAAACCAAACTCCTAACTATGAAAAAATGATGTCCCAGTCTGGAGCTACAACTTCTTATGCACAACCTGCACCACAGCAACAGACCCATGCACCTAATTGGTTGGCACAACAATATTTGGGACAGATGCCAACGTTTGTAGCACCCCCAACCCACCAAGTCTACTTTGCACCACCTATGCAAGCCACTCAAGCCCCCATCCCCACTCCACCATCACCTTTGGGATAGGTGTTTGCATAGAAAAACCGTCCCAACTAGCCATCCCCTAATAAGAAACAAGGGCAAGCCATAAATAACTGAGCTAGGAACCGAGGAAACAACCAGCCATAAGGAGGGGGCCAGCAGCTGAACCCTCCCAACAATGGCATCAATCCACCAACTCAAAATATCCAATATCCTAACCCACCTAGACACAACAATCCATTACGCACAAATGAACCATGCAAACTATGCGACGTATATGGGCACTATACACATGGGTGCCCCTTCATGGGTCGCGCCAAGAAGGTTCTTTAGAATGAATCTTAGTGCGGTACCAATGCGGTAGTCCCAGCTCAACCCAACCTATCACCACCAGGCCATCCACCCATGGTGCTCCAGAACCCGTTACCACTCCAAGGCTTGGTAGCAACCGCATCCATTCCCCCACCTGCTCCTGCAACCCCTACTGTAGCCTCCCCTACAGAGACAAGGGTTCATCACCTGCTAGCCATAACAACTGACAAGGTCAACTTGCATACTAGGAGGAACCAATATGGGTCCACTACCAAAATTGCTGACCCATCAATGGCATCCATGTCCAATGCTACCAACATACCTCTTCACTTACCCCCTTTTCCCCCATGCACCCCCATTCTGTAGGTGGCTAACAATTCCATTGCTAGATCCACTGTGAGGTATAGCATCGTGGATGACTTGGAAAAAACACATATGACCATGTATGCTCTCAAGGTGCTTAAAACATTCCCAATGCAAAGGAAATCTCTACTATCTTCCCTTAGTTATGTAGACCCCTCCAACTCCAAATTGAACCCTTTTGATTTGGACAAAGGAGAACCCATAATTCCATCCACCATCGCCTTCCAAATTTAGGTCTCGATCCAGAATTTGGTAGTCCATTGATGCATCATCGATGAAGGGGCATCCATCTGTGTGATGTCAACATCTATCTAGCATAAATTTAGGTCCCATACCCTTGAACCATCTACCACTACACTTTGTTCCTATGACGGACACCCCACCAGAGCCCAAGGAATCCTTCCACACGTCCCCATCAATTTAGCAAGGAAGATAGTCCTAATTGACATAGAAGTGGTCAACGCATAGTTGGACTATAACTTGCTCTTGGGACGAAGCTACATGTACACCATGAGAGCCATGGCATCCACCATGTTCCACCTTATGATGTTCCCTCATGATGGGAAGATTGTGATGGTGGATCAACTAACTTACCATGATCTACAGGGGCCAATGGAACCAACCAACATTATCCCTACCGTCGATAGCACAACCGCCCCACCATTATTGAACATATACCCTGGGTTGTTCACTGAAACCTTTATGACAACTCCCTTACCATTCATGTCACCTCCACTGAAACCAAGTGATACTATGAATTTGTGCATGCTATCATATAGCACTAGTACACCCAAACCCCAACCGTAGTTGCAACACCAAACATAGCCATAGCACCAACCACAACCACAGCACCAACTGCAGTCACAGCTCCAACCGCATCCATAGCTCCATTCGCAGCCACAACTCCATCTGCAGCCATAACCCTAGCCATAGCTGCAACCTCAACCTTAGTTACTAGGGAAACAGTGGGGTTCATTCCCACTCAACATGATTGTTTTCCTTTCCTTTTCCTTTTCCTACCATCCGGGATCGTGAATAAGTCTGTCTTGAAAACCCACAATCTATAGGATTTCACCATAGGAGTTCCTGTATGGTACCTTGAACCATCTACCCTATCTCTGATGCCCCGGGATGTGTTGACTCATGTCCAACCAATTGAGATGATGTTTCACCTACCTCTGGGTCCATTAAAGACTCCTCCCATCTCCAGGCCTTCCCCTCTTCCTCCAATAGAGACTGGGGGAAAAGCCACCAAAACCATAACCAATACCATTTACATGATCTCTAGCACCAGTTTCCCTCTCGTCTCATTGACCATGGAAGATCCACCTGATCTATCCCGGCACCACTTACATGATGACGGAGATATCTGTAAGAATGCCTTCGGTTTTACCCCATTCCCTTTAAACCATAGTGTGCAATCGGTTCTTCTCATAAAAGACCAGATTCTGTCACCCCGCCTTGCCAACGACCTTTGTCTTGGCAAGGGGGCATACCTCTTCGCTGATTCAGATGGTCACCTCTTGAAGAAGCTGTGTAACGGGCTCTACCTCGAGAGAATCTATGCCTGATATAACCACTATGACTCCTTTATAGCATAGTTTTTTCCTTTTTTTGTTTTACAATGTTTTTAACACAAATCAAAGACCCCCATTCAGGGGTAGCACCATTAGTTGCTGATTCAGAGTCGCCCAGATCTTGTTCGAGACACCCCTCACACCTCTGGGCTCAAATTGCCATCTTTTATGTTATAATGAGACCATTGTCTCATGTTTAACAAGTAATTTTCGGGGCCACTTCCCGATAGTTACCATGGTTTATGCACCACATTGTGATACAAGTGTCTCTAGACCTATACTTGTGTCACACCTGCCTGCTGCAATTCATGCGGGATCCCAGACCATCTCTCAGAAGGCATATAATTTTATTTCAACATATAACTATCTAATCCACGCACCGCACCTTATGCGGGTATCTGGACCATCACCCGAAGGACGAATCATTTCCTTTGCATGCCTTAGGCATATAACTGCTTCCAGACTTGCACTTACATCACATATAGTCAAGTCCATCCACCACAGCTCACACATGACTGTCCTGACCTCTGTCTGAGAGCCACCTCGGTTTTCATGCCACTGCCGCATCGACTCGCGTGCCTCTGTCGTGATCTATCACGTGCATGTATTGGTATGTTTAAGAGCCACCTGCTCCATCCATACTGCACGAATGACCTTTGGGCCACTATCCATTGTCCTGACATGGGGGTACCACCAATTCCTCCTTGATCGGTTGACCATACTGGAGATTCCATTAAGCCCTTGTCTGACTCCTAAAAGAATTAAAAGATTGTTGAGCGCAGCTTCTTCCTTTCCCACTCGTTAAAGTATAGGAAAGGGCATCTACATTGTTTTGTTTGTCTCCTTTTGTGGACCATGTAAACTAACATCTGAAAAGGACCACCTTGGCACATTCAAGCCAAGACCGTTCCCCTCTGCATCCTTTTATGATTTCTCGGGAAGAGGGGCTGAACTGTACGAAAAATCTCACCATGGGTTTTCGTTAAGATCTTTTCTATCCTTCTCATCAAGAAAAGATTATCGAGAAAATTTGGTTTCATTCACGCTCGTAAAATTATCTGAATGACCTTCCAGTCAGTATAGGTTTAACCTTTTCTATCTTGATTATACTACCAATGGTAAATAAGTCTCCCATCCCCCAAAGAATGGGAGAGCTCTCCTATGTACACTTTTAACCTTTTTCAGGCACTGGAGACTACCAACAAAAAAGATACCCCAGTGGAGTCTTCTTCATGCTTTTAGACTCTCTAAAAATGAAAGCACCATTGAGCATTTATTTTCTCAGGCTCGCCAAAAATTCACAAGATCGTATGACAACGGTGTCTTTAGACACCACCCCAACATATAACAGTTCGGCAACATTCCCACTTTGGGTCACCTTTTTTCATAGTACTATGCGATGTGTGTTCCTTGGATCCCATCAATACCAAAAGTGCCTACTTTCCCCAAGAATTTCCCATCTGCAATTACATTCCCGGTATTACAGTGATGATCCCTTACCCATGAGTCAGCTTCATTTGCTACCTGGTTCGCCCTGCCATCATATTTTGAACAATGGAATTTTGAGTCCCTCATGATTCCCTGCCCCTGTTCAAATCCTCCCCCTCCCCTCCTATTTAGTGAGTCAGTCCTCATATTGCCTCACATCTTTCAGTTATCTCCCTCGCACTTCTGGTTAAGGAAACACCATTTCCTTGGCCATTTGTAGGTCTCCCTCTGTCGATGACAACAAACATATTCCAGAGGATAGACCTAGAGGTCCCTGTATCCTGGTTTCATTAACCTCATTGATGAGTTCCTTGGACCACTTGAGAGGAGTCCTTAGTGCCTCTCGAGATGGTTGTTTCTCACATGCTTGACTCTAGCTACATCATCACACCGTTGAGATTCATACAGGGTAATGGTCCATGCAGTATTTGGTCAAAGACCTTGGATGTCACCTAAATCTAGCACATTAATGAGTCTATTTGAGGGACCCCAATAGGTTCATTTCCCTTATGATTTTTGGGTTTCGTTGGAGTTAGTGTTTAGAAGCCCCATCAGTGCTTCTATATAGATTTATGATTGATGTAGCATATTGGTACCACAGAGACTCTAACTCTACGTCAGTGGGTCCCTACAACTATGTATCATTCTAGATCTAGCAGGCCATCAGTTGTGAGGATATAACATTCCATGAGAATGCCATGAGTCCAATATATCAATTCTTCATATTAGTATTGTATTCATCCTCTCATTGATGCAACCACTATTGTAACAAAAGTTGTACATGATTGGCTCTTGTATTATAGAGCTTAGATCACATTATTATTTTGACATTGTTACGAGCATGGGGATGCCCACCTCGTCCATATACATGTCACACATTATTTGTATCTCACCCATTTATGGGAACCATATTAATACTAAAACCAAAATCCACCATGCCCCATCCTAGGAAGAACCACCTCTCCCGAGAAAATCCTATGATGTCCATCGGTCATACGATGAGCTCCTGCTCTCACACATCCGGGGGCAATATTTTAACCCAAAAAATATCCCAATGAGCTCTACATGACCTACACCACCTAAAGACATCCATGCACGACCCTCATTTGACCCCCACACCCTCAGAAAGGATCGAAAATATGAAAAAGGGCTTAAAAACCCCTAAAAAGAGCCAAAATAGCTCTCATAGGGGATAAAACCTCCAAAAAGGGGTTAAAACCCCTCAAAGGAGCTTAAAACCCCCAAAGGAGCTAAGAATTGGGTGAAAGGGGATTAAAGCCCAAAAAAGGGGCTAAAGCCCTGACCAAGGGCTTAAAACCCTAAATCTCTAGGAAAAAGCTATAAATAGAGAGGTGGGGGTCACTCTGAAAACACTCCTTCTCTCCCTATCGTTATGATGCCTGTGTGAGTGCCTTGCGACCCTTTGCCTCTCAATGCATTCACCCTCCCTCTTCTCTATTGCTCCACAATCTAAGATTCCATCCCAAAGAGAGAGAGGTTCGTCCAAAGCTAGGGCATGGTGGCCCATTTCCACCCATACAAAAGTTATACTTGTGTTTTATGTCATTTTTATTGTAGTTTTCTAACATATTTTGTTTGCAGGATTCTTTGCTAATGCTTTGCTACAGGTATTCCATTGATTTCTTGTAGCCTTATTTGATTTCTAACCATTTCATGCAAGGTTTCATAGCTTGTCCCTAACCTTGTTTTGTGGGTTCTCTTCCAAACGCAACAAGGAACCCTACCCTTCCATCCTATAGACAGAAGGGAGTTGTTCCTGCCTATAGCTAGGGTGAAATCCCTACTACAATAACTATGGTCACAAATTCATCCATTGCTTTGATCATGAAGAAGTGCTAGAAGAGCACGTGGCATAGTTGATACAACTTGAAGAGGACCGCTTTATCGCAGGTTTCCATCTGCATGTCGATAAGGCTCGAAAGAAGGCTTGGAATGATCACCACATAAAGAACAAATAGTTTCATCAAGGACATTTGGTGCTGCTATATGACAACAAGTTCCTGAAGCATCTAGGTAAGTTACAGATGCATTGGTTAGGGACATATCTTCTTAATTCCATTACTTCTGGGAGAGCAGTTCAACTATAGCAATTAGATGGAGTGGTTCTTCCAAAACTGGTGAATGGTATCCGAATAAATCCCTATAGGATAGTGTTAGAATCGCATAGTGCTTAAGGAACTACAAAACAAAAAGGGATAGATAGCCAGAGGAAGGGTGCACTAGGAGGAAGTGGAGGCGCAAGTAGGGGAGTCAGTAGCATAGTTAGGAAGATCTGTCACAATAGTTATAGGGTTGTGACATAGTCAAATCAGCAATAAATGAAGAATAGTTAAACCAACTAATCGATGGCACTTGTTGAAGCGACGCGTATTGATGGCAGATCTGACCATTAGGTTGACAATATCGACAATGGATTTGGGAATTTAATGCATGATTTGGTCATGATGGTCGTGGTTGATTCGGTAATGATTACGATTGATCATCTGGATGCTATAAGAAGGTGCTCAACACGGGTTAAAAGCACCATTGTGCTAATTTAGGTTCAGAAGACTGTTGAAGTGAAGTTAAGCTCCAGAGCCCCTAAGTGTATTGTGAGAGCTACAAAGTGAAGAAGAGGGTGCATCACAACTATGAGGAATTGTTGCGGGATGCAAAGTAACCCCGACATAGTATAGATTTCGAGTGAGAGGGACTCACCAATCAGATTGGTTATGATTGTTGAATAAATTACCAGTATGTAGACCAGATCATCCTCTATATTGACGAAGAAGAAGCAAGGGCAGAAGCCTAGCTCCCCAATGCCGACGAAGAGGAAGACATGAACATCGGTGGGAGAGCAGGATGAAGCAGCCTCCCAGGCGGGTCCATATATCTTTGGTGTTGTAGAATAAGTAGTTCACATCAAGGTCTCTCTTAAGTACATCCTGGGCTACATCGCTCCAACCTAACCTAGTGCGCAGCCTCAGTGGCTAACCAAGAACCAGAAGTATTAGCCAAAGATGCCACCGGTGCCAAAAGGGATGGTGTGCACCACCGATATTGTATGAGCGTTGATGAAGATGAAGTATGATGACCATGAAATGTTGGCATTACAGGATGTAGCAAATGATCCTTATGAGTCGTTACCCTTGGTCGCTTGAGGACCCATAGTGCGTATCCCATAGCCATGGGTGCAAGGGTTGGATAAATCTGGGTTGCTAGGGCTCATCAACATGCCACATTTCGGGCGGCTGAATGAAGAAAATGCTTATGTGAAGAAACTCTTGGATTGCTTTTATGGAGGGAGATTGTGGTTGGACATGCTAGTTGCAATCATGGTGGATTTGATTTCGAAGATCACAGGGTTTCCAAAGGATGGGCCAGACCCATTGCAATACTTCAAAGGAAAGGATAATGATAAGTGACTTGTTGCATGGTTGAAGCTAAAGAATGACTTAGAGCACGATGGAAGAGCATCTCGCATTGATAACATCAATGACCACATGGTACACATTGAAACTAGGATATTAGTGAGAAATATTTTCCACAAGAACCGCCCCATCAAGTGTAATTCAGGGGTAATTGTGGGTGCACAACAATGCCCAGAAGGGGTACAAATGAATTGGTCTCTCTTCTTGTTGAACCAATTGACAAAGGATGCAATAGCAGTTCAAGATGGAGAGAGGACTTTCACATATAGCTGGCTATTTATCCTCATCGCATTAGTGCCGTGGATGTAGTGAGAGGATTACCAATAGATGGAAGTTGAAGCAGTTAAGGTGTGCAAAGGCGCAAGGTATCAAAACCTATGGTGGGTTGAGGAGCCTAGTAGGAAAGAGGATTGTGCGATTCACTTTTGGGTATACTGGGAAGCACTACACGCGACAGCAGTCAAAGTTCCCCAAATGTCCAATGTGGTTGCATCCAAATATCGAAGGATCACTTGGTTCTCCATAGGACCACACACCATTCATGTACAAGTTCGATGCAACCTAGATAAAAAATTGTTACCAATGTTGTATAAGGTGACAAATGAGGAATTGGAGGCAGTGATTGATGACTGGCCTGCAGCATGGCAGGAGCCAGTCAACACCACCGAATTATCAACAGGACCACCAGCAGATGCACTTGATGATCCGGTATGAAGAGATGACTAGGAGAGTCACCATGACTCTGATGGAGAATCATCAACAGGGACTTACCCAAAGGAACAACAAATCCTTGAGGAGATAGGGACCAAGAGGCAAATGGAGTAGCATGCGAGCAGCATCACAATTTCAGCAATGGAGGCGTAGCTACAACAACTTGTTGAAGCTATCAATGATGCAACCGATGCATCCTCTAAGGAAATTAAGAAGTCCACACAGGAAGGATTCACAAAGGTAAGATCTAAGTTGTATTCTGTTTATAATGTTGTTTCACTAAGAGCACCAGAGGATGCAGCTGTATAGGACTATGAGTTAATTAGCACCAAGCTATGGGCCAGGAATGGTCATATTCCCCCAACTACGATTGATGTTGGACGAGAGGATGTCAACTCCTTACTGCAGCAGCTGCATAATATTGCGGTGGATATCAATAAGTTTTCCACCGAGACCTTAGTACACATGCAGTGGGTCTCCAACTAGGAGTTGGATGATCATCAGAAGGAGATCAACGACGAGTACCTGCAGTCACAAGGATACATTGACGGAAGACAAAGCACAGGGAATAGAGGCACTAAAGAAGGAACAAGAGGAGCTCAAGATGAAGATGACATAATAAATCATAGAACTCAAGAAGGAAATTGATCACCTTCTTATTGAGAAGTAGCAACTTTTTTCTAGTCAGGGCCAAGTGGAGGAAGCCATTACAGATTCTTGTCAGTACATCCATGAAAGCACTGTAGAGTTGGATGCAATTGCAAAGGAAAAGAGTCTTGGGGAAGTTACCACACAACTCCAGCTAGACAACAACATTTTGAACATGCTAGTCTACCTAGACACAACCCCAGAGAAAATTGCAGAAATGAAGGGTGCCATCGAAGAGATAGTGACACAGTTTGAATAAATGGAGTAGAAGGCCAAAAATATCACTATAATGATGACACAATTTTGGGGTAGTGTCATTCAATATGAACAGTTAGAGAAACTGCCATAGAAGTTGTAGGAAGCTGAGGGTTAGTTGGAAACATTGAAGATGACACTAAGGACAATGCCACGAATTGTTTTAATTACACGGTCCACAGAGTTAAAGGAGCTATAGCAACAAGTTGTAAAATCTCAAGAGCAACAGTGGGAGCTCAATGACCAACTTGACGAGTTGCAAGAAATTGGATCCCAATTGTCAGTAAAAGAAGTCATTGTGTAGGAGGGAAAGAAGGAAGTGAATAAAAAGTTGGTGGAGCACCCATTAAAGTAGGATTTGCTTTGATGTTAGGACCTTGCTGAGAAAATTAAAACACAAGTAAAGGAGATCACTCAGTAGTACAACGACTTCAAGTTGAAAATTAATGAGTACACCATGTCCAACTAATGTGGCTTGAGGGAGAGCCACAAGATTGTATTGGGGGGCTGTTGGCAGGGGTTTTGGCCCAAGTTAGTTGCGCAACATCACGGATGTCGCGCAAGCTCAAAAGACACTGTGTAAGTGAAAGATGGCATGCAAGGCGGAAGATAGATTATTTTTAATATTTTGTATCACTTTTTGTACTTTTGGACCATATTTTGTGGATATTGGTCATTAGTTGGTAGAATCAGTTAGGAATTAGTTTGAAGTGGACTGTGAATGTAAAGGCGCAACCCTATAAATAGAAGAATAATTGTAAATAAAATTATGAAAAAGAAACCATCATGAAGAGGAGATCACAAAATGAGAATTGATTACTTGAACTTCAATTGAATTGTTGTATGTTTTGAATATATGGTTGATTGCACAGAAGTAATATGAAAAGACGAGGGATAATCTAAAATATTGTTATCTTTTTGTCTATTTCTGCAATCCAATGGTGAATGTGTGCGATATGGATCTATGATGCGATGTTTACTGCTTACAAATGATGTTATCTTTCTAGATTTGTTTGCACAACAACATGGTTGTTTTTGTGATGAATGAATGATGCGATCTTTTGAAGAGAAATGATGAATGGTTCTATTGATGATGAAGTGATTGGTTAGATCTAATAGATAATTTGATGAATTGTCAATTCCCATGATCGTCTTTTATTCTGTGGAAACTTGGTTCGATCGGACCTCCCTCAAACATCTCAGGTGATACTTCATCTTCTTCGCGGGTGTTGCCGGACAGGTTAAAACCTGTCTAGTTCGGTGCTTTGGGAGATCGTGGCGAG
>LPNX010905341.1:44859-59708 GCA_001517045.1 Pseudotsuga menziesii | reverse complement strand
GAGAGATATTGGTGGTTAATGGTTTAGATAGAGAGAGAGAGAGAGATAATGATGTTTAAGGGTTTATATATATATATATATATATATAAAGAGAGAGAGAGAGATTCGGGGTTGGGATTTTAGAGGGAGAGCAATAAAGGGAGGTAGTAGGTTAGAAGGAGAGAGAGAGAGATATTGGTTGTTATATGTTTAGAGATGGAGAGAGAGAGAAAGAGAGATATTTGGGGTTAGGGGCTTAGAAATAGAGAAATAAATTTTAAGATGGTGATTTAGAGAGAGATTGGGGTTCATGGGTTTAGAGGGAGAGAGATATTGGGGATTAAGGGTTTTGAGAGAGAGAGAGAGAGAGAGAGAAAGTTATGGGCTGCGTGGTTTAGAGAGAGAGAGAGAGTGATTGGGGGTTAGGATTTTAGAGAGAGAGAGATTGGGAATTAGAAGTTTAGAGAGGGAGAGAGATTCGGGATTATGGGTTTTGATGGAAAGGGAGGGTTAGGGTTTTAGTTAGAGAGAGAGGGATTGGAGGTTAGGGGTTTTGAAAGAGAGAGATTTGGGTTTAAGAGTTTAGAGAGAGAGTTAAGTAGAAAGATAAATATTGGGGATTAGTGGCTATTGTAGAAAAAATATTCCTATGGCTAGGGTTTAAGAGGCCATCAATGTATTGGGGTTGAAAGAGAGATGCATAGGGTTCTACAAGTATATATATGCAATTTTCGGAGATTAGAATGGTTCATAACTTATCCAAACAAAGGTTGATCCAAGCAGACCTTCAATCATCTTCTGGCTCCTCTTGCTCCTCTCCCTCCAAGAGACCTGCAAAATGAATTATACCTTCCTAAAACAAATATGACCACATATAAAGAAATGATAATCAAATAAACATGAAATAATGATCTGACTAACATCATCATATGATCATAAACGAAGATTCAATCACACATTGGACAATAATTTGGGAAGAAGAAGGACATCACATCTTTATTAATCTTGAAAACAAGTACAAATATACCTTCTCTTCAAGTTGGGCACTTCATGAAATCTTGATTTGGTTCTGCTGCTTCTCTTCTGCAAGGAACTTAGCCTCCAAGCTCTGCAACATAAGGAGAAAGACTCTAGGGAAAAGGTGTGGGAAAAGAGAGTCCCAATTCCTCTAGCATGACAATGCAAAAGTTCAAGTCTCCTCTCATGGACCTCCCTACCTCTATTTATATTCTTATGAAGAGATATGATCGAAGACAAAGTAGTTACAACTGAAGGAGTCAATTGCCAAGCTCTGCAACATAAGGAGAAAGACTCTAGGGAAAAGGTGTGGGAAAAGAGAGTCCCAATTCCTCTAGCATGACAATGCAAAAGTTCAAGTCTCCTCTCATGGACCTCCCTACCTCTATTTATATTCTTATGAAGAGATATGATCGAAGACAAAGTAGTTACAACTGAAGGAGTCAATTGCATAACCACCCAAACTTCAAAAAACTTTTTTTTTAACATCTACATGACGAACACACGGGTTGAAGAAACAACATTCATGTGTGCAGGAGGTACATGTGGGTTGCAATGTAAATAGTCGTGTATTTATGGCACAAGCAAGTATTATATAGACAAGTCATGTGCAACACGAGGGATTCCTTAAGGAAACTCGTGTGTGCATCAAAAATGTCATTTTTAGGGTACTTCTGGGCATTTTCAGACTTTGGTGTATTCTAAAAAGTAACTCAAATACCTTTCCAATGGTGTAAAGAAGAGGTAAAACAGAGTTACAAAACTCCATATATGGGTCCTCCAAGTTATGTTTTTTTTAGTGACTTTCATGAAGTGTTGTCATGCGACAAAATCATGGGAAAGTGGTGACAGGCATAGATGTGTCATTTTGAGCTATAACAGTGGCCTAGAGAGAGGAAAATGGAAAGAGGGGCAGAGAGAGAAAGAGAGATAGAGAGAGAGATTGGAAGTTAGGAGTTTAAAGAGAGAGAGACATTAGTGGTTAGGGGTTAGAGAGAGAGAATGGGGGTTAGGGGTTTAGAGGGAGAGCGAGATGGGAGGATAGGGGTTGTGTGTGTGAAAGAGATTAGGGTTTATCTATTTAGAGGGAGAGCAAGATATTGGGGGTTAGGGTTAGGGGTTAAGGTTAGGGTTAGGGTTTTAGATGGAGAGAGAGAGAGAGAGGCAATGTGTGTTAAGGGTTTAGATTGATAGATAGAGAGGGAGAGAGAGAGAGGGAGAGAAAGTGATAGAGAGATATTTGGGGTTATCAATTTAGAGAGAGGGATTGGGGATTAGAGGTTATAGAGAGAGAGAGAGATTGGGGGTTAGGGGTTCTATGTGTGAGAGAGAGAGAGAGATTGGAGGTTACAAGTTTACATATAGAGAGAGATTGGGTGTTAGGGGATTATAGAGAGAGAGAGAGAGAGAGAGAGAAATAGTAAGACAAAGATTCATATTTAAGGGTTTAGAGATAGAGAGAGAGATATATAGAGAGAGACAGAGAGATGGGAGGCTAGTGCTTTATAGAGAGATAAATTGGAAAATATGTGTTTAGAGAGCTAGAGAGAGAGAGAGAGAAAGAGAGATTGAGGGTTAGGGGTTTAGTGAGAGAAAGAGTGGGGGTAGGTTTTATGGGTTTCGATATATAGATAGATTGGGGTTTATAGGTTTAGATACATAGAGAAACAGAGAAATAGAGATTAGGTGTTAGAATTTTAAAGAGAGAGAGATAAAGGTCTAGGATTTTAGAGAGAGAGAGAGATTGTGTGTTAAGGGTTTAGAGAGGCATTGGAGGTTAGGGGTTTAGATAAAGAGACAGACGGGGAGAGAGAAAAAGATTGGAGGTTAGGTCTTTAAAGAGATAGATTGGTTGTTAGGGGATTAGAGAGAGAGAGAGAGGAAGATTAGGGTTTAAGAGATCAGAGAGAGAGAGATTAGGGTTTAATGGATTAGAGAGAGAGAGATTGGAGCATATGGGTTTAGAGAGAGAGAGAGAGATTAGGGATTAGTGGTTTGTAGATAGAGAGAGATATATTGGAGGATAGAGGTTGTCAGAGAGAGAGAGAAAGAGAGAGATAGTGGGTTAGAGGTTGGGGGTTTAGAGAGAGAGAGAGATTTAGGGTTCAAAAAGATAAAGAGAGAGAGTAAGAGAGAGATTGGTGGTTGGGGTTTTAGAGAGAGGGGGGGTGTTTAGAGATTGAGAGAGAGAGATATTGAAGTTAGGTGTTTATAGAGAGAGAGATATGGGTTACAGTTTTAGAGAGAGAAAAATATTTCCAGTTAGGGGTTTAGAGAGAGAGAGAAATATAAATAGAGAGATTGGGGATTAGGTTTTTGGGAGGGAGAGAGCGCGCGCGCGCGCGCGAGAGAGAGAGAGAGAGAGAGAGAGAGAGAGAGAGAGAGAGAGATTAGGAGATAGGTGTTTAGACAGAGATAGAGAGAGGGGGGGTTAGGGGTTTCTACAAAGATAGAGAGAGAGAGGGTTTAGAGAGAGAGAGAGAGAAAGAGAGAGATTGAAGTTAGGTGTTTAGAGAGAAAGATATAGGGGTTATGGTTTGAGAGAGAAAAATATTGCAGGTTAGGGTTTTAGAGAGAGAGAGATAAATATAAATAGAGAGATTAGGGATTAGGTTTTTGAGAGAGAGAGAGAGAGAGAGAGAGAGAGATTAGGATATAGGAGTTTAGACATAGATAAAGAGAGGGGGGGTTAGGGGTTTATATAGAGAGAGAGAGAAAGAGAGAGCAGAGGATTGGGGGTTAGTGGTTTAAAGAGAAAGACGTAGCAAATTGGGGTGTAATGGTTTAAATAGAGAGATATATAGGATTGGGGGTTAGTGGTTTAAATAGAGAGAGATAGAGGATTGGCGGTTAGTGGTTTAAATAGAGAGAGATAGAGGATTGGGGGTTAGTGGTTTAAAGAATGAGAGAGATAAAGGATTAGGGTTAGAGGTTTAGAGAGGGAGAGAATGTTGGTTTAGTGTTTAAGAAAGAGAATGGGAGTTAAGGATTTAGTGAGAGAGAGAGAGAGACTAAGTATTTAGAGAGAGAGAGAGAGAGAAATAGAAAGAGAGATTGGAGGTTAGGGGATTATAAGGAGATGGATTTAGGATGAGTGGTTTAGAGAGAGAGAGAGAGAGAGAGAGATTGGAGGTTAAGGGCTTAGATATAAAGAGAGAAAGTTTGGGGTTTATTGATTTTGAGAGAGAGAAATGGAAAAAGAGAGAATCAGGGTTAGGGGTTTAGAGAGAGAGAGAGAGAATTGAGGTCTGTGGTGATAGAGAGAGTTATTGGGGGTTAGGGGTTAGAGAGAGAGAGACAAACAAAGACTAGGTGTTAGATGTTTAGAGAGAGAGATACAGATAGATATTCAAGTTTAGGGGTTTAGAAAGAGAGAGATACAATTGAGGATGATGAATTAGAGAGAGCAAGAGAGATTGGGGTTTTGGGGTTTAGAGAGAGAGAGATTGGGGTTTTGGGGTTTAGAGATAGAGAGAGAATGATATTTGGGGTTTATGGGTTTTGAGAGAGAGATAAAGATATGGGATGCAGGATTTAGAGAGAGAAATAAAGAGGGATATTGGGGATTAAGAGTTTAGAGAGATAGATAGAGAAATACATTGGGGGTTATGGGTTTAGATAGAAAGAGAGGGTTATGGTTTTAGATATATATATATATATATATATATATATATATAGAGAGAGAGAGAGAGAGAGAGAGAGAGAGAGAGAAAGAGAGAGAGAAATTGGCGATTAGAATTTTGGAGAGAGAGATAAGTAGAAGGATAAATATTGGGGGTTGGAGGGTCTAGAGAGAGGAAAAGGGAGAGGGAGGGAGAGATTGGAGTTTAGCGGTTCAGAGAGAGAGATTGATATTCGTGGTTAGGGGTTAGAGAGAGAGAGAATGGGGGTTAAGGGTTCAGAGAGAGTGTGATAATGAAGGATAGGGGTCATGAGAGAGAAATTTTTGGGTTTAGCAATTTAGAGGGAGAGCAAGAGATTGGGGGTTAGGGGTTTAGATGGAGAGAGAGATATAGAGATTGGGGGTTAGAATTTTTGTGATAGAGGGACAAAGAGATATTGGAGGTTACATGGTTATAGAGAGAGATTGGGGTTAGTGTATTAGGGAAAGTGAGAAATATTAAGACAAATATTTGGGTTTATAGGTTTATAGAGAGAGAGGGAGGGAGAGATTACAGGTTAGGGTTAGAAAGAGAGAGAGAGGGAGAGATTGAAGGTTAGGGGATTAGCGAGAGAGAGAGGGAGAGATTGCAAGTTAGGGGTTTAGAGAGAGAAAGGGATTGTGTATTAGTGGTTTAGAGAGAGAGAGGTTGGGGGTTAGCAGTTCAGAGAGAGATAAATAGAAAGAGAGATATTGGGGGTTAGAGGTTTAGAGAGAGAGAGAGAATGGAGATTACAGGTGATAGAGAGAGTGAATGGGGGTTAGGACTTTAGAGAGATATATTGGGTGCTATGGGTTTAGAGATTGAGAGAGAAAGAAAGAAAGAGATTGGGGGTTAGAGACATATAAAGAGAGAGAGATTGCAAGTTAGGGGTTTAGAGAGAGAGATATTGGAGATTAATCGTTTAGACAGAGAGATAGAGAGAAGTTGGGGATTAAGGGTCTAGAGAGAAAAGGAAATAGAAATAGAGAGATTGGGGGTTAGGGGTTTAGAGAGAGAGAGAGAGAGAGAATGGATATTAGAGGTGATAAAGAGAGAGATTGGGGGTTAGTGGTTTAGAGAGAGATGTATATTGGGGGTTAAGATAAATAGAGAGAGAGAGAGAGAATGGGGGTTAAGGGTTTTGATAGAGAGAAAGATTGGGAGTTAGGGGTTTAGAGAGAGAGGAGGAGGAGGATATATATTTAGAGAGAGAGGGAGAAAGGGGGTTAAGTTTTTAGAGAGAGAGAGAGAGAGATTAGCGGTTAGGATTTTTGAGACAGAAAGAATGGATGTTAGGTGTTTGGAGGGAGATAGAGATCGGGCATTAGTGGCTTTGAAAGAGATAGAGAAATAGAAAGACAAATATTGAGAGTTATGGGTTTAGAGAGAGATATAGAAATTAGGGGTTATGGGATTAGAGAGAGATATAGAAATTAGGGGTTATGGGATTAGAGAGAGAGGAAGATATTGGAGTCTAGGGGTTCATAGAGACAAAGATATTGGGGGTTAGGGGTTTAGATAGATAGATAGAGAGATAGATTAGGGGTTAAGGGTTTAGAGAGAGAGAGAGAGAAAGAAAGAGATTGGGGTTTAGAGGATTAGAGAGAGAGAGGTAAATAAAGAGATTGGGGGTTAGGGGATTCTAGAGAAAGAGAGGGTATGGGTTAGGGGTTTAGAGAGAGATAGAGAGAGAAAGAGGTGGTTATGGTTTTAGACAGTGAGAGAGAGACAAAGAGATAGGAATATAGAGAGATCGAGGGTTATGGGCTAAAAGAGAGAAAGAGAGAGAGGATGGGTTTTAGGGGTTTAGAGAGAGAGTGTGTCTAGGTTAGGGATTAGATAGAGAGAGAGAGAGAGAGAGAGAGAGAGAGAGAGAGAGAGAGAGAATGATGTTCAATGGTTTAGAAAGATAAAGAGGGAGGGAGATATTCAAGCTTAGGGTTTCATAGAGGGAGAGAAAGATACAGGGGGTTAGAGAGAGAGGTATTTTGGGTGTTAGGGGTCTATAGATAGAGATAGATTGGGGGTTAGGAATTTAAAGAGAGTCTATGAGAGGTATTTTGGGTGTTAGGGGTCTATAGATAGAGATAGATTGGGGGTTAGGAATTTAAAGAGAGTCTATGAGAGAATGATATTGTAGGTTAGGGTTTTATAGAGAGAGAGAGAGAGAGGTTGTAGATTAAGGATTTAAGGTTAGGGGTTAAGAATAGAGAGAGAGAGAGAGAGAGAGAGAGAGAGAGATTGGGGATAATAGGTTTAGAGAGAGAGACCAATTAGAGTAGAGAGAGAGAGTAGGAGTTAGGGACTTAGAGAGAGAGAGAATGAGAGAGAGAAATAGAAAGAGAGCCTGGAGGTTAGGGGATTATAGAGAGAGAGAGATATTGGGGACTAAGGGATTAGAGAGAGAGAGATTAAGGGTTAGGGGCTTAGAGAGAGAGATTGGGGATTAGGGGCTCAGAGAGAGAGAGATTGGGGATTAGGGGCTTAGAGAGAGAGAGAGAGATTGGGCATTAATGGTTCATAGAGAAAGAGAGATTTGAGGTTAAAGGTTTAGAGAGAGAGAGGTAAGGGGTTACGAGTTTATGAAGAGAGATAGATTGGAGGTTATGTGTTGGGAAAGAGAGGGATAGGAGCTTAGCGATTTACAGAGATAGATATATAGAGTGAGAGAGAATGAGACATTAGGGTTAGGGATTTAGAAAGAGAGAGAGATTAGGGATTAGGTGCTTAGAGAGAGAGAGAGAGATTGGGGGTTAGGGGCTTAGAGAGAGAGAGATGGGATGTTAAGGGTTTAAAGAGAGAGAGATTGGAGGTTAAATGTTTTTAGAGAGAGAGAGGTTGGGGGTTAGGGATTTAGAAAGAGAGATAGACTAGAGGTTTTGAGTTGGGATAGAGAGGGATAGGAGGTTAGCAATCTAGAGAGACAAAGATGGAGACCTGGTGAGAATGAGATTTTGGGGTTAGGTATTTAGAGAGAGAGAGAGAGAGAGAGCAGTAAGGGATATAGTGACATAGATAGATAGATTAGCAGTAAGGGGTCTAGTGCATGCGCGCGTGCACACGAGAGAGAGAGAGAGAGAGAGAGAGAGAGAGAGAGATTGGAGGCTAGGATTTAGGATTTTAGAGATAGATATTTGGGGTTAGGTGTTTAGATAGAAAGATAGATAGAGAGAGAGCGAGAGGGAGAGAGAGAGAGAGAGAGAGAGAGAGAGAGAGAGAGAGAGAGAGAGAGAGATTTTAGGTTAGGGGTTTACAAATAAAGAGAGATTGCTGGTTAGGGGAGAGATTGGATGTTAGGGGTTCTCTCTATCTCTCTCTCTCTCTCTCTCACACACACACACAGATTGGTGGCTAGGGGTTGAGAGAGAGAGATATTTGGGTTTAGGGGTTTAGAGGGAGAGATATAGATTAGGGTTTGTGGAAATTGAACCAGGTGATAGATTAATTTTACTCACAACAATTAACAATTGATCATGCAAAATCACTCACAAAAGAGACTGAAATTGGAGCTGAACACTAAATTTTATTAACTGAGTGTACAATAGCCAACCCTATAATAACATAGGCTGCTGAATAAATAAAATACATCAAGGATTCGAATGCATGAGGATCAAATCAAATCTAGCATAAAGCAGGCTTACTAAAAATAAGCAAATCCCCCATAGGTGTAAAAAGCTGATCCCAAATCTGTCATGGAGCTCACGAATTGGAAAAATGGATTAGGAAAGCTAAAGAGTGGTGGAATGGAAGCTCATACATGCTTGTGCAAGGAGAAAAGAGTGGAGGATGAAGAGGATAAAAAACTAGTTCACCTCACCTAGTCTAGCTTTTTCATTTGCCTTAAAACACTGAAAAAGCGGGGAATAAAGCAGAAAAAGCAAAAGGGTGCCTAGGAGGCCAGGAATAAAGTAGATTTGAGTCCTTGGACTTTCCCATGTGCTACATGAGCCAAATAAGGCAAGTTTGACCACTATGGATAGGTAAAAGACAACTTGCACAAGGTGGGACACATGAACTAGGCTAATAAGACAAAAATAATTAAATTAATGTCTAAGTGGGTAAACTATGGGTTGATTATTCTAACACCCCCCCTTAATCCTGGCTTATGAGTAATATATCATAAAATTATAGAGCCTAGAAATAAGGCATAGTCACCCTTTTACATACTGCATGTCCATACAACCAAGGAAAGAGGCAAAACCAACTTGGGAAAATCCTCCCTTAAACATGGACTGTAAAACAAAATTTGGAAATCTTGTCTTCACTCATGCTTCACTGCATGATCAGCAATCCCCAGCAGTGATTTGAGATTGCTGAAGGTCTTCTCACAAAATGCTTTGGTAAAGGTATCAACTACTTGTTCTGAAGATGAACAGAAGAGTAGGTGAATGGTGCCATCATGCACAAGTTCTCTGATGTAGTGCATATGGATCTCAATGTGTCTGGTTCTCTGCTTCTGAACTGGATCTTTGCAGATTCGAATGGTACTCTGGTTATCACAATAGATAGTAGTTGAGTACTCTGGTTCGAAGCCACACTCTCCAAGTAAACCCTGCAACCATAAACATTGAGTTGCTGCATTAACAACTCCTCTGTACTCTGCTTCTGTAGCTGAGAGTGCAATGGCACTCTGTTTCTTGCTTGACCAGCTGATTGGCCCTTCTGCAAGCATGAACACATATCCTGATGTGGAATTTCTCTCTGTGCTATCACCTGCCCAATCACTGTCAGTAAATCCAATCAAATCAAGATCGGATTTTGCTTTATAGAAGATCCCATGTGTCCTTGTTCCCTGAACAAAGTTAAGGATCCTTTTGGCTGCTTTCCAATGGATCTCTTGAGGCTGATCCATGAATCTAGAAGCCACACTTAATGCATAAAAAATATCAGGTCTAGTATGTGTCAGATACAACAAACATCCAATCAATTGCCTATATAGTGTATTGTTTACCATAGGTGAAGAATCAGCTTCTTCCAGCTTCACTCCTGAAAGGAAAGGAGTTTTGCTTGCTTTGCAATACTTCATTATGAATTTGTTCAGCAAGTCCAAGGCATATTTGGACTGGTGCACCTTGATTCCAGCTTTTTTTTGAGCAATCTCAAGCCCCAAAAATTGACTTAAGAGCCCCAAATCTGTCATGGAGAAGGCTTGGTTCATAGCATCCTTTAAGGAAGCAATCTCAGCCTTTGAGCTTCCTGTAATGAGGAGGTCATCAACATATAACAAAATAATCATTAATGAACCATTAACTAACTTTAAATAGACATTTGGATCTGATTTTCACTGAACAAAATTCAGTGATAGCAAGAAGCTATCAATCTTGGCATACCAAGCCCTGGGGGCTTGCTTTAGCCCATACAATGACTTTCTCAACCTGCACACAAGATAAGGGTTAGTAGCAAAACCTTGAGGCTGCTTCATATATATCTCTTCAATGAGATATCCATTCAGGAAGGCACACTTTACATCCATGTGATGTACCTCCCATTACCTTGAGGCTGCAATGGCTAAGGCTAGCCTGATGGAGTCCATCTTTGCCACTGGTGCAAAGGTCTCATTGTAATCTATGCCATGAACCTGTGAGTAGCCCTTGGCTACCAATCTGGCCTTGTACTTCAATGGTGAACCATCAGAAGCAAATTTGGTCTTATAGACCCACTTACACTGGACTAACTTTCTTCCTGGAGGAAGATCCACTAGCTCCCATGTGTTGCTCTTCTGGAGTGAGTTGAAATCCTCCTTCATGGAAGCTTTCCATCTTGGATCTCCTACTGATTCTTCATATGTTTGAGGATCAGACTCCACCATCAAATAGCATTTTTCAGAAAACATAGGATCCTTCATGCACATACCACTCTCAAATTGAGATCTAGTCCTCCTTGGGTCATTGGGATCCCCAGCTAGCTCTCCTGCTGCATGTAGTGTCTTGGATGCCCATTTTGGCCTTGTAGGGATGTTAGGGTCTGCAATAAACTCATATCCATCATACAAATCAGAATCAGCATGTTCAACAAACTCTTTACTTACTTCTTGAGGTTCAGGTGGTGAAGAGGCTTCACCAACTTCCACTGCTGCAAGGGGTTCTTCTTCAAACTGAACACACCTTTCAATGAAGGCTTTGTTTGTGCTCAAATTTATCAACTTGTACCATTTTGAATCTTCAGAGTATCCAACAAAAAGAAACTCTTGGCTTTGGGGCTGCAAAGCCTTCCTCTTCTCTGTTGAAATTCTAGCCCAAGCCTTTGAGCCAAAAATCCTGAAATGGGTCACACCTGGCTTGTGCCCACTCCATGCTTCGAAGGGAGTCATGCCATCAAGATGTTTATGAGGCACCCTATTCTGAATATAGGCTGCACAATTGATATCTTCGGCCCAATACTTTGGTGGAAATTTTTTTCCCTCCATCATGCATGTTGCCATCTCCTTCAGTGATCTGTTCTTCCTCTCAGCAACACCATTTTGCTGTGGTGTGTAAGGGATAGAATGTTGCATCTGAATACCTGAATCTGCACAATAATTAATAAACTCAGACTTCACATACTCACCACCATTGTCAGATCTAAGGACCTTGAGTTTCCTCCCAGACTGGTTTTCAACCAAAGCCTTAAAGACTTTGAAGAGGCCAAAAACTTCAGCCTTGTGTTTCAGGAAGTAAACCCAACAATACCTGGAAAAGTCATCAATAAAATTCAATGCATATTTGGCCTGACTCATGGACATATGAGGGAATGGGCCAGCAACATCACTGTGGATCATATCAAGGGGTGCAGAGGTTCTCTCATGACTAGCTCTCTCAAATTTGTGATCTGGGTGTTTTCCTAGGATACAACCTTGGCAGACTCATTTGGAAAATTTTATCTTGGGCAACCCTATGACCATCTCTTTTTCACTAAGATCAGAAAGATATTTGTATTTTAGGTGGCCAAATCTTTCATGCCAAAGCTTGCTATCCTCATTAGCATGAATCAGAAGAGCGGAGCGGTTTGAGTAAGGTAGGAAGTGTGAGAACATGTATACCTTTTGAGCATGATTTGCAACTCCTTTTGCAATGACTCTACCACTTGAGATTTCTGTGATCTCAACTTCATCAGGGGAGAATATGACCTTCTTAGGAGACCCAGTGTGGGTCATCTGGTACACTGATAGGAGGTTGGAGGCAAGACCAGGCACATACAGCACATTGCTGAACTGACCATGATCAAGATCTATCCTTCCTTTGCCTAAACTTTCAGTGAGAGAGTCATCTCCCAGTACTATTGATGGTCCTTTTGACTTGTCCAGTTAGGAGAATGCCTCCTTAGTCGAAACCATGTGTCTTGAAGCTCCAGAATCAATGATAAAACTGGGTGAGCTTGATGTGCCAGCAACTAGAGCATGAACTCTCTCTCTGTCATCTGAACTTGATCCTCGTTCTCTCTTCTTTGAGCTTTCTAGAAGGGAGATGACATTCTTCTCCAGGAGTTGGGTCAGCATATCTATTTGCTTCTTCATACAAGAGCTTTCAGTGTGATTGCCCTTATTGCAGTATGCGCACTTGCTCATTTCACCTTTGTTTTTCTTCTTCTGGTAGTTCTTCTTGGGACCTTGTGGATCCTCCGGAGACTGTTTTTTGTCTCTCTTTTGCTCAGGTGGATTTTTAGATTTCTTTTTTCTTTTTGAATCCACCTTTGAATCTCCAGTAATCAAAGCTTGATCTTTGGATGGTTTGATGGTTCCCATCATCACCAGCTTGTCCTATTCTTGTGTGAGAGATTCCGTGAAATATGCAAGGCTAGGCATCTTCCAGGTTCAAGCTGTCATTTTTGTGGCATAGAAGGTCGAAACAAACATTGAATAGTCAGGGCCTAGCTTCGAGAGGATGGCCAGGATGAGCTGATCATCTTTCTTTTCAATCCCACACTGTTTCAGCTGCAAAACTAGTTCTTTGAACTTGGAGAAATATAGCTGCAGGGATTCAAAGCTATTTGGACTCAGAGAAATCAGCTCATTTTCGATTTGATGTCCCCTCATCTCATCTGTCTTTCCAAAAATATCAGCAATATTCTCCCATACTTCATTCGATGATGTCAATCCATCAAGATGGAAAAGGAGGTCTCTGGAAATACTCAGACACAGGAGGCCATAAGCCTCATCCCTCCTGTTGTGGCATTTTATCTTCTTTGCAGCTGCATTGGGCTATGCTTCTGCTGCCATAGTCACCCTGTAGAGGCCTTTTTCTCTCAACAGTATCTCCATATCTGCTTTCCATTCAAATAAATTGAAGGGAGTCAAGATAGTTTTCTGTGATTGATCCATAGCTTAGAAAATCAGTCCCGGCTGTCAGTAGAAGCCTCCCAGTCACTGATGTCGAAACTACAAAACAATTTTTAAAGGAGAGAAACAATCTACAATGGCTCTGGTACCATGTGGAAATTGAACCAGTTGATAGATTAATTTTACTCACAACAATTAACAATTGATCATGCAAAATCACTCACAAAAGAGACTGAAATTGGAGCTGAACACTAAATTGTATTAATTGAGTGTACAATAGCCAACCCTGTAATAACATAGGCTTCTGAATAAATAGAATACATCAAGGATTCGAATGCATGAGGAGCAAACCAAATCTAGCATAAAGCAGGCTTACTAAAAATAAGCAAATCCCCCATAGGTGTAAAAAGTTGATCCCAAATCTATCATGGAGCTCACAAATTGGCAAAATGGCTTAGGCAAGATAAAGAGTGGTGGAATGGAAGCTCATACATGCTTTTCCAAGGAGAAAAGAGAGGAGTATGTGTAGGACAAAAAACTAGTCAACCTCACCTAGTCTAGCTTTTCCTTTTGCCTTAAAACACTGAAAAAGCAGGGAATAAAGCAGAAAAAAGTAGAAGGGCGCCTAGGAGGCCAGGAATAAAGCAGAATTGATTCCTTTAGCTTTCCCATGCGCTACATGAGTCAAATAAGGAAATTTTTACCATTATAGATAGGCAAATGACAACTTGCACAAGGTGGGGCACATGAACTAGGCAAATAAGACAAAAATAATGAAATTAATGTCTAAGTGGGTAAACTATGGGTTGATTATTCTAACAGGGTTCAGGATTTTAAATAGAGAGAGATATTGGGGTTTAGGAGTTTAAAGTGAGATAAAGAGAGGGAGAAAAAATATTAAGAGTTATTGGTTTAGACACACAGAGAGAGACCCCGCTACCTCATCATCACATTTTTTTTAGGTATTTCTTGTTTTTTGGGTAGTAGGGTCTATCAAAAGTATGCAGTGTGGGTATTGGTTGGATGCAAAATCAAATTCCGCATCCTACGAGCTCTCCCAATCGAAATTTGACTAAAAACATAGGGAGATATGTCGAAAATACGAACACAAACAGTAGTGTTTTTCTTTTTTTCTCCAAAATTAATAAATATTATTTTATTATTTTAACTATTATTTTATTATTTTCCTGAGAAGGCCCATTTTAGACCTCAAAATTCCTCTAATGAAGTGGTGTATATATATTGAGAGAGATAAAAAGAGAGAGATATGGGATTAGTGGTTTACAGAGAGAGTGATAGATTAGGGGTTAGTGGCTTAGGGGTTTAGCGGTTTCAATAGATATAGAGAAATTAGGGGTTAGGGGATTAGAGAGAGAGAGATTGGAGACTAGGTGTTCATAAAGAGAGAATAGGAAAATAGAGATAGATAAATTAGGGGTTAGGGGATTAGAGAGAGATATTGGAGGCTAGTGGTTCATAGGGAAGAGATATTGGGGGTTAGGGGTTTAGAGAGGGAAAGAGAAACAGAGAGATTTAGGGTTATGGGTTTAGAGAGCCTAGAGACAGATTCAGGGTTATGGGCCTAATTAGAGAGAAAGACAAATAGAGAAATAGGGTTTTAGAGAGAGAGGGAGATTGGGGTTTATGGGTTTAGAGAGAGAGAAAGATTTAAGGTTAGTGGTTTAGAGAGATAGAGGGATATATAAATAAAGATATTGGAGTTTAGGGATTAGAGAGAGAGATTGAGAGAGATATTGCATGTTAGGGGTTTGGTGAGAGAGAGAGAGAGTATCATTATAGGTTTAGAGAGAGAAAGAGAGAGTGAGGGGTTTGGATAGTGAGAGAGAAAATGAGAGAGAGAGTGATGGAGTGTGTGTGAGAGAGAGAGAGATACATACAAAGATCAAGGGTTAGGGGTTCAAAGAGAGAGAGAAAGAGAGATTGGGTGTTAGGGG
>LPNX010905341.1:0-44743 GCA_001517045.1 Pseudotsuga menziesii | reverse complement strand
GGGCCTTGGTGGTTAGGGGTTTAGAGAGAGGGAGAGAGAGATATTGGGGGTTAGAGGTTTAGAGAGAGATGTCAATTAAAGGTTAGGGATTTAGACAGAGATAGAGAGAGAGATAGAAATACAAAGAGAGATTAGAGGTTAGGGGATTAGAGAGAGATGGATTTTGGATTAGCGGTTTATATATATATATATATATATATAGAGAGAGAGAGAGAGAGAGAGAGAGAGAGAGAGATAGAGGGTTTAGAGAGAGAGAGAGGTTGGTTGTTATGGATTTAGAGAGAGAGAAATAGAAAGATAGATATTGGGGGTTAGGGGTTTAAAGAGAGAGAGAGAGATAGAGGAGGTTAGTGGTGATAGAGAGAGTGACTGGGGGTTATCACTTTAGAGAGAGAGAGAGAGAGATTGGTTGTTAGATGTTTAGAGAGGGAGAGAGAGAAAGAGAGAGATTCATGGTTATGGGTTTAAAAAGACAGAGATACATTTGAGGATGTTGATTTAGAGAGAGAGAGATTGTGGTTGATGGGTTTAAAAAGACAGAGATACATTTGAGGATGTTGATTTAGAGAGAGAGAGACTGTGGTTGATGGGTTTAGAGAGAATGAGAGATATTGGGGCTTAGGAGTTTAGAGAGAGACAAAGAGAATGAGATTTGGGGTTATGGGTTTTGAGAGAGAGAGGGAAAGTTATGGGATGCAGGGTTTAGAGAGAGAGGAAGAGGGAGATTAGGGTTTAGGATTTTAGAGAGAGAGGGAGAAAAACAAGTGATTGTGGGTTAGGAGTTTAGAGAGAGAGGGATTGGGGATTATGGGTTTAGATAGAAAGAGAGGGTTATGGTTTTATAGAGAGAGAGAGAGAGAGAGAAGGATTGGAGGTTAGGGGTTTTGAAAGAGAGAGAAGGATTGGAGGTTAGGGGTTTTGAAAGAGAGAGATTGGGGGTTAAGGGTTTAGAGAGAGAGAGAGAGAGAAGTAGAAAGACAAATATTCAGGATTAGTGGTCTAGAGAGAGGAAAATGGAAAGGGAAGGAGAGAGGGAGGGAGTTTGGAGGTTAGTAGTTTAGAGAGAGAGAGAGATAGATTAGTGGTTAATGGTTATAGAGAGATAATGGGGGTTAGGGGTTTAGAGAGAGTGTGAGATGGGAGCATAGTGGTTGTAAGAGAGAGAGATTGGGGTTTAGCAGTTGAGAGAGAGAGCGAGATATTGGGGGTTAGGGTTAGGGATTTAGATGGAGAGAGAGAGAGAGAGAGAGAGAGAGAGTTGGGTTTATGGGTTTAGAGAGAGAGAGAGAGAATGGAGGTCAAGGGAATACAGAGAGAGAGAGAGAGAGAGAGAGATTGTTGGTTAGGGTTTTTCTTTGAGAAAGACAAAGAAGCATTGGAGGTTACAAGTTTAGAGATAAAAAGAGATTGGGGGTTGGGGGATTAGAGAGGGAGAGAGAGATATAGGAAGACATATATTCAGGTTTAGGGGTTTAGAGAGACAAAATGATTGGGGATTAGTTGTTTGGAGAGAGAGGGAGATTGCAGGTTAAGGGTTTAGAGAGAGAGAGAGGTTGGGGGTTAGGGGTTTAGAGAGAGAGAAATTGAAAGAGATATATTGAGGATTAGGGATTTAGAGAGAGAGACAGAGTCTAGGTTAGGGATGATAGATAGAGTGCTTCGGGGTTAGGATGTTAGAAGGAGAGAGAGAGAGAGAGAGAGAGAGAGAGAGAGAGAGAGAGAGAGAAATAGTTTGGTGGTTAGGTGATTATAAAGAGAGAGAGAGATACATTTCAGGTTAGGGGTTTAGTGAGAGATAGATTGGGAGTTAGACGTTTAGAGAGAGAAAATGAGATTTGGGGTTAGAGGTTTAGAGAGAGAGAAAATTATATTTGGGGTTAGATGTTTAGAGAGAGATAATGAGATTTGGGGTTAGAGGTTTGGAGAGAGAGAGAGAGAGGGATTGGGGGTTTAAACAGAGAGAGAGGGTTATGGTTGTAGAGAGAGGGAGAGAGATTGGGGGTTTAAACAGAGAGAGAGGGAGAGATATTGGAGGTTAGGGGTTTCAAGTGAGAGAGATTCGGGGCTAGGGGTTTAGAGAGAGAGATGTGAGGTTAGGGGTTTAGAGAGAGGGAGAGAGAGATTTGAGTTCTGGTGTTAGAGAGAGCCAATGGGGGTTAGAGTTTAGGGTTTTAGAGAGAGATAATGACATTGGAGGATAGGGGTTGTGTGTGTGTGTGTGTGAGAGAGAGAGAGAGAGAGAGAGAAATTTTGGGTTATAGGTTTTGGGAGAGAGAGAGAGATTGGGGATTAGAGGTTTATAGAGAGATAGATTGTTAGAGATTTAGAGAGAGATATAGATATTGTTAGAGGTTCAGAGAGAGAGAGATTGGGGGCTAGGGGTTCTGTGTGTGAGAAACAAAAAGATAGATTGGAGGTTACGAGTTTACATATAGAGAGAGATTGGGGGTTAGGGGATTATATATATATAGAGAGAGAGAGAGAGAAATAGTAAGACAGATTCAAATTTAAGGGTTTAGAAATAAAGATAGACAGAGAGAGAAAGAGAGAAGTTGGAGGCTAGTAGTTTATAGAGAGATAAATTAGAAAATATGTATTTAGAGAGCTAGAGAGAGAGAGAGATTAGAAGTTAGGGGTTTAGAGAGAGAGAGATATTTAGGTACAATCATTTAGGGAGAGGGAGATTAGGGTTTGGGGGTTTAGAGAGAGAGATTTTAGGTTAGGAGTTTATAGAGAGAGAGAGAGAGAGAGAGAGAGAGAGAGTGATAGAGTGGGGAATAGGGTTTAGGGTTTTAGCTAGATAGATAGAGAGATTGGGGTTTAGAGGTTTAGATACATAGAGAAACAAATAAAGAGAGATTAGGTGTTAGGAGTTTAGAGATAGAGAGAGAGTTAAAGGTTTAGAATTTTAGAGAGAGAGAGAGACTAGGTGTTAAGGGTTTAGAGATTCATTGGAGGTTACAGGTTTAGATAGATTGAGAGAGAGGGAAATTAGGGTTTAAGGGATTAGAGAGAGATGGATTGGGGATTAGCAGTTTAGAAAGAGATAGATTGGAGGTTAATGGTTTAGAGAGAGAGAGAGGTTGTTGGTAATGGATTTAGAGAGAGAGAAATATAAATATAAATATTTGGGGTTATGGGTTTAAATAGAGAGAGAGAGAGAGAGAGAGAGAGAGAGAGAGAGTGGAGGTTAGTGGTGATAGAGAGTGATTGGGGGTTAGCACTTTAGAGAGAAAGATAGAGTGTTATATGTTTAGAGAGGGAGAGATAGAAAGAGAGAGATTCAGGGTTAGTGTCTTAGAAAGAGAGAGATGCATTTGAGGATGGTGATTTAGAGAGAGAGAGATAGAGAGATTGGGGTTTATGGTTTTAGAGAGAAAGAGAGATATTGGGGCTTAGGAGTTTAGAGAGAGAGAGAATGAGAATTTGGGTTGTGGGTTTTGAGAGAGAGAGAGAGGGAAAGTTATGGGGTATGCGATTTAGAGAGAGAGAGAGAGAGAGAGAGATAGGAATATTAGGGTTTAGGAGTTTAGAGAGGGAGAGAGGGAGAGAAACATGGTGATTGTGGGTTAGAAGTTTAGAGAGAGAGATTGGGGGTTATGAGTTTTGATAGAAAGAGAGGGTTAGGGTTTTAGATAAAGGGAGAGGGATTGCAGGTTAGTGATTTAGAAGGAGAGAGATTGGGGGTTAAGGGTTTAGAGAGAGAGAGAGAAGTATAAAGATAAATATACAAGATTATGGTCTAGAGAGAAGAAAATGGAAAGGTAAGGAGAGAGAGAGGATGGGATAGAGAGAGAGTGATTGGAGGTTAGGAGTTTAGAGAGAGAGAGAGGATGGGATAGAGAGAGAGTGATTGGAGGTTAGGAGTTTAGAGAGAGAGAGAGAGATTAATGGTTAGGGGCTCAGAGAGAGTGTCAGATGGGAAGATACAGGTTGTAAGAGAGAGATATCAGGGTTTAGCTGTTTAGAGGGTGAATGAGATATTGGGGGTTACTATTAGGAGTTTACATGGAGAGAGAGAGAGATTTGGGTTATGGGTTTAGGGAGAGAGAGAATGTAGGTCAATGGATTATATAGAGAGAGAGAGAGAGATTGGGGGTTATGGGTTTTATGAAAGAGAGAGACAAAGAAACTTTTGAGGTTACAAGTTTAGAGATAAAAAGTGATTGGGGGTTAAGGGATTAGAGAGAGAGAGAGAGAGAGAGAGAGGAAGAAATATATTTAGGTTTAGAAGTTTAGAGAGAGAGAGATTGGAGGTTAGGGGTTCAGAGAGAGAACGAGATTGGGGATAAGTTGTTTAGGGAGAGAGGGAGATTGAAGGTTAAGGGTTAGGGGTTTAGAGAGAGAGAAATAGAAAGAGAGATATTGGGGGTTAGGGATCTAGAGAGAGGGAGAGAGAGAGAGAGAGAGAGAGAGAGAGAGATTGAGTGGTAGGGTTTTAGAGAGGGAGAGAGAGAAAGAAATTGTTTCGGTGTTAGGGAATTATAAATAGAGAGATAGATACATCTGAGGTTAGGGGTTTAGAGAGAGAGAGAGAGAGAGATTGGGAGTTAGAGGTTTACAGAGAGAGAAAATGAGATTTTAGGTTAGAGGTTTAGAGAGAGAGAGAGAAATATCTTAGGTGCAAAGTTTAGAGAGAGAGAGAGAGGAAGACTATGGGTTAGGAGTTTAGAGAGAGAGAGAGAGAGAGAGAGAAAGATATTGGCAGTTAGAGGTTTAAATAGAGAGAGAGAGTTATGGTTTTAGAGAGAGGGAGAGAGATTGGATGTTAGGGGTTTCAAGAAAGAGAGATTCAGGGTTAGGGATTTAGAGAGAGAGATTTGAGGAGAGAGAGAAGTAGAAATATAAATATATGGGATTAGTGGTCTAGAGAGAAGAAAATGGAAAGGGAAGGAGAGAGAGAGAGAGAGAATGGAGGTTAGAAATTTAGAGAGGGAGAGAGATTAGTGGTTAGGGGTTAGAAAAATAGATTAGTTGTTAGGGGTTCAGAGAGAGTGTAAGATGGGAGGATAGGGGTTGTAAGAGAGAGAGATTAGGGTTTAATGGTTTAGAGGGAAAACGAGATATTGGGGGTTGGGGTTAGGACTTCAAATGGAGAGAGAGAGAGAGAGAGAGAGAGAGAGAGAGAGAGAGAGAGAGAGAGAGAGAATTGGGGTTATGGGTTTAGGGAGAGAGAATGGAGGTCATGGGATTAGAAAGAGAGAGAGATTGGGGGTTAGGGGTTTTATGAGAGAGGGACAATGAAACATGGAGGAAACAAGTTCAGAGATAAAAATAGATTGCGGGTTAGGGGATTAGAGAGAGAGATAGAGAGATAGGAAGACATAGATTCTAGTTTAGAAGTTTAGAGAGAGAGAGATTGGAGGTTAGGGGTTTAGAGAGAGAACAGGATTAGGGATTAGTTGTTTAGAGAGAGAGAGGGAGATTGAAGGTTAAGGGTTTAGAGAGAGAGAGGTTGGGGCTTATGGGTTTGGGGAGAGAGAAATAGAAAGAGATATATTGGGGGTTACGGTTTTAGAGAGAGAAAAAGAATGTAAGTTAGGGGTGATAGAGAGAGTGGTTTGGGGTTAGGACATTAGCGAGAGAGAGAGAGAGATTGGGTGTTAGGGTTTTAGAAAGGGAGAGAGAGAAAGAAATGGTTTGGGGGTTAGGGGATTATAAGGAGAGAGATAGATACATTTGAGGTTAGGGGTTTAGAGAGAGAGGGAGATTGGGAGTTAGAGGTTTAGAGAGAGAGAGAAATATCTTAGGTTCATAGGTTAGAGAGAGAGAAAGAGGAAGACTAAGGGTTAGGAATTTAGAGAGAGAGAGAGAGAGAGAGAGAGAGAGATTGAGGGTTAGGGGTTTCAAGAGAGAGAGATTTGAGGTTAGGGGTTTAGAGAGAGAGATATTAGTGGTAAAGAATTAGAGAGAGATAATGGGGGTTAGATTTTACGGGTTTAGAAAGAGAGAGAGTGACATTGGAGGATAGGGGTTGTGTGTGTGAGAGAGAATAGAGAGAGAGGGGGGGAATCTGGGTCAATGGTTTAGAGAGAGAGAGAGAGAGAGAGAGAAATTTGGGGTTATAGGTTTTGGGAGAGAGAGAGATTGGGGATTAGAGGTTTAAAGAGAGAGAGAGAGAGAGAGAGAGAGAGAGAGAGAGAGAGAAAGAAATGGTTTGGAGTTAGGGTATTATAAAGAGAGAGATAGATAGAATTGAGGTTAAGGGTTTAAAGAGAGGGAGAGAGAGAAATTGGGAGTTAGAGGTTTAGAAAGAGAGAAAATGATATTTTGGGTTAGATGTTTGGAGAGAGAGAGAATTAGGAAGACTAAGGGTTAGGATTTTAGAGAAAGAGAGAGAGAGAGAAAGAAAGATATTGGGAGTTAGGGGTTTAAATAGAGAGAGAGGGTCATGCTTCTAGAGAGAGGAAGAGAGATTGGAGGTTAGGGGTTTCAAGAGAGAGAGATTGGGGGTTATGGGTTTTGAGAGAGATATTTTAGGTTAGGGGTTAAGAGAGAGAGAGGGAGAGAGATATTAGTGGTAAGGCATTAGAGAGAAACAATGGGGGTTATACTTTAGGGGTTTAGAGAGAGAGAGAGAGATTTGAGGTTAGTGGTTTAGAGAGAGGGAGATGGAGAGAGATATTAGTGGTAAGACATTAGAGAGAAACAATGGGGGTTATAGTTTAGGGGTTTATAGAGAGAGAGATTGACATTGAAGGATAGGGGCTGAGAGAGAGAGAGAGAGAGAGAGAGATTGGGGTTTAGTGGTTTACAGAGAGAGAAATAGAATGTGGTTAGGGGTTAAAAGTTTAGATCAAGAGAGAGGGGGTGGGGATGTGGGTTAAGGGTTTAGATAGATAGATATATAGATAGATAGAGAGAGAGAGAGATTTGGGGTTATATTTTTTTGGAGAGAGAGAGATTGGGGATTAAATGTTTAGAGAGACAGAAAGAGAGAGATAGAGAATGGGGGTTAGGGGTTCTGTGAGAGAGAGAGAGAGAGAGAGAGAGAGAGAGAGATTGGAGGTTACAAGTTTACATATAGGGATAGATTGGGGGTTAGGGGATTAGAGAGAGAGAGAGAAATAGTAAGACAACGATTCAGATTTAAGGGTTGAGAGGGAGAGAGAGAGAGAGATTGGAAGCTAGTGGTTTATAGAAAGAGAAATTGAAAAATATGTATTTAGAGAGCTAGAGAGATAGAGAGAGATTGGAAGTTAGGGGTTTAGAGAGAGAGATATATATTTAGGTACAATGTTTTAGGAAGAGAGCTAGAGATTGGGGTTAGGCATTTAGAGAGAGATTGGAGGTTAGAGGTTTAAAGAGAGAGAAAGATAGACAAAGAGAGATTGAGGGTTAGGGGTTTAGAGAGAGAGAGAGAGAGAGAGAGAGAGAGAGAGAGAGAGAGATATTGATAGAGTGAGGAATATGATTTAGGGGTTTAGCTAGATAGATAGAGATATTGGTTTTTATAGGTTTAGATACATCAAGAAATAAATAAAGAGATATTAGGTGTTAGGAGTTTATAGAGAGAGAGAGAGAGAGAGAGAGAGAGAGAGAGAGAGAGAGATTGGGGATTAAGGATTTGACAGAGAGAGAGAGAGATTAGGGGATAGGGGTTTAGACAAAGATATAGAGAGGGGGGGTTAGGGGTTTATACAGAGAGAGAGGGGGGTGAGGAGAGGATTGGGAGTTAGTGGTTTAAAAAGAGAGAGAGAGAATGTTGGTTAAGTGGTAGTGGTTGAGAAATAGAATGGGGGTTAAGGATTTAGAGAGAGAGAGAGAGAGAGAGAGAGAAATAAATATTGGAGGTTCAAGGTTGAGAGAGAAATATTTGGGGCTAGATGTTTATAAAAAGAGAAAGAGAAAGAGAGATATGGAGTTAGAGGTTTGGAGAGAGAGAGAGAGAGAGAGAGAGAGAGAGAGAGAGAGAATAGGGGTTAGGGGTTTAGATAGAGGGAAATATAAAGAGAGAGATTGGAGGTTATGGGTTTGGAGTGAGAGAGACAAATATTGGGGGTTAGGAGTTTAGAGAGAGAGAGAGAGAGAGATTGGGGGTTAGGGGTTTAGGGAGAGAGAGATAGACATTGCAGATTAGCAATTTAGAGAGAGACATAAAGAGACTCGGCGTTAAGGGCTCAGAGAGAGAGAGAGAGAGAGAGAGATTGGGGGTTTGTGGTTTATATATAGAGAGAAAGATTAGGGATATGAATTTAGAGAGAGATGGAGGGGGGGGAGATAGAGACAGAGAGAGATTGAGGGTTAGGGATTTAGAGAGAGAGAGAGATTGGTAGTTAGGGGTTTAGACAAATAGATATGCAAAGAGAGAGAGACATATACAGAGATCAAGGCTTATGGATTGAAATAGAGAGAGATTGGGGGTTATGGGTCTAGAGAGAGAAAGAAATAAAAATACAAATATTTTGGGTAAGGGCCTGTTGGCCAGGAAAATGTGACCAATAGGGTACTGTGGCCAACTACTAAAAAATAGCCCACACACTCAACTTACTACAATCTTGTATGTGTTTGGTATAACTGTTTTTCAAAGGTTAAAGGCCTTGCTGATTGTGAAATATGCTCTCAAAGTAGAGAGTCTCTTGAGATGTATATGGTAAGTTCTATTTGATCAAATAGAACTCAAATCAATTAAATACATAATTAAAATGACTAACTAATGATAATAAATACCTTAAACTAAAACAACAAATAATAGTAGCTCCTAATCTTGATCTATAATGAACTAAGATGCAATATGACTATCCCAAAAAATGGGAGCTAGAATTAATAATCAGATAACAAGTTTTATTTGAAAATTTGATCTATGATCCTGCAATGATAGGAAATCCTATTCTCAGCAGATACAGATCTAAATCAACTTACAATAAAATAATATTTTATTGTAAAATCAATTTGAAAATGAAACAAAACTCATAATCGAAATAAATTTAACATAGTATTGAAGCATTAAAGAAATTACACCAAAGTACTAACACTGAAATGAATAAGTTCACCTTACACAGTCAGTACTTTGTATGAAATCATATACTTATCAACTGAAGAAAAGGAACATGAAGAAGTTCATTTACTTTACTATATGACAATTAACTATTCATACTTCAACACTAAGTACTTTGTTCAGAATCCATTAACAAGAGTTTTCACATATAATATAAAGATATATACATATGAAAAGGAAATTCAACACAGGAAAACAATATTAAGACAACATGATAATAACTGATAGACTTAGCTAATGTCTTCAGAATGTCTGTGAAACATAGTAATCCTCAAAAATAGTTCCAGAGGAACACAAATAAAAAAAAATAATATTAAGTGCTGTATTATATTCGTTTTTCACAAGTTCCAGGATTCAAACCCTTTGCTTCAGTTCTGAAGTTGCTTATAAAGGAAAAATAAAAGACTACAACTGACTAACTAGAAATCCTATTTCTTAGGGAATATTCCAATCATATCCAAATAAGGTGTAACGATGACCAGCTTCATAGGCACGTTGTTAGAAAATCATCCGAAAAGAAAGATATGCCCAGAGTTTTAACTTACTGGAAAAATTCCAGCATTAGAATCTCCCAATCACAATAACACCATACTGGGTAATCCATGTCAACAAAAGCTTAGAAATAGGAACGAAGTAATTACTGAGTATCAAATCAGTTGTAAGTCCTGAACTTTCTTCATTGAGTAGACACGTACAATCAAAAGACATGAAGGCAGAGCATCATCTAGTTTGATCTGAACGGTTTCTTTGACACCTATACATATTAACAAAAAGTTGCTTTAGCAAAATTTAATGATGATCAATTAAGCATGAGTGAGATATCTGCAGAATTTTAATTCTGTAGATATCTCGATTTAATTATTTAGACCATAAACTGAACCGAAACTGATGAACCCAAAACATCACTAACCTATAAGACTCTATCCAAAACCCTCTGTAGGCATAATGTAAGATACAAAATACAAAATTTAGAAGTCATTGGAAAAACAAACTATCAAGTTTTTAAGGCCGACTCAACTAAGAATCAAATGGGTACACTTCTCCTAGCTTCATTCAATTTAGCCCTGAACCTGACAGCCATGGTCCTGTTAATCCTATTCTATCTTTTCAATCTTTGATTCTTTAATAAAATCCTTTTCATCATTTCTTTGCATTTCAACTTTTTTCCTCTTAACACATCCCATTTTTCAACCCAGGTGATCAATTCAGCTTTTAAAGCTTTAATTTCTTCCAGGGCAATTGTTTGAATAACTTGTACTTCTTTTAAATCTATTTGCAGGGAAGAAATCAATTGGGCACGAGGATTTGGACCAGTTTGGTATTTTGACTCTCTTTTCAAATTTACTCGGGTTTCTTCAGTTAAGTGAGGCTTTCTGTCAATTTCTTTCCTACCTTCATGATTTAGTTGTTGACTATCAATCACCTTGTCTGCCAAGATAGAAACGTATTTAAGATATAACACAGATGGGACTATGGGAGATGGATTCAGTTGAATGTCTGAATAATCACTTAGCTCAATAACTAAGACATCCCTAATGCTCAAATTCCTCCTGGAAAGCTGAGCGGCTGTCATACTACGTGTGGTTCTTCGTGTAGCCGATTTGCTCATAGCACTGGTAGTCTGATTTTCAGCCTTTGTTTTCTTTGTATTAACCTATGTATGAGAATAACTCTTGTATTTACAGGTTATAGGAGCTAAGGGTTTCATTCCTTGACCTTGAAAATTATTTGCAGGAGTTTCAACACTAGTTTCCACCTCAATTTTCACATCATCCAGACTTAGGGTTTGATCAGGATGAAACCCTTTTTCCCCCAAATGATCTTGACAACTAGAGTCCTTGGCTTCAAGCTCAACCTCTTCATTGTTTACCCGCCTATGTCGAACCCTAGGCCTCTGTTTGGGCCATTCCTCGTTAACCTTGAACCCATTTATCATAAGGAAAGAATCCCATATTTGACCTAGTTCTTCCAACCGACTGGACACAAGAATATTAATTAACCCATGGTGAAATAAACTCCTATTTTTGTCGCCAACATTAGACTGATAAGTGGATGCCATTTTATGCAAACTGTTCAAAAAGAAAAAAGGGCATATTGACAGGGTAACCCTTAAATATCAACAACAGCCGAGGGTGATAAAATTGCGTCTGAGAAATCCTACCCTCACACGTTACATACATGATGATTAGCTTGAGAAGAGACCTCCACTTCTTCATTAATAACTAGGATGGGAAGCCGGATTTGAATTTAGTTTTCCAATGAGCAGGGGTAAGAAACCCTTTCCACTGGTCATTCTTAATATGTTTTCCTTTATACCACTTCTCACCTGTTAGTGGTAGGCAAATAGCTTGAGAAATGAACTTCTCAGACAGCTTAATCTCAACATCTCCCACATGTGCACTCACCCCATCAAAAGACTCTGCGAATGCCTTAGAAATAGCCATATTAAAACCAAAAAAATTTCAAAGGAACTCCAACCATCCATATCTCGACATGATCTCTCGACACTTTGGAGAAACATACAGGTATTCGTCACCAATAAGTTCGAACCTAGACACTGGATCCATGGTAGTGGATACACAAACCTCTAGGGTTTTTGAAACACAGATTACAAGATGCAATCATTTCATCAACAGTATAGGAATTACCAGCAATACTCTGAAATACCCTATTTTATTAAAACCCTGAAAACCTTCCTATAAGTCCATCATAACATGAATTGGCAGAGACAAGAGGTTGCGAAGACAACTTACCAAAACATAATGAGCCATAGGAGAGTCACACAGGTGAGTTAGTGCAAGTAATGTTTGCATGATTCAGGAATGACAGATAACAACTCTCAAATGACACGACTACCAAAAACTTAATTCCACCATTACTCTATCATTCATTGCGATTTCATAACATGGTAATAATGGAGGTTAATTCATCATTTTTTTAACACATGACTCAATAATTTCCAATACCTTAATTCTTCATTTATAGAATTCAATCATAAAAGTATAATCACCTTAGCATATAATCAATATATTAGGGTAAAGGTCAAAACTGATCAGAGAATAGTTTAATAATGTGACCAAACCAATGTCAAAAACCTAGAAAGTGGCTTTAGACCTTATCACAAACTCTATTATCAACCTATTTCAAAAATATGAATTTGAAATAAGTGATGAGCATATAGTATAGTAGGGTTCATGAAGATTTACATTAAATTCACCTTAAAACTTTTGACAACAAAGATAAGATAAATGATTGAGAAGTGATGAAGCTTTACCAAATTTTCCACATGAATCAGAAATAACAGTTATCACATCATGTAGTACATAGTTTGAATTAATAACTAATACATTCATTTGATTTTAATCAAACATGAGTGATGAGTGGAAAAATAGGAGCTACTAATCTTCTGTAATTATAATCCTTCTGATGATTGACATAAATGAAGAATTAAGATCATAAGAGTTGAATTTTTGCTGTTACTAATGTTCAGCCAGTCCGAATTGATTAGTCAAGTAAGTTTCTATTAGGAGTGCCTTAAGAATCAAAGATTCTTAGGGCACTCCTAAGATATCAATGACGAGTTTTGTTAAATCTAGACAAATGAGTCAATATTGCTTGAACATTATCAATATTTAAATTATTTGTGTTAAAAAATTGCTCCGAAGGGTGTTTCTTGCCAACAATTGGCGACATTCTAAGACCGAACCAGTTATCTCTACAAGAAGCCACCATGCAAATTTCAGATAATCACAAATAATGCCATTAAATATCGAATCTCTACCTAAGTGACTCAAATTCAAAATAGTCTGAACATGTGACTAGACCTCAACATATTTCTATAACTACCCTATGACTATCATTTGAGTGTTTTGATCCTAATTAGACTCAAGCAAAAGCAAGATGACTTAATTCCAATGGAGATCCATAAGGTCAAAAACAAGTTAACTAATACCCGTATAGATATGGCTTCTCAAGAATATCAGTTATTTTTTCCCCCACATTAAAGAAACACATCAGACAATAGTCCTCTTTTTTTGTGTGTGTAAGTATATATACAAATCATATTCATAGAGACAAACATGAAAATAATTAATCAGAAACACTACCTTAGCTTGGTGACCAAATAGATAGCCTTATACACCAACCCTACCAGAAACTGATCAAGCCAGCTCGTGATGAAACTTCATGTCTCCCAGTTATTAAACTGAGAGTCACTGTCATTGGCTTGGTAACCAAATTTTTACAACGTCATTCCAATAGAATTTATGATCATAAGTAGGCCAGCTCGTGATGAGACCTCCTGTCTTCTGATAATACTTTTCATATTCACCTAAATTTAAAAGTATTGTCCTAGTCAAATGACCAAATCTATTTCAAAAATGGGGGGAAGGAAACCACATTCTACTCAAGAGTGCTTAGATATAACCAGATATCTTCAACAAGTTTTCGAGCTTAGTAGACATCTATTGAAATCAGTAAATAAATTACCTGAAGTACTTGATTTGTAAGAAGACACTCAAAGACAACAATAAGGGACTACTGACAACAAAATTGAGGAGGCTTAAATTGCAACAAATTTGGAAACAAATCACTTATTAAAGATCCGATACTCCCTGTCATCATAAATGACTACAGTCTGGTATGCATTTCAATCATCAGGTTCTAAGTTCATGCAAAATGCTTCATGTTGAATCTTGTGATTGAATAAGGGAAATGAAAGAAAACGAATATTCACAGAGGCAGAACACAAACTTATGTACAGTAAATGATCTAAATAGTTGGATTATTTTCATAAACTATCACCTAGAATTGCAAATAAGCATTATGATGATGATAATAATGAAAATAATTAGTAAATGTAAGATTGAAAATTCCAACCAGAAATCAACATAAATTGCAATCTTATGTACAGAAATATACATAGATGGAAATATACAATGGAAAGATTTGATGATGTGCCATTATTGAAAGTAATTTTTAAGGGCATTCCCATTTACCAGAAGGGTATTGATCTGTCCTTGTAAATTCTTTAAATGGAAGGTATTTGGACCAAGCTTTTCTGCTATAACATACGGACCTAACCAAAGACGTTGAAATTTGGTATGTTCCCCTTTATCCTCATGTGCTTTATCCCATCTCAAAACCAGATCATCTACTTGCAATTCTCGATTCGAGGACGAGCCACAATCGAGCCATGCCTTAATAATTTTTTGGTGTTTCACAAAGCGTTTCTTGGCATTTTCTCTTTCTTCTTCCAACTTCAATAGTAGATTAATTCTTTCTTCTATGGCTGAACATTCAGTCTCTTGTATAGCTTGTGCAAGCTATAAGGAAGGTAAAAACAGGTTTGGAGGAAGAATAACATCTACTCCATATACCAAAAAGAAGGGAGAATTACCAATAGATGATTTTGGAGTGACCCTATCATCCCACAAAGCTTGATGCAGGACAGTATGTCAGTTCCTATGATTTTCAGCAATGGATCTTTTCAAAATTTTCAAAAAATTCTTATTTTTGGATTCAGCAAGGCCATTGCCTTGCGGATAGTAATTTACTGAATATCTAATCCTAATTCCCTTTTCTAGAGCAAATTCTGTCAATTCTCCAGAAGAAAAATAAGATGCATTATCAAATACAAGAGTTTCAGGCACTCCAAATCTGGTGATTATATTAGCTTCAAGGAAATGTAATACCTGATTCGTATTAACCACTCGCAAGGGTTCAGCTTCAGACCATCGAGTAAAATAATAGATAGAAGTTATAATATACTTATGCTGAAGGGATGAGGATGGATTTATTGGTCCAACGATATCAATTCCCCATTGTTGAAAAGGTCTATCTACCATCATAGGTTGCAATGGAAAAGCTGGTTTTTAAACCCTGCCAGCTGCGGTCTGACAATTCTGACACCTTCTAACGAAAGCATGAGCATATTTAAATAGGGTTGGCCAAAAATATCCTACCCTTAGAATTTTATGAGTAGTAGTATCACCACCAAAGTGACCACCAGTGGGTCCATCATGTAGTTGTGTTAAAACTAAATCAGATTCTTCCTTTCTAGACAATGAAGTAGAACTCCATCTGCATTCTTCCTGAAAAGTACATTATTTACCAATTGATAGGATGTTGATTTTAATCTCACTGCTCTTTTATTTTGTGGATCTAAATGATCTAGGGTAGTTCAAGTTTCAAGGTAAATGCAAATGTCAGTATACAATGAGCTAACAGGATTTGGGATAAAACAGATTTCTTTCTGCAATAAAACATCATCTAAAGGCGTGTCACTCTAGTCAATAGGGAGATGTGCTGATTCAGTAGCCAACTTACATAATCCCAAACCTTGTATGACCTAAGAGGGTTTAATATCTAGATCATATTCCTGAACAGCAGCCATCCATTGTGCTCTTTTTTCTCCAAGGTCTTTTTGTACCAATAAATTTCTTACATCACTAAATGGAACAATTACCTTGGTTTTGGACTTAAGAAGATAAGGGCGGAAATGTTTTATTGCTTTAAACACAAAAATCCTATTTGTCCACTTCGTGATAATTTAGTCCATCTCCCTTTAAATTTGAGCTCATGAAGGATATAGGTACTTCATCCTCCTGCTGATTCTTCTGAGTAAGAACAACTGCATAAGATATATCAAATGAAAAAGTATAGAGAATAAAGTCTTTTCTAAAGTCAGGACTCACAAGTGTGGGTGCCTCGGCTATGGCTTCTCTAATCCTGATAAATGACTGCTTTTCTCTATCTCCCCATGAAAAACTACTGTCTTTTTTAATCATATTCTGGAGTGGACGGACAATTTCAGAAAAACTTGGAACAAATCTCCTTATGAAATTTATCTTTCCCAAGAAGGATTGCATGGATTTCTTGGTAGCAGGAAAAGGAATTTTAGAAATGGCTTCTGTTCTCTCTGGATCAATCATGATCCCTTCTTTTGACACTACAAACCCTAACAAAATCCCCTCAGTTACTGCAAATATTGACTTTTTGAGGTTCAAGGAAATACCAAATTTCTTGCAGCGTTCAAGCACTTTTCGTAAGTGTGAGATGTGATTAGGCATGTTTTTTGAAAATACAGTAACGTCGTCCAAATAGACAACGACATAATGGTTTATCAAACCTCTAAAAGTAGCATCCATCGCTCTTTGGAATGTATCCCCAGCATTTATCAAACCAAAAGGCATCTTCCTGTAGGCATAGGTTCCCCAGGGTGTCCTAAAAGTGGTTTTCAACTGATCTGCAGGGGAAACAAGAACTTGATTATAACCAGAGAAACCATCTAATAAAGACAACATCTAAGCACCTAACACTTTTTGAATAATTTGCTCCATGGGAGGAACAGGGTAGTTATCCTTTTCGGATGATCGGTTTAGGTTTCGGAAATCAACACATAGACGAATATCTCCATTCTTCTTCCTAACGAGAACAAGGTTAGCCACCCATTGTGTATGGCATATATGAAATATGATCCTAGCAGTAAGTAGTTTATTCAATTCTTTCTTTACTGTTGGTTCTAAGGTAAGGTGCATTTTCCTTAATTTCTGCTGGAATGCTTTTGAATGAGGCTTCATGGGGATCACATGCTGTATGATTTGGGTGTCAAAAGTTTTTAGATCGTCATAAGACCATGCAAACACGTTTTTGAATTCACTAAACAACTTCAGGAAGGCCAATTTCTCATTTGAAGTGTAATATGATCCTAAGTTGATATTTTAGAGATTCGATTATGTGCCTAAATTAACAATTTCATAATGCATGTTTGACCTGTTTGTCTTGCAATTAGGCACTCCCTTGAATTTATCATGCAAATCATAAAAATTTTCGAGCCTAAGAACTGACATAGGAATTGAATTTACCTGTTCAAAAGACTTATCAATGGGACGAGGCGGGTGAATTACCGAAAAATTATGTAGATCCTCATCATGTGTAATTTCATCGATCATTGATTCCTTAAAAGCATCTTCCCCCTTTAAGAAAGAAATAATATGTGAATCATCATTAAAGACCTGCCAATTAGTAATATTATCTAGAATGGACAGTCTAAATAATAATTCGATAGAAAAACCATAAGGGGAAAAATTTTCAGCGGGTTTAAGTCATGAAGCTACGTTTGCTAACAAATCAGCTTCTTGATACTGAAAACGAGGAATGGATTCAATATTAAAAGCATAAAGTGCTGAAATCAGATTCCATACCTCCCTTTGGTAACTTTGCAGGTGATTAGATAAACAGTGAATGGAATTACGGACCTGCCTAACAATTATTTTAGAATCGCCAAATGCAATCAAAACTTTAACTTTTAAGTCTAATGCCTTCTTAAGTCCTTGTATAAGGGCTTCATATTCAACCATGTTTTTTGTGCAAATAAATTCAAGTCTACAAGACTACATGAATTTGTTTCCTGCAGGGTCTAGGAGCATGCAACCTACTCCTGCACCTTCATTTGACTGAGATACATCAAAATATAGATATCAAGGCTTATCAACAAGACTATTTACATCATTTACAGTATTCACATTATTTACCAGACTAGGGGCAGCTTCCTGAAAATCACAATGTAGAATTTTTGATTTATTTACAGAATTGGTAAATGCAAATTTAAGTGCAGGAAAACTCCCTAAATCAGAATCATACCCATAGTTTCCTAAAATAAAATCACTGAAAAGAACTGGTTCATTAGGAGCATTTATTTCAGTCACCGTGTGTTTCATGTACCTTTCTCTGTCAATTCTGATCTAATTTGGACGCCCATTTTTAGGCAACCATAAATGTGACCAATCAGTTGAAAAATATCCTTTTAAGGCTTGAGACCAGTCGTGACTTAAAAATAGCCCATAGACATTTGGTATGTATGCTACCACTACGTCAATAACCTGGAAGATCTATGGATTGGTATCCATTCTAATCATTACTCCTTTTAATTCTCCTATAATTTTTACCTTAGATCGATCTAATTGGTTGTTTTTCGATTTCACGAGTGGGCTTGGAATTCAGCTTCTTACAAACTGAGTAAGGCATGACGTTTGACGAAGCTCTGGAATCTATCATACAGTTATGAATATTCCGGTTGAAAATTTCAAACGTTAGCAGAAAAGGTGGAGTTGTAGATTTGGATTTCTTACCTATAAGTGAATCTTTATCAGTAGCTATTTTGACATTACTGTTATAACCTACTGTTGTTTTACTAGTTGTAGGATCAAGGTTATTAACTGAAGGTACAGAGGGTTGATTCTTTTCTTTAGTGGTTGATGAATTTGATAAATTAGAAAGTATCGAACCATCGGGCATGGGATAAATTTTCAATAGATCAAACATGCTAATATTAGCCCTCTGTTCCTTAAGATCTTCTATGATGTCATATTGTAGGTCTATACCTTGAGTGACAGGCTGGTGATTTGAAGTTTGAGGATTGTTCTTAGGTGCTGATGATGGTTGCAGATCTACATGCCCTTTACTTCTGGTATTATGGGTGTGCTGGGTTACAAATACAGAATGGTCACTAGACTCTCCTTCTTTGACTGAAATATCCCAAAAATGGCAATTAAGCGGAAGAGAATCTTCAAAAGTTTCCTCTTCAATTTCAGGTTGATCATATTCATGATCATAATTAGACTCCTGATCGGTTGAGGAATCCGGTAAGGCATAAACAACCCTTATAGTATTAAAAACTTCCTAATTAGTTGATATGTCAGGGGGAGTATTCTGCTTAGTGTTTGAGGATGTAAACGGCCGGTATGGGGTCTTGAAATTTCATCTGTTTGAAGTACCCTCCACGTTGTTCCTTTTCAATATCACCACTTCATTTGTAAGAGACTTAATTGCTTGTTGTAATTTCTCTACATCAAAAGCAGGGGCATCTTTTTTATCTGTGTTAATTCTAGAAGTAGTTTCGTTGTGTTTATGAAGAGAACCATTATCCTTTCCATTATTTTCTGGCTTGAATTTCAATGAATTTTTCTCAACCTTTATTGCTTCATCAAAGGTTTCAACCAAAGTGATTTTACCAGCTTGTTTTACAAACATACCCAGGTATTTAGGTAAGGCTGAAGCATAATTCTCAATTATGATGTCTTCTAGAGGTTGGGAGGCCACTGGTATCTTATTCAGGAGAGTAATAAAATGCTGATTGAAATCCTTTATCCTTTCTTTGATCTCCATCTTAATCCTAGCCAATTCTAGTGCTAACACAGCAAGAGTTTTGTCTTCACCAAACCTGTTCAGGAATGCTTGACTAAAATCACTCCAGCTTGTTATGGATCCTTGTGTCAGGGAAAAATACCAAATTGCAGCCTTTCCTTCAAAAGTTAAAGGGAATAATCGACATACCACATCCTCATGCTGAACATTCATACTCTGAATAGCCAAGATGAACTTGTCAATGTGATTATCAGCTAAGCCCTTATCATCTGGGTCAAAATTAGGTAGCAGTTTATCAGGGGTGTTTGGGTAAGTTATGTTGTAGTCTAGGTACAGCAACGGCACCATGTCATAACCATGGTCTATCGGCATTAGGGTTACCCTGATTATGTTCACCCATGTCTGGATTGGGTTCTGAGTCCAATGAAGACTCACTGTTATGGTCACGAGGACTATCTGGTGGTGATTTAGGAGGTGAAGGAGGTAGATCAAATCCACCTGCAGATAACAATCATCAAGAAGTGTTATGACCCACTACTCCTCTTAATAGATTACTAAGGTGATAATCAGGATTCGTTACTAATGATTCAAGAGGTTCTTCTCTAATCGAATCAGCAGCTAACTCAGTCACTGCCAATGTTTGGAAATTATTTCTACTTGGTAATCCAAATTTAATTGGGGGAATCCCTGTTTGGAGAGAATATTCTCTGGTTAATATTCTACGTGATTCCTCTAAAGTTTGACTTATCTGTTCAGGGGAAACTGGTGATAAATTAGGGTCCCTTTCAATAATAGTCCTAACTGTATCTAGGAATGGGGTATTTACAGTTTCAGGTTGTGGTGTAGAGACTAGGGTAGACAATGTTCCAAAACTTATGAGGGACGAAGTTGGTTGATCACTGGTAGGAGCATTATGCGATCGATCAGCCATTAAGCTTTCAGCTCAGTCCCTCCTTCTAGCGCCATTTGTTGGCTGGGAAAATGTGACCTATAGGGTACTATGGCCAACTACTGAAAAACAACCCACACACTCGACTTACTACAATCTTGTATGTGTTTGGTATAACTGTTTTTCACAGGTTAAAGGCCCTGCTGCCTGTGAAATATGCTCTCAAATTAGAGAGTCTCTTGAGATGTATATGGTAAGTTCTATTTGATCAAATAGAACTCGAATCAACTAAATATCTAATTAAAATGACTAACTATTTCTAATAAATACCTTAAACTAAAACAACAAATAATAGTAGCTCCTAATCTCGATCTAAAATGACCTAAGATGCAATATGACTATCCCAAAAAATGGGAGCTGGAATTAATAATCATATAACAAGTTTTATTTGAAAATTTGATCTATGATCCTGCAATGATAGGAAAGCCTATTCTCAGTAGATATAGATCTAAGTCTACTTACAATAAAATAATATTTTATTGTAAAATCAATTTGAAAATGAAACAAAACTCAACATAGTATTGAAGCATAAAAGAAATTACACCCAAGTACTAACATTGAAATGAATAAGTTCACCTTACACAGTCAATACTTTGTATGAAATCATATAATTATCAACTAAAGAAAAGGAACATGAAGAAGTTCATTTACTTTACTATATGACAATTAATTATTCATACTTCAACACTAAGTACTTTCTTCAAAATCCGTTAACAAGAGTTTTCACATATAATATAAAGATATATACATATGAAAAGGAAATTCAACAATGGAAAACAATATTAAGATAGCACGATAATAACTGATAGACTTAGCTAATGTCTTCCGTATGTCTGTGAAACATAGTAATCCTCAGAAATAGTTCTAGAGGAACACAAATAAAATAGAATAATATTAAGTGTTGTATTATATTCTTTTATCACAAGTTCTAGGATTCCAACCCTTTTCTTTAGTTCCAAAGTTTCTTATAAAGGAAAAATAAAAGACTACAACTGACTAACTAGAAATCCTATTTCTTAGGGAAGATTCCAATCATATCCAAATAAGGTGTAACGATGACCAGCTTCATAGGCACGTTGTTAGAAAATCATCCGGAAAGAAAGATATGCCCAGAGTTTTAACTTATTGGAAAAATTCCAGCGTTAGACTCTCCCAATCATAGTAACACTATACTAGGTAATCCATGTCAACAAAAGCTTAGAAATAGGAACGAAGTAATTACTGAGCATCAAATCAGTTGTAAGTCCTGAACGTTCTTCATTGAGTAGACACGTACAATCAAAAGACATGAACGCAGACCAGCATCTAGTTTGATCCCAATGGTTTCTTTGACACCTGTACATATTTAAAAAAAAATGTTTTAGCAAAATTTAATGATGATCAATTAAGCATGAGCGAGATATCTGCATAATTTTAATTCTGTAGATATCTCGATTTAATTATTTAGACAATAAACTGAACTGAAACTGATGAACCCAAAACATCACTAACATGTAAGACTCTATCCAAAACCCTCTGTAGGCATACTGTAAGATACAAAAGACAAAATTTAGAAGTCACTGGAAAAAAAAACTATCAGGTTTTTAATTCCGACTCAACTGAGAATCAAATGGGTACACTTCTCCTAGCTTCATTCAATTTAGCCCTGAACCTGACAGCCATGGTCCTGTTAATCCTATTCTATCTTTTCAATCTTTGATTCTTTAACAAAATCCTTTTCATCATTTCTTTTCATTTCAACTTTTTTCCTCTTAACACATCCCATTTTTCAACCCAGGTGATCAATTCAGCTTTTAAAGCTTTAATTTCTTCGAGGGAAATTGTTTGAATAACTTGTGCTTCTTTTAAATCTGTTTGCAGGGAAGAAATCAATTGGGCATGAGCATTTGGATCAGTTTGGTCTTTTGAATCTCTTTTCAAATTTACTCGGGTTTCTTCAGTTAAGTGAGGATTTCTATCAATTTCTTGGCTACCTTCACGATTTACTTTTTGACTGTCAACCACCTTGTTTGCCGAGATAGAAATGTATTTAAGATCTAACACAGATGGGCCTGTGGGAGATGGATTCAGTCGAATGTATGAAGAATCACTCAGCTCAATAAATGAGACATCCCCAACGCTCAAATTCCTCCTGCCAAGCACAACGGCTGTCATACTGCGTGTGGTTCTTCATATAGCTGGTTTTCTCATAGCACTACTAGTCTGATTTTAAGCCTTTATTTACTTCATAGTAACCTATGTATGAGAAGAAATCTTGTCTTGACAGGTTATAGGAGCTGAGGGTTTCATTCCTTGACCTTGAAAATTATTTGCAGGAGTTTCAACACTAGTTTCCACCTCAATTTTTACATCATCCGGACTTAGGGTTTGATCAGGATGAAACCCTTCATCCCCCAAATCATCTTGAGAACCAGATTCCTCGAATTCAAGGTCAGCCTCTTCATTGTTTACCTGCCTATGTCAAACCTTAGGCCTCTATTTGGGCCATTCCTCATTAACCCTGAACCCATTTCTCACAAGGAAAGAATCCCAAGTCTGACCTAGTTGTTCCAATCGACTGGACACAAGAATCTTAATTAACCCATGGTGAAATAAACTCCTATTTTTGTCGCCAACATTAGACTGATAAGTGGATGCCATTTTATGCAAACTGTTCAAAAAGAAAAAGGGCATATTGACAGGGTAACCCTTAAATATCAACAATAGCCAAAGGTGATAAAATTGCATCTGAGATAGCCTACGCTCACACGTTACATACTTGATGATTAGCTCAAGAAGAGCCCTCCACTTGTTCATTAATAACCGGGATGGGAAGCCGGATTTGAACTTAGTTTGCCGATGAGCAGGGGTAAGAAATCCTTTCCACTGGTCATTCTTAATAAGTTTTCCTTTATACCACTTCTCACCAGTTAGTGGCAGGCAAATTGCTTGAGAAATGAACTTCTCAGACAACTTAATCTCAACGTCTCCCACATGTGCACTAACCCCATCAAAAGACTCTACGAATGCCTTAGAAACAGCTATATTAAAACCAAAAAAATTCTAAAGGAACTCCAACCATCCATATCTCGACATGATCTATTGACACTCTAGAGCAACATAAAGGTGTTCGTCACCAATAAGTTCAAACCTAGACACTGGAGCCATGGCAGTGGATACATAAACCTCTAAGGTTTTTGAAACACAGATTACAAGATGCAATCATTTCATTAACACTATAGGCATTACCAGCAATACTCTGAAATACACTATTTATTAAAACCTTGAAAACCTTCCTGTAAGTCCATCATAATGTGAATTGGCAGAGATAAGAGGTTGTGAAGACAACTTACCAAAACATAATGAGCCATAGGAGAGTTACACAGGTGAGTTATTGCAAGTAATGTTTGCATGATTCAGGATTGATAGATAACAACCGTCAAATGACACGACTACCAAAACCTTAATTCCACCATTACTCTATCATTCATTGTGATTTCATAACGTGGTAATAATGGAGGTTAATTCATCATTTTTTTAACACATGACTTAATAATTTCCAAAACCTTAATTCTTCATTTATCGAATTCAATCATAAAAATATAATCACCTTAGCATATAATTAATATCTTAGGGTAAAGGTCGAAACTGATTAGAGAATAGTTTAATAATGTGACCAAACCAATGTCAAAAACCTAAAAAGTGAATTTAGACCTTATTACAAACTCTAATATCAACCTATTTCAAAAATATGAATTTGAAATAAGTGATGAGCATATAGTATAGTATGGTTCATGAAGATTCACATTAAATTCACCTTAAAACTTTTGAGAACTAAGATAAGATAAATGACTCAGAAGTGATGAAGCTTTACCAAAATTTTCACATGAATTAGAAATAACAGTTGTCACATAATGCAGTACATAGTTTCAATTAATAACTAATACATTCATTTGATTTTAATCAAACATGAGTGATGAGTGGAAAAATAGGAGCTACTAATCTTCTGTAATTATAATCCTTCTGATGATTGATAGAAATGAAGAATTAAGATCATAAGAGTTGAATTTTTGCTGTTACTAATGTTCAACCAGTTCGAATCGATTAGTCAAGTAAGTTTCTTTCAGGAGTGCCTTAAGAATCAAATATTCTTAGGGCACTCCTAAGATATCAATGATGAGTTTTGTTAAATTCAGACAAACGAGTCAATATTGCTTGAACATTATCAATCTTTAAATTATTTGTGTTAAAAAAATGGTCCGAAGGGTGTTTCCTGCCAACAGGCGCCATCCATATATATATATATATATATAGAGAGAGAGAGAGAGAGAGAGAGAGAGAGAGAGAGGTTTAGAGAGAGATATATTAGAGGTTTAGGGTTTAAAGAGAGAGAGAGAGATTGGGGGTTAGGGGTTTAGAGAGAGAGAGAGATTGTGGGTTAGGGGTTTATATATAGAGAGAGAGATTTAGAGATGGTGAGTGAATTAGAGGTTAGAGGTTTAGATAGAGAGATATATTTGGGGTGTAGTATTAATGGTTTTATGATTTAGTTTTTTACAATTATAGGGGTTAATTTTTAAGGGGTTTGAGGTTTATGATTTGTCTAAGTTTTAATGGTTTTATGAGTTTTTACGGTTATATGAGCTAATTTTTAAGGGTTTTGGGCTTTAAGCTTAGAATCCCTATAGCATTTAGGGGTGACATGTAATAAATTTTACAAGTTATAGGTGCACAAGGTTAAATCTTAAGGGTTACAAGCCTTATGTGGGTGAACATCTAGGAGTTAATATTTTAGGCTTAGGGGTTTTAGGGATTAGAGTTAAGGAGGACAAAGTTTAGGTGTTAGTGTTACATTGGTTAGAGTAGTTAAGATAATTTTATTTTGGTGTTATAAAAATTTGTAGGATTTATAAGTGTTATGTTCTAAAAGTTGGTGGTTAGAATTTATATGGGTTGGCTTATATAGTGGTTGAAGTAACTAAGGTTTAGAGGAGTTAGATGTGATAGGATTTAAAGTTAGAATTAAAGGAAAGAGATCCTAACTCGTAGGTTGCATGAATAGAGTGTCCAAAAAGGGGGGTCCGTCATTAGATCACTTTAAAAACCTCGTGTATACATGGTCGACCACCCATCTTGGGGCTTACTAGGATGACTTCTCAGGGAGTTACCTCCCTCCACCTATTACTAGTGCAACGACATCCTAGTTTCCAGTTACAACAAAGATACATGTGTCAAGATACCGAGTTAGGAAATTGTTTTCAGGAAATTTCCCAAAATGGTCCTTTCAAAACACTCTACATAAATAAACCCTATGGTCAACATACTAATGAAAATAGTATAAAAAAATTATACAATTTAATATTCGTAGAATCTTATTCCCACTTATATATATATATATATATATATATATATATATATATATATATAACCATAAAAAACATTGAAAAAATAATTTATAATCATTAAAAGTAAATAAGACAACAATTTATAATCTAACAAATCTCTAAACTATTTTAACACCCAAAAAGAAAAAGAAAAAACTCAAAATTATTAACATGAATAACAATGAAAAACATACGAAAAGTCTCTACTTGAATTCAATTATAGAAAATTTACATCTTACATCTCATAAATTCTACCCATGAAAAACAATATGAAATATGAAATACTCATTTTTAGTAGAAATTTTCACAATGCTTAATAAAAGTATTTAATAAATATAAAATTTATTTATTTACTGAATTAAAAAAGATAAATAAATAAAATTCAGACTTATTATAAAATAGATTCAAGAATATATATATATAACTAAATATCATTACAAGCCATTTAGCTTGCAGTTCAAAATATATATATACTTTAATATTCTAAAATAATGATTTCATATGAAAAAAAATCCATGCTTTAAGATCATAAAATAATTTCAAATCAATAAATACTAATGATTAATGATGTCTAACTTTGACGGACATGTTGATTCTCATGCAAGTTGAGCACTTCGACGGCTTGGTTAATATCTTTACATAAAAGAATTCACTTTGCATTAAAATCTAATCTAGGCCAATTCACTCAATACTGTGATTAAATCACTACGGTAGATGGTCTGGTAATCACTGTGTTGTCCATGGATATGCTGAGCAGTATGGTTAGCTACAGTGGAAACAAAATATTTGTATGTAATCGATGTGTCGGATGTAATCCAAACTTTAAGATATACAATAATTTCACATCAATAAATAACTTTATGGGACATCTTGATTCTCACGAAACTTGACCACTTTGTAGGCTTGGTCAGTATCTTTACATAAAATAATTCACTTTTCGGCTAATTCACTTCTATAGTATGATTAAATCATTGTGGTAGCTAAAAAGTATATACGGCTGTAGATGGTCTCGTAATCATTGTGTTGTCCACAATGAAAAAAAAGGGTATAGCAAGATATTTTCTACAGATTGAATAATGTGTAATTCACTAAATCGCTTAGTATCACGGTGTAATTCACGAAATCGCTTATAGTGTGTTTGAGTTATTGCTTCATAATATGTCATATATCCATGGATATGCTGTATGGTTAAGCTATTTGGATGTAATCGATGTGTGACCAGCCATAGAAGTTCAATATTTTAGCAGAAAGCCACTAAACTTTTGAGTTCAACACATCATAAGGAAATACCGATATTTGTTTGTGTTAGGCGTGTGTGCAATCAGTCAGTAAGTTGAAAGTGAAATCATTATTAATGGTTTCTTGGTGTTTCGATGTAGGGTAGGTGGCATGTTTTACCATGATAACGACCAACTTGAACAAGGACCTAGGTAGTTATTATCACATTCTAAACATGTCACAAATGACCTTTACCTCTGTATTGACTCCCTTTGTTGTTTACGTTAGAAAATCTTTGGAAACAACAACTTTTGTTGCATCATTTGGATCTCGTAAGATTTTTTTGGTAACTTAATTTTTAAATTTTCAAGAATATCTTTACCTAAAAATTATTTTGGTGAGACACCCTGTTTTTTTGTTTTTTGTTGAGCTAGTTGAAACCATAAAAATGCTTGCAAAAATACTAGAATTCTTAAATTTTCAAGAATATATTTACCTAAAAATTAATTTGCTGAAACACCCTGTTTTTCTTTTGTTGAGCTAGTTGAAACCATAGAAATGCTTGCAGAAATACTAGAACATGTAAAGTTTATGTGGGTTACATTTGCAAAAAACGCTAGTAGTTAGAAGGTTGGAACAAATTTGTATGCTTCTAAATTTGAATGGTATCCTATCTAAATTTGAATTGTATTGTATATGTTCACACCATAGAGCATATGATTAATGATAAATAAGAAATCATTTTCAAATAAAATTAAGGAAATATAAAATCAAATTAGGTTTTATTATATTTATATATTAAAATAAAATATTATTGAAAAGTCTAAAAAAAGACTGAATGATTGTAATGAGATCAAATGTTTCACCTATTTTGAAAAAAACATTTCAGCAAATTCTATTATCATAAAATGGATTTAATTTTTTCCAGAGAAGAAATCATAGTTCCTAAAACCATGATCCTACCAAACTTTTCAGCAAATACTGTCATCACAAAATGAATTTAAATTTTTCCAAAGAAGAAATCATAGTTCCCAAACTATGATCTCACCAAGCCGAAGTCTCAGTTGCCTAAATTTGAATTCGAATATGCTGTAATCAGAATCTGAATTTGAGTTGCTTAAATTTGAATTCGAATATGATGTAATCAGAATCTGAATTTGAATATGTAGTGATCAGAATTTGAAATTGAAATTGAAATTGAATATGTAATAGTTATTTGAATTTGAATATGTAATTTCCAAAATTTGAATTTGAAATTGAATATATAGTAACCAGAATTTGAATTGAATGTGTAATTACTAGAATTTATTTTATTTTAATAAATTTCATAGGATTAATGAAAAAAAAACTAAATGCATCACTTACTGTAATGAGATCATTTAAACAAATATTATCATAAAAATGGGAAAAAATTCAAATAGATTTAAAAAGAATTCTTAGTTTGCAAGCCCTGATCATGTGGGAGTTTTAGTGGATAGAATTTGAATTTGAATTTGATTATATAGTTGCTAAGATTTGAATTTGACAATAGAATTAATTGTCAGAAATTTGAAATTGAATTAGAATTAATAGTAATCAGAATTTGAATACGAATATGAAGAAGCAAAGAATTTGAATTTAAATATACAGTTGCAAGAATTTGAATGCAAAGCCCTACTGTGAGATTTAAGAAGTTTACACTCAAAAAAATAACATTAAATAAACATAAATACTTATCCATATTATACGAAGAATCTCTAAGCCATCATGTCATAGAATCGAATGTTCTTTCATAAAAAATAAAGCAACTCCCTACAGGGTATTTTTATAAGTTTTATACATCTTCATAGTGTCATCACAAAATGGATAATGTCATTTTTTAAAGAATAAAGCAACTCCCTACAGGGTAATTTTATAAGTTTTATACATCTTCATACTGTCATCACAAAATGGATACAAAATGGATAAGTTTTAGGCAGAAATCATACTTCCTAGAATTTGAATTTGAATATTAATATGTAATTAATAGAAATTGAATTTGGGCCATAACTCTATTCTAACCAAGTATAAGTCTACATAAAATACATGGAATGAACTCTATTCTAACCAAGTATAAGTCTACATAATATACATGGCAATGAAATGTTATTCGATTTAGGTATTCTAACCAAGTCTAGTTATGCTGATAGGCGTAATTATCAATGGTATTTTTGGGGGATGGACTTGCTTGAGCGGATCATCAAGATCCAACAAAGGACGCCAAGTGGATGATTGAGATGATTTCGATCGTCTGATATTTTAACACTCCTAACTAGCCATAGAGTTAGGAGTTTGTTAGGAGATGAGATCAGTCGTTAGCTGCCGACTAGGAGATATGTGGAGTCTGTTAGGAGACGTGGCGGTGGAGGAGATAAGCATGGAGGAGGAGATACGTGGAAGAGTCTGTTAGCCGCCACCGATGAGTAGTTTGTTAGCCGCAGAGGAGTAGTGGTGGAGGAGATACCTGACACAGCTCAGTTTCCAATTTTTCTTCTTCCTGTGCTGTCCTGGAGCATTCGTCGTCCTGAGCATTCGCCGTCCTGAGCATTCGTCGTGAGATCTTGGAGCATTCGCTGGAGCATTAGAGCATTCGTCGTCTTGGACCATTTGTTGGAGCGCCTATGCAGTAGAGGTAAGCCTCAGATTCCCCAAGATACAAGGTTGCTTCTGCTATGTCTTTGGCTCGAAGAGTTGGCCCCTTTAAATTTGTGAGGCTTCTAACCATCTCTTCCATTTTTTGCTTTCGTTGTTTGGCATCCTCTTCCAATATATCTTCATTTTCTGCATCGTATTCGCTCCAAGCATTTAAGATAGCATTCAGCTTGTATTCTTAAATCCAAATGCCCAACGGAAACTACAACTGCAATAGAATTCTTAAAAATGGCATACTCTGATGAAATTTCTTACCATCATAAACAATTATGAATCAATGGTGTGAGAAATATATAGATAACTACACAATTTTCTAGTTGTATCCATATAGCTAAGCAATTTTCAGAAAATTTGAAAGAAAACATTCTACAGTCACAGAGTAGAAGGCTTCAAACAAATCAGTTTACAGTTAGTTCAATATATCAGCTATATTATGACTATCTTAGAGAAAATAATAGGAATATAAGTGAATATCTCCTGATAACTCATTAGGGTTACAGGCAGGGAGTCCCTTACAGTTTATAGTTAGTTCAATATATCCACTATAATATGACTATATTACAGAAAATAATAGGAATATAAGTGAATATCTCCTGATAACTCATCAGGGTTACAGGCAGGGAGTCCCTTAGAGCCGGTGAAGCATTCCGCTATGTATAGAGGAGCTCCCGCAAGCTCTGCGACAACCTCTACCAAAATTGTGTCATGCATAAGGCATGGCAATATCAACGTAGCTAGCATCTTGTCAAATAGCAAAACACAACACGACCCCATCAAAAAATATTGTAATATTTCTTCGCCCCCCATAAAAATAAAAGTGCAAATAAAGCTCGTATAGGTAAACATATGGAAAAACAAATAAATATTTTAAAGCTGCAGACATAGTATAAAATGATATGAAGAAATAATATAAATATGAACCCAAGAATCCAGACCACCATGCCCACCAGGATTATCAGAAAAGCCATGATTGTCAACAGAATACCCCACAGGAATCCCAATTACCTCTTCTCGATCTTCTCTGTATATATTTATAACGTTCAATGTCCCGGCATGGTGCAGGTATATAAGAAATTTATCAACATAAACATTGCAACTCCAAAAGGAGAGATCGATTTCACCTGAATCACGTACTTTACAAGTTCACATGAAACATTCTTTATCAAGCCAATAATGGCATGCTTTGATGCCGTGTATGCATGATGCCCAAGACCTCCCAGGACACCTGCAACACTTGAAGTAGACTACCAACAGAAAATGAGACATTTCGCGAACCCAAATTGAATAGAAATCATAGCCAAAGCTGGCTTTGATTTGTCTACTCCTATAGATGTAAGTATAGCAAGATGAACATGTGGCGTTGGGATTTGTTTTCCATCACATTAGAGAATTATGAATACACCTCGCCACTTGTATCAAATTTTCAGCCTGGGCGAAAGCTGTGAGATATAAATTATGATAAAATGTCGCATTGCACTTCATCGACTTAAAGATTATCTTTTCTCGAGGATTCAGACCTATGTGGTTGGTAAGCGGGTGTTTATAATCAGAGTCTGATTTGGGAATGTAGATCCTCGGTTTATTAAGGGTAGCTTAGAAGGTGAAGGGTGGTGAACGGAGGTGTTCGTGGCAGAGACAATCATGGGGTGACTTCTCTCTGATGCATATTTGTCTCGGAGTGCTACATCATGAGCAGATTTGTCTCGGAATGCTATTATTTTTGTGAAGTTAAAGGCTTTGGAGTCTCACAATTGAGACAGGTGGTTTGGAAAGAGAAAAGGAAATGACTAGTTTGTTTGTAGAGCTACTGTCTTCTGAAATGATCATTTTGATGATGGTATATAAATTTTAATTTATATTATGTTGATATGCAGTTTGGTTTCTAGGCTCAACATTGGAAATATAATTGATTATACACCAAATAAAAATATAATTGATTTTACACCAAATAACAATGCCACGTGACATAACCGTTTGAATGTTATACTTGTCATTTAAATCATAATTAACTTCAATCCAAAGGAAAGACTACTTAGTGTGCATATAAGAATGTAAAATTGAAACTTCAATACAATATAATTTTAGTAGTTACATCTTAGGAGATGGATAAGAAAATTTAATGAAACTAGACCATTTTTATCTATTTGCATTGGGCAGTCTTCAAGATTTAATTACAGTACAGGATGACTACTTCTAGCATCCACAAGCATGGTTACATCCATGTTTTCACTAAACCCTTGTGCTTCAAAGATTGAGTTTGTAAGATTCTTCTAGTAGTTACTAGAGATATTATCATCATTTTTTTTGAAGTACCAACAAAAAAATATTATATGCACCAAAGCTTTCAATCTCTTTCATTATCGCCAACTATTTGAATCACAGCTGTGTTAATTAAAAAATCCAGTATATATAGTTTTTGTTGAAGAATATTTATATGCTTTTGTCCATCGCTCAGCTCTATCAGAAATATTCAGAATACACCCTGTGTCCAAGTAGTGCACAAAAGCAGAGCTAACGCTGCTGATTTTATGACTACGCTCCAAGGGATGTCGCGCTTCCCATTTCTCACCAATCCTTTGACAAATGGCAACAAATTTGTCACCACCCAAACACTGCACAAATACTCTGCAAGTAGCTTGTCTCTCAACATGTCATATTTACCTGTCATGGATCGTACAGATCTCGAAATAATGGCTACCAGCTGCTCAGGTATGATGTATACAGAATTCCAACCCAAGGAATGAACTTTTAACCCAGTCATAACATCCTCAACAGTGGATCCATACATCCATCCAATCTACAACAGACATTCAGTTAATTTTTCTTCAATGGTTTGTATGGCTTATATTTTGTGGATTGTTTGTTTAAAGTATGGAATATAAAACATGGAGAAGAAAACAAGAAAAGCTAAGTACATTTTACATTTCCATTGAAACGATATTGAATACACTCTTATTGGAGTGGAACTGGTCTATAAAATCTTATTGGCATTGATTGGTGCATTGGTAACATCAAATTAAACTCATTGATATCTATAGTTATCCTACCTCTTTACCCCAGGCGGTGTTGGTTTCATAGTTGCAGCCAGAAACGTGTAAGGCGTCATCTATAGCCGATGAAGGAGGAGAACGGATACCATATTGGGTGTCTTGCATAATCATCTGAGAAGATGCTGCAAGAGCAGAAGATGGTCCAAATATACTTCTGAGAACCTCAAAAGACCAGGAGGATGCTTTTAAATCGTGGAACACTGCCCAAAACGCATTAAAAAAATGCACGTTGTTATTCCTAATCACTCCACTGAGTGGACTATAAAGAAGCCCACCAAAGAATTTGTTCTTCTGAGTGTAAAATGGATTGAGCAGGTAGTAATGACACAATTTCTCATGTAGTTAAAGCAACCAATCTTAGAATGCTTACCTTCGGCATAATTTTGAATTTCTCTTACATCCTTAGAGTTGTTATATTGATCTGCAATTGGTGGTACTCCATATAACGCTTTTCTTTGATGAAAGCAGCCTGTTCCACAATAGGGAGGACCTTGGAGTCCATTAATTCCTTTAACCATTGTTTGCAGACACAAAACTCATATTTAGTGTACATATATATCTTCATTAATTCAGCTTATCTTGATTGGATATTTTAAGCAATCCTAACGGGTTAAGTTTGCTACTTCTTGGATTAGTGAAATATCTGATTCCATTATCATTACTTGAATAATGTCAACCTCGTAATTAGAATGCTAGTTTCACCCAAGGTGAAAAGTAAAATGGAAATAAATTTAAGAAAATAAATTCAATAATCTTAGTAAAAATAAAATGGAAATAAATTTATGGAACTATGCTAATTTAGTTATAAATATCTAAATATTTATAAATATCAAGGAAAAAGCACATAGCATGTTGTATAGCCTTGGAGTTGCTCACAAACATATCACAATATATATTAATGATATTAAAGATATGTTGCGTTTGTCATCAGTTAATGATATTAGAGATATGCTACCAGTGTGTTAGAGAGTTGAGTAGTCAAAGATAGTGATAGTATATTAAGGATTAATAATGTGATTAATATAAAATTAATTAAGTGAATAGGATTTTAGATATTATTTAAGTTGAGTATTAGCATTTAAGTTTTTGAATTTTATTAAGTTAATTAAGAAAATTAACTTATGTATAACAAATGTATAGTGGAGATTCATTTCATGGTTATAGTAACTTGTTATTCTTAAATACATCAATAAGTTTCACTTAAGCTGATATGAGTTTTGTTTTTTTTGTTTTTTCATATCTGTTTTTGTTTTATTGTTTATTAAATATTATTTGTTTTAAGTTTTTATATCAATGAATGAGTTTAATGGTATGTTATATTATAAATAGATAACTCTTAAACATATACTTTTGCCTTAAATATATATTAATGTTATGTTGTGTTAGAGAGTTGAGTAGTGAAGGATAGTGATAATGTATTAAGGATTATAATATGATTAATATAAAATTAATTAAGTGAATAAGTGTTTAGATATTATTTAAGTTGAGTGGATCTATTTGTATATAAGATATTGAATTTTATTAAGCTAATTAAGAAGATTAACCTATGTGTAACAAATGTATAATCCAGATTCATTTCATGATCATAGTAACTTGTTATTCTTAAATACATCTTAAATAAGATTTAAATAATTTTCACTTGTTAAAGCTTCCTCTTGTTATTTCTAGCCATAGCTTTGTTTCAGTTAATGTTGGTAGAAAAATATTCAAAAGAGTTTCTTCCAACTCAGATAACAACAAATTCCCAACAGGGTCTGGGTTTCTAGAACACTACCAAAAGAGACCTCCGTTTCTGGAGCACTTATCTTTGATTGAAACTGCACGATCATGGTCTTTTAGTGGTCTACATCAGAGAGAACCATGGAAGCCAAGAGATACACCTGCGATAGTTCGTGTATGGCCACGGTTCTGTGAAGTTCCTAACAACAATTCAGATTCCTTTGAGTCATTTTGCCTCAGTGAATTACTTCTCTATAAACCGTTTAGAAACATTTAGATTGATATTGGAGTCATCATAAAAATTATTATTCATAACTGGAGGATCCTTAGATATCGAGCTTGGCATGTCAATAGGATACCTTTAGAACCAGATACCAATGAAGAATATGATGATACACATGAGGATGAAGTGATTCATGAGAATGACATGGATGAGTGGGAGATGTTGTCACGCCTTGTTCCTCCCAATACTATTCAATTTTTAGGCATTGATACTCTTGGTCGCAGAGACTTTGACTTGATCCATGCATGGAATAGTACTACAGGTTGGAATAGAAACTTGGAGGACCCAATAGATTTCATAAAAAAATGTCCGCTCAAGAGGATCCATACCAGATGTCTCACATTCTAGGTCGGCTTCTCCATCCTCTTTTTCTGATAAGCAACGTCTTTGTTTTGAAACTATTATTGAACATTTCCATGAAGGACCTAATGCAAACCCGCTGAAGATGATAATTCAAGGAACTGCAGGGATAGGAAAGTCTTACCTTATACATTGTCTTGGACTTGAATTTTCAATGCATTCCATAAATGGAAAAGTCCCTTTGCTATTGCTGGCACCTATAGGAATAGCTACATTCAACATACGAGCCAAAACAATTCACTCGGCCCTTAGAATCCCTATTAAAGACTTCAAATCTTTACAGGGTCAGTCACTTTCTGTATTGCAAGAGGAAATGCGATATGTTACACACATTTTAATTGATGAAATGAGTTTCATTGGGCCAAGGTTGTTCATACAAATTGATTCACGTCTTCGGGAGGCATTTCCTGAAAAAAGGTCAGTTCCTTTTGGTGGGAGATCAATGATTCTTGTTGGAGATCTTGGGCAGTTTCCTCCTGTCAAAGATAAACCATTGTATGTAGGAAACACGGTTGGCAGGGTGTTATGGAAATATTTCAGAAACGTTGTTACATTGGACACAATATTTCATCAACAAGGCACATATCCAAATCAAGTCAAATTTAAGAGGTTGCTAACCAACATCAGAAATGCAAACCCAACAGTGGATGATTGGAATCTTCTAATGTCACGAATAGATGCAAATATGGATGGTACTAAAAGTAATACTTTCAGTTCAGAAATCCATTTGTTTCCTACGAACAGCTTGGTAAATGTACATAATCGATGCATGCTAGAGTCACTTGGAATTCCTATAGCATGATGCATTGCTGAACATACGAAGAATAAATATTTTTCTGATGTTGATGATGAACAGCTTCAACAAGAAGTGCTTTTATGTCCTGGTCAGTGAGTGATGTTGACGTGTAACTTGTGGGTGGAAGCAGGGTTGGTAAATGGAGCACTTGGGATAGTTGAAAACATCTTTTTCTTTGATGGATCCAAACCACCACAACTGCCAATGTATGCTATAGTCTCATTTGATGATTACATTGGTTTACTATGGGACATCAGATATCCCAAAATTGTTCCAATAACACCTATTGCTAGAGGAAATCACAAGCAAATCCCATTGCGTATGGCTTGGGATCTTACCATACACAAATCGCAAGGTTTGACTTTACAAAGGGCAACCATTGATATCGGTATCACAGAGAGGAAAGGTTTAACTTTCATAGCAATTTCAAGGGTAAAATCTATTGACGGTTTATGAATATCTCCACCATTTACATTTGAAAGGTATTCAAAAATGGCGAAAAGTGCATATGCTACAATCAGGAAAAAAGAAGAACAACGGTTGGAATCCATTTCAGCTTAAAGATCACAACTATCAGGTTATTAGGTAACTTGATTATTTATTGTATATATATTTATATTGACATGTTTCATTGTTATTATTTGAATTGGTAGGAAGAAATATAGATTGCAAGAGAACAAACCAATTTACAAACTAACATAGTTTAATCTCTATTTATTCTTTGTCTTTTCATATAGTTGTCGAGAATAAGATTTGTTCCTATATGTTAACATACACTTTTTCAATATGTTCAATTACAATTCAATTGACAAGCATTTGTTAAGCTTTATTACGACATAAAAACATAGTGGCAACCATTATTTTTTTTACTAATTTATTTGGATTTTTGTTCTTCATATTCTTTTCTATGTGTTGAAAGAGTAAAGATATAGTTAGTTATCTATTTTTTTTCATAAGATCCTCACAACTAAATATAATTTTTTTTAATTTGGTTTTATCGATTAAAGGTGAATGTACTGATGAAATGTGCCAGAAAAACAGTATTGAATGATAGATTACGAGATGGCATGCCAATGATTTTGACATATATAACCATGACCATGCATGTTACCATTTTATGCAACATACATTTTGTTATATTGTATGATTTGATTGTTATTGATATCTTAGAGTTTTAGTGCTTATGCCACATTTCCTCCAATGTTGTTTATTGCATCATTTGGTTAACATTATGTTCGAATTCATAAAACCATATATGTTTTTATTTTCCAGATATTTACGTCAAATCCAAATAAAAAATGGATGTAAAAAAAATCAAACATCGTCCAACAGTATGCATCAGACACCTCATAGATGAACCAAGGTTGAGGCGTCGATTTCAGATACATGTTCTACATCCTGGAAGAGGAAACCTTTCCAAACCAGAAATTCAAAAGGAGATAGGGAAGAAATTTGGCATTACTGGTACACAACAAATATTTATTTACGGTTTTCGTATGTATGGACAAAGATATTCAGGTTTTGGGTTGGTATATGACAAGCTTGAGGATGCAATAAAATATGAGCCTAACCACATATTGGTGAAGAACGCAATTCGTGATCTTGGCAATAAAACCCAAAAAAATACTGAAAAAAAAAGCAAAGAAAATTCATGGTGTCATGCCAAGAGAAAAAAAGATTGTTGAGCCACTGTCATCACCATCTACATAAAAAAAATAGTGAGAGTCCCTTTTCTTTTTGTTCACATCATTGTATTTATTCAGTCTATCGTTGCATATAGTTATCTAAATGTGTTGAAGATATTTTATAAGTTTGAATAATATTTTGAATTTTGATTTGTTCCTAAGTAATCTGTTGTCAACATATATCTTATTTATAAGTAGTTTAAATAGCTTTGTGTGCTAGTTCTAATAAATTATTTTTATGATCTGTTATGTTTTTGCTGCAATATGGTAATGTTGGTTGTTGGATTTTTTTTTACATGATGCCATTAATTAAACTATTTTGTAGTAGTTGGGTTTATTTTTGTCTTGACTTTATTTTCAAATTCTGATATCGATGATGGGTTGTCTTGGATTCTCATGTTCATTGGTGCTTATGGTGTCTTTTGCCATTGGCTCAAGGTTGTGTTCTACTATGTCTGTGTTGAGCATAGAAATTATTTTTATCATCTACTATGTTACTGTTGGTAATAACTATGTACATTTAATTTTATTTATGAGTAGCTTAAATAGCTTTGTGTGTTTGTTCAAAGAAATTATTTTTATGATTTGTTATGTTTCTGTTGGAATATGGTAATGTTGTTTTCTTGATTTTTGTTACATGATGAAATTAATTAAATTGTTTTGTAGTAGTTGGGTTTATTTTTGAAATTCTATATTGATGTGCAAGAATGTTGAAATTCCATTCATATACTATGATTTGGAAACTTGCAGTGTTACTTATTTAGCAGTTGATGAAAGATCATCGCTTCCAAATCACCGTCTACCGTTGCCAGCGAACAATCAATGCAGTAACATTATCATGGATAAGAATTTCTTTCCTCTAACTCCAAGCATGGTTTTATTCAATGATCTTCTCCCATTCTCTCTGACATTGTTTCAGTCCCTATAGGATTTTGGCATGGAATTCAATAGGTTTATGAGTCTTTGTAAAAAAAACTATGTTTTAGTTTTTGCACTTTGTGCAAATTTTGGTGTGTTTTGGTTTCAAATAAAACATGTCTTCAGCCCATGAAGATTTTTATAAAGGATATGGAAATTTGGAGTGGCTATGTTCAAGTTTTTTGCTTCAAATCACTATTTTTATTTCTTTCGATCTAAAATAAACAGATTTATTAACTGTATAACATCAAAATTTATTGGCTATATCGAGAATTTAATGGAAACAATACTTTACATATTTTAAATAGTACAACTAATATTACATATCTTGAGCTCACACACTAAAAGGTTGCATTATCAACAAATGAATAAACAAAGCATTTGATTTCAACTCGGTATGATAACAAACATTGCACATTAAAGAACACATTTTTTGCACTTGAAATAACAAAGATATTCCATAACTGACGATAAGGTAATTTATGATGACTTTCCATACTAAGTTGACATAATGTCAAATGTTTTTCAACAATTGCATATATCAGTTGCTCAAATTACAATTTAAATAATCAATACAATATTTCACTTTCTCAAGTAACAATATAAATAATATATGTAATTGTTGCAAATAAATTCCTAGATTTCCTCATTTTAACAATCCATACATTCATTTACATCATATTCATAAATGCATTGCTTACTATTATATTAAAATTGTTACTTTTTGTATTCGTTTAAAATTTTTATTTTTTCATAAATATCACAAATCATAAAATATATGGAACTGAAACTGCTTAGAAAATAATTTAGTTTCACGTTAAATAAACATCAATTAAACAACTATTGCAGTATTCCAGTCTACAAAAACATCTCAGTACAAACATTGCATATTATATAACAATTATTCCCACTTAAAAAAAAAAAAAATCCATATTTGCTCCACAATTGACATTCACGCCTTGTTCAAATGAAAACAGCATAACTAACGATCTTGTAATTTATGATGACTTTATATACACTGCATGTCACAAGACACCATAAGCAGCAATGAACATCAGAATCCAAGATAGCCCTTCATCGATTTCAGAATGCAATAAGAAATTCAAAATAAAACTAAACCCAACTACTACAAAACAATATAATTAATGGCATCATGTAACAAAAATCCAGTAACCATCATGACCATACAGCAATGTCACAATTCAACTTGATGCTCACTCACTATAATGATCCACCATAGCACTTCATACATTAAACATATAATTGTCTTATGAAATTACTTTTAATGTTGTAATGCAATGAACCACATTAATTAACATAACCATAATACAATATATTCATACAGAAACAACGCAATCAAACATAACCCTTCGTTTATGTCAAAACAGAGTTAACACCTGAAAATTTCACTACACCTAATCATTGTGCAACATTACAATGACTTACATATTGTCACATTACCACATTACTCAACATAGCCATAATGCAACATGGCAATTATGTTGCATTGTGACGTTTATCACATGTTATGTTACATTAGCGACATTCATCAAGGGTTGTGTCACATTGTGATATTCGCCAAGGGTTATGTCACATTGTAATAATGTCCAATATTTGACACATTAATAATGTCTGTTTGGATGTTGAGAAAATTTCTTTAAGAATTATCTTGATATATATATAGTTTTTTCACAAAAGAAATGGTTGAAACCATCCACATTCTACATAGTAATGTAGAATGTTATGTCGGATTGTGATGTTTATCAAGGTTTACGTTTCACTATGATGTTAATAGTGTGTCTTTGGATGTTTAGAAAATTTCTCTAAGAATTTCATTCATATATATATATATATATATATATAGAGAGAGAGAGAGAGAGAGAGAGAGAGAGAGAGAGAAATGGTTTAAAGCATCCACATTCTACATAGTAATGTAGAATGTATGTCGCATTGTAATGCTTTTCAAGGTTTACATTTCACTCCGACGTTATCAAGGGTTATATCACATTACAACATTAAGCCATGGTTTATTACAGTGTTTGGTTGGTATATGTCAACAAAACCATAGGGAAGACACATTAATTATGTGATAGTGGACGTTTAATAAGCGTTATGTCACATTGTGACATTTAACATAGTTTATGTTACATATCAGAATGTTATGTCGCATTATGATGTTTATCAAGGTTTACGTTTCACTGCGACGTTATCAAGGGTTATATCACATTACGACATTAAACCATGGTTTGTTACAGTGTTTGGTTGGTATATGTCAACACAACCAAAGATGTGACACATTAATAATGCGAGAGTGGGCGTTTAATAATCGTTTTGTCGCATTGTGACGTTTATCACAGTTATGTTACATTAGCGACATTAATCAAGGGTTATGTCACACTGTGATATGTCTAACTAATTGTAATATTGCGACAAATTGTTTAAATGATATCATGTAATTAATTACAAATCGATATTAAAATAAGTAATTGTGAAAGTATTAAATAATAAAGTATGCTTAACATATAAAATAAATAATATTGGATAGAATTAACTTCGTGATATATTTTTCATATATATTATAGGGAAAAACATTGTATTAATAATATTTTACCTATATTATGTTTTATTTAATGTTTTATATTAATTAAATAATGTGGTAATAAATAAATGATATTATTTATTAGAATTAATTAAACAAAATTATTTCTATCAATACTTTATGTATGTCGAAATAGAACATGAAAACCATTGCATACATAGCTAGACCCAACTATGAAAAATACTTACAATCCAACATTACAATGAATTACATAATCTCACAAAACCGATTAGGGAATGATTTGATAATGCAAGATGACAATTAGACAACTTTTGTACTATTAGAATCTAATAAAACCTTTCACCAACATATTATTCTTTGATTAAAAATCCTAGCGTTGCGATGTGACAAACCTTTCACCAACATGTTATTCTTTGATTAAAAATCCTAACGTTGCGATGTGACATTTTCAAGGAAGATTATCATAACCATTTGGAAACCTCAGACGCTGTATTTGAATTCTTGCATTCCCCAATGTCTTTGTCACATTATGAAATTAAACAAAGGGTATGTCACATTGTCACAATTTGGCTCACGATTTGATGTCAGATCTTCATATGTTCTGCGACACAATACATAATATAGATAAAAACATAATAATGAACATATCTTGACTTGGTACATCAATAATATGTTATGGAACGTTATGGCTAGGTTACTATGAATTTGTGGTGATATACTTTATTACATTTGTTTATAACATGTGAATTAAATACCTTCTTGTTAATTAGCATATTCAATACTAGCAACAACCACATTAAATTAATTAATGTGTCTAAATAACCTCGTTATTTTATGTTTACTTTATTAAAATTATATAAATAACATACTATATTTCATTAGTTTCACATCAATATTTTGAACAATAACCATATTTTGAGCAACGCAACCATATATTATCATAGCCAATGTGGTATGTAGTAAAGACACATAAACCATCATGAACATTGCATCCCAACATAATCAAAACTATAATTTTTTTCAATGTGACGAATGATGTAATTTATCATAACCCTTTGTGAACCTCCTACATAGTATTTGAATGCTTGCATTCCCCAATGTATTTGTTGCGTTGTGAAATTAAACAAAGGCTATGTCACATTGTCATAGTTTGCAAGGGTTTCATGTCACATCTTCGTATGTTTTGCGACACAATACATACTATAGAGAAAAATGTTGGTTATGTCACATTGTGACGTTGATCATCTTCATTCTAATAATAATGAACATATGTTGACTTGGTACATCAATAACATGGTATGGAACATTATGGCTAGGTTACATTATGAATTTGTGATGATATCTGTTATTAGGTTAGTTTATAACATGTGAATAATAAATATTGGATATAATTAACTTCATGATATATTTTTCATATATACTATATAGAAAAACATTGTATTAATAATATTTTAAGTATATTATGTTTTACATTAATTAAATAATATGGTAATAAATATATTAAATATTATTTATTATATATTATAATTAAAATAACAATATTATTTCTATTAATACTTTGTAGATATGTCTATGCGCGCACCCGTTACTAGCAACAACCACATTAAATTAATAATTTGTCTGAATACATCGATAGGCATGAATTTAGGCACATACTTTTTATATTAATGTTTTTCCCTATAATATGTGCTTAAATTTACGCCTATCTGCGTATTCAGACATATTATTAATTTAATGTGGTTGTTTCTAGTACAGAAAATACATCACAAAATATATTATGAAATGTTTGAAAATGTTTCTATATTGATGCAAGACATGGAGGTTTGAACTTCTAAGAAAACAACAATATATAAACATATAAATTACTCCCCAATTGCATCAGTTACATTTTTAGATCCATCCATTAATTGGAGGACAAGATGGAAGCGAACCTATATACCATGTCGTAATACAATCTTCATTTTCAAGAATAAAGCAACTTTCGTGAATAAAGCAACTCATGGATTTCGTGACCTGATAGTCTCAACATGGTAATGGTTTTGATTCATGTTTGCCGCTTCGGATTAGAGTGGATATTTAAAGTTAAATTTCGCGTTGTAGAGAGGTCTCTCCACAAAAGCACGATATATTTATTCATACACTCACAACGAAGATCGCAATGTCAGATGGCTAAATGAATCAGTCAACGTGGAGTTTCTTTTTGTTAGATATTGTTTGTTATACAACGGAGCTTATAAATTATTTTAATTTAGAAATGTAAAATATTGTAAGGGTGTTTTTTTTAAACTTTTATGGAGAGGAAAACTATTTCTATTTCATTTTAATAATTCATAAATGTAAAGTATTCTAAGTGTGTTTTTTGTGCTTTTTAATAATTTAGAAATATAAAGTATTGTAACTTGTAAGTGTGTTTTTTTGTTTTTTAATAATTTAAAAAACTAAAGTATTGTAAGTGTGTTTTTTTGTTTTTTTAACTTTTCTGGAGAGAAAAACTATTTCCATTTCATTTTCAATTAAAATATTCATTTTTGAATGATATAATTTTTTATTTTTAATATAATATTTAATAAGTACAATTTGTAATGTATTTGGGTTTGGTTTTATAATTAATTATTTTATGTTATTTAATTTAGAAATGTAAATTATTATAAGGATGGTTTTTGTTTTTATTTTTTAATTTTTATGGAGAGGAAAACTATTTCCATTCCATTTTAATGATTTAGAAATGTAAAGTATTGTAAGTATTCTTTTTTGATTTTTAATAATTTAGAAATGTAAAGTATTATAAGTGTGTTTTTGTTTTTTAATAATTTAAAAATGTTAAGTATTGTAAGTGTGTTTTTTTGTATTTTAACTTTTCTAGAGAGGAAAACTATTTCCATTTCATTTTCAATTAAAAAATTGAGTTAAAATTATAATTTTTAATTTTTAATATAATATTTATTAAATACAATTTGTAATGTATTTGGGTTTGGTTTTATAATTAATTATTTTATGTTAGGATTAAACTTAATTTTATTTTTATTGATAATTGATATATTTTTTTCAACAGAGTAAATTTTCATAGTTTTTGATGTTTTTTTTATATAAATTTTTTAAGTATTTAAATTTTTAAAATAAATATTTAATAAAAATGATTGGAATTTTAAAATAGATTTTTCAGAATTATATATATATATATATATATATATATATATATATATAAGTATGTAATATTCCTAGCAAAAGAAGTGTAAATAAATTTACTAAGTTGTAATTTTATTTGGTAGACATAGGGACTAAAAGGCCTCACTCATCTCGGGCATGAATCCTTAAAGGATCCTAGGGGATGACCTAAAATCCATGTGTTTGATGACAAGTATCATCTTGGTGTCACAAGAAATTTTTTTAATATTCACTTAACCACTTAAAGTCTTTTAAATGTTATCCGAAACCTAAGTGTTTATATTCACTTACCACTTAAAATCTTTTAGGTGTTATCTGAAACCGTAGTGGGTAAGTGTTTTGGGAAAGTCTTTAAATAAACTTCTATAACCACCTATTTAGGGTAAATCAGATTATTATAATTAAATAATTTTGAGAATTAAGAATTAATGATTATATGGATATCTTAATTGTTGCATCAAATGCCAAAAGTTGTCTTTAAAAATTCTAAATAAAATTAAGCTCAAATTTCTTTTTTTAAATTAAGAGCATGTTTGCTATACCACGAGCATAAAATCAGATAAATGCACCATCTATTTCCATCAATAGATAATTTTCCCATCCATTTCTTATTGGATGGACATACAATTTTATAGTATTTTTCCTAGGACGTGGTAATTTATGAGAGTCTTGTTCTTTAGGGCTCCACAAGTCATCTTAACCTGATTTTGGGGAAGATGCCTCCTATATCACTTGGGTTCTCACTCAATAGCTTTCTCCATTTGTCATTTCCCCTTGTGGATCAGCAAACACTCTTTTAACGACTACTTCACTTTTGATTGTTCTTAGGATTTTAATTATTCAATAATAATAATCCATTACAT
>LPNX010905335.1:13060-38474 GCA_001517045.1 Pseudotsuga menziesii | reverse complement strand
GTATTCCTTGGATACGACTCTATCTTTCTGCTTTGTTCCCTAGGTAGGACCTTATCTTCCCAGTTTCGATAATACTCATCATAGATCCTGACTCGAGCATAGATCATGAGTAAGTCGCCCATGAAGAACCTGTTTACTCCACTCCTAGAGAAAGGTGGGTGCAATAGTGGATTTTGATGAAGGAGAACCATATCAAAACAAAGAGAAAAGCGATGATTACATTCTTATTGTGGGACAAATAATATCTTCATCATTCCTCATATGCATATTATAATCAAATACAAATCAAAATCACCAGCGTTAGAACTAGGCAATCTGCACAATTAATTTTTTCAAACAAATTGAATGAAAGTTTAAGAATTGGCCAATGAAACAGTTTAATGCCATCTTCACCAATATAAATAAAATGAGCCAAAAACTCTAAATTGAAAAGTTAAGTTGCAATTTATCAACACAATTTAAATGTAAAAGATAAAAATTCTACCAAAAATTCTAAATTCAAAACGTAAGTTGCAATTTATCAACACAGTTTAAATGAAAAAAATAAAAATTCTACTTATGCCTATCAGCACAGTTTATCAGTGTGGAATCACGTAGTTTATACCCATACATTATATGAAAAGATACAAATTTTAATTCACAACTCTTGCACAAGGTTTTCATCCATATTTTGGTTTCATGGGATACCTGTTTTACCTCTTACTAGACTAAAGTTATTGTTCAGGTTAAGTCCTGAATTTTTGTATATTTGCTGGAATAAATTGTAATAATATTACAACTGTTATATTCTCATTACTCCTACATAATTTTCATGGAGTAAGACAGAATTAGAATTTTCATTTTGGCTATAAAAATAAATATGGAATCCACTGAGTTAACTTTATCACCAATGACTGAAAAAAATTAGGTAATCAAATTTACCAAATTCACGTGATAAACTTACCAAACTCACATGATAAACTTAATAATTAACCCAATTGCCAATCTCGTAATCAAATCAATTCCACATTCACCTGATTTGATTACCGAATTACTGGCCAGGATATGGAAAACAGATCCCTCTTCCAAATCTTGTCCTTCTTACTCAGAATTGAAGACCCCAAATTTCCTTACTCTAGGATTAAAGAAGTCAGAGAGCTCATCAAATACTATTTTTGACACTTCACTCTCACCTTATAAGAAGACTTAACTCGCACCATATCGAGTATAAAAAAAATATTACATTTCAAACTAAAAATTACAGTTAAAGAAAACAGTGAAAACTTTATTGCTTCATTAAGAGACTAGAAAAATTAAGAGACAATCTATTTAAAATAGCACTTTAAACTATTTGTGTCTTCAATGCAATCTATTAAACATATAATTCTAAAACACTACGTTTGATTTCACAAAATCTTTAAAGAATAATTACTTTGCTTAAACGAATTTATATAAAAATTGAGAAATTTCACATAAACATTAAAAAATAATTACTTTGCTTCGAATTTATATAAAAATTAATAAATTAGAAATTTATTGTTTGATCTAAAAATAAAATTTATTCCACCTACCCAAATTTTTTAACAATTCAATTTTTAAAATCAATATATTAACATAAAAATTCTAAACGTTTTTTTTTCAAACTAAATTATCCATGATTTGTTTCTTCATAAAATTATTGCCAAAGCATAATACAAAATATCTGAAAAGATTCGCTCAATCCAAAAATACATTAGGCAGATTCAAATCTCCATAGCTGCACCAAACATAGCAAATCCCTCAAATTTTCAATGCAACACACATAGCAAATCCCTCACTTAGAGTTCATCCAACTCATTCGTTGACATAGCGAATCCCAATATTTTATTTAATCAACCGAGCTATAGCGAATGCCACTACCACAAACACCAAAGCAGCCACCGACAACATTTTCACAGATACAGATGCCACCCCATTTTAGGTTCTCTTTGTGGTTTTGGCGGTAGAAGCTGCTTAGCATAAAATTCCCATTTTCATTAAATTCAGAACTCTATTCTCTCTCAATGGAAGGAAATATCAATTAATGAGAAAGGCAAAAGAAAGGAGGAGTCCTGACTTGTAGGCAAAGGAGGATTTGAAGTTTTGTCCGTAGACGAACTACCGAGAGTAGCTGTTGCACAAATCCTAGAAAGAAGATCAAGGCATGAGAAGAAGAAATATGAAATGCAAGAAGAAAAAGGTTTGAGAATAAATATGAAAAGAAACTCAAGAAATGGGGTGAGGGGAAAGACTTGCTATTATTGCATTGGTTGGCGCTAGCATTCCTGTCACACTCTGCAGGCAGCTTCAAGGCATTCATGTCACACTCTGTAGGCAGCTTCAAGGCTTGGGTAACGGAATACCTTTATTGCATTTGCAGTCCCATTTGAAAAATTTGAACAAATCAAACACCTCTACATTCGGGGGTTTCCAAAGTCCATTTAAGAGCCTTAGTCAATACCGAAGTCCCCTTCAAATTGTGCAAGGAATGCTGGAACCTGTCGAAGACAATCCACTTATCAGTTTTTTTGTGCCCACATGTTTTGCAAGTGTGATTGTATTTTGGTTCTACAGTCAATGCAACTCCTTACCATTGGGATTCATAAAAAAATTAATGTCTAAATGAATACTACCTTTGAATGAACTCGAGTGGAATACCGATTGAGAATTTGCACACCAAGCGCTAGCGGACCTGAAATTGATGATGATTAAGAATTTACAAGAAACTGAGTTGCTCTGTAATAAATCATGTACCCTATTCTTGCAGCTAAAGAAAATACCAATAGCATATAATCTATCTATTATCCTATTTTTAATATACAGATCTTAATCCAATCCTATATATATTAAACATTGAATTTCAATTCTGAAATATATTATTCTACATTTGATGATATATATTTTTGGATAAAATTGTATGCCAATTTATTTGATGATATATATTTTTCTATAAAATTGCATGTCAATCCACTTGTTATTTAGAATAAAACACATTTGACACATGCTATTTAGAACACAACACATTTGGCACTTCACAGAGCTAGGTCTAAGCTAGGTCATAGACATCGAAGCAAACACCATGCAGCATCCCAAGTTACTAGGCTGACGCAATCTTGCCGCTGGGTCTTGGGGCACAAATATCAACACCAACGTCACTTGTCTCCACCAATAGAATGACAATTAATTACAATTTTAAAAAATTAGACATAAATAAATAATACTTCAACTATGGTATAACTTTAGCAAAATTGAAAAATTAAAATAAACAATATGGATTAATAGCCTTGATTGATTTATATATATCCCCTATTGGGGACAGAATAAATAAGGTGATCAATAATACAATTTCATCAACTTACCATTACATGACCCTCATAGTTTGTTATTTTATGTGATTATGTTTTATGAGGATTGGATTGGATACCCATAATATGGTGCCACCTCCTCTTTCCTCGTGCTTCAACCATGGGGATCATTATCAAATTTGCAACCATGGGTCCTAATTTCTATGGGAATGGTATTTATTCTCGGAGCCCTTACTCCAATAGGTGTATATATCTTAGAATTTTGGGGTGGACTATCATCTATGCTTTTCATCCACGGATGAGAATGAGATAAGTGTACTGTCCAAATTGATTCTATGGGCGTCGTCCAAAATTAAACAATAATGAGACAAGTGTAATGTCCAGATTGATCTATTGGTGTCGTCCAAATTTAAAATTAAAATTAAAATAAATAAAATATATCTTAATTAACATGTGATAAGTACATTTAGTGATAGTTTTAAAAATTAAAATTAATCTTCAACTATTCGATTATTAGATACAACTACGAGCTTAACTCCATTGATTATTAGATACAACTATTAGTTTAACTCCAATGATTCTAGAACTATTAGCTTAACTTCAACTCTAATCACAATTATATTGGATAACTATTAGCTTAACTATTAGATACAACTATTAGTTTAACTCCAATTATTCTATGTACAACTATTAGCTTAACTACAACTCTAATCACTTAAGGATTAGTCCAAGTGCATTTGGCATCTAGGAGTATAGCTAATGTGTAGTCATGTAAGAGTCAAACTCCTAATAAACTCCTCCAAACTCCTAAAAAAGTTTGCATCTCTTAGTTGGCCATCTAGCTAATATACAGTTAGTATTCCATGTTTAGGTTTTCCATATAGATATAATTAGGTTTTCCATTCTTTTTAAAGGATGTTTTCATCGAACGAGTATGGTTCATGTAGATTTCATTTCGAGTTGAAATTTTCTAAAATCTCCACAGCTTTATCATCCTTGTTAATTGAAGTTTTGTGTTCTTTTTTATATTGGCCAACCAAGTATGGAGACTATATATCATAGATAATGCATTAGAAGTTATACATCCCACATGGGAAGACAATTATTCACTAGGATAATGGATTAGAGTGATTAAAATTGGTCTTCTGTGCATGCAAGCAGCTGCATCCTTGTGACCTTCAATGTCCAAAGTGGTGTGGATGCATACTTGCGGCCTTAGATACAACTATTATCTTAACTCCAATTATTCTACAAATATTATCTTAACTTCAACTCCAATCACTTAAGGTTTAGTCCAACTGCATTTGGAATCTAGGAGTCTAGTTAAGGTGCAGTCATGTAAGGGTCGAACTCCTAATAAAATCATTTGAATTCCTAATAAACTAATCCAAACTCCTAATAAACTCTTGCATCTCATAGTTGGGCATCTAGCTAACTACGTCGATAGGCGTATATATCTTAGAATTTTTAGGTGGACTACCATCTATGCTTTTTCATCTACATACGATAATGAGACAAGTGTACTATCCAGATTGATTCTATGGGCGTCATCTAAAATTCATAATTAATAATAATAATAAATTAAAAAAAATAACTTAGTAAACATATGATAAGTATAGTTCATGATAGTTGGAAAAATTAAACTTCAACTTCAACTATTCGGTTATTAGATACAACTATTCAATTAATAGATACAACTATGATCTTAACTCCATTGGTGATACAACTATTAGCTTAACTTCAATTCCAATCATGACTTTTACTTAAGTGTAATTGATGATATATTAACTTTTTAAATTAACTATTATATACAACTATTAGCTTAACTCCAATGATTTTACAACTATTAGCTTAACTTCAACTCTAATCATGGTTATTTTGGATAACTATTAGCTTAACTATTAGATACAACTATTAGCTTAACTCGAATGATTCTACAACTATTAGCTTAACTTCAACTCTAATCACTTAAGACTTAGTCCGATTGAATTTAGCATCTTGGAGTCTAGCTAATGTGCAGTCATGTAAGAGTCGAACTCCTAATAAACTCCTCCATCTAGAAGTTGGGAATCTAGCTAAATACACCAATAGAAGTTTATATTTTTACGACAATAGGCCTATATATCTTAGAATTTTGGGGTGGACTACCACTTATACTTTTTCATCTACGAAGGATAATGAGACAAGTGTATGGGAATCATCCAAAATTATAATTAATAATTTAAAAAAAATAACTTAGTTAACATTTGATAGGTAGACATCCTGATAGTTGGAAAAATTAAACTTCAACTTCAACTATTTGATTATTAGATACAACTATTCAATAGATGAATTTTACTTAATTGCAATTGATGATATATTAAATTTTAAATTAATCGTTTAGATACAACTATTAGCTTAACTCCAATGATTCTAAACTATTAGTTTAAATTCAACTCTAATCACGGTTATATTGGACAACTATTAGCTTAGCTCCAATGATTCTACAACTATTATTATACAACTATTAGCTTAACTTCAACTCTAATTGCTTAAGACTTAGTTGAAGTACATTTGACATCTAGGAGTCTAGTTAATGTGGAGTCGTCTAACAGTCTAACTCCTAATAAAATTGTTAGAACTCCTAATAAACTCCTCCATCTGGTAGTTGCGCATCTAGCTAATTACACGGATAAGCATTTATATATTTATATCTTAGAATTTTGGGGTGGACTACCATCTATGCCTTTTCATCTAAAATTAACAACTTCAAAAAAGTCAAAAATATGTTGATTAACATCTAATAAGTATACTTCATGATAGTTGGAAAAATTTAACTTCAACTTCAACTAGTGGATTATTAGATACAACTATTCAATTATTAGATACAAGTATGAGCTTAATTCAAATGACGAAACAACTATTGGCTTAATTTCAACTCGACTTTTACTTGAAGTGTAACTGTTGATAAATTAACTTTTGAATTAACTATTAGATACAACTATTAGCTTAACTTCAATGATTCTACAACTATTAGCTTAACTTCAACTCTAATTGCAGTTATATTAGACAACTATTAGATAACTATTGGTTATTTGCAATCGTGATACAACTATTAAATCAAATTTAAATGAACGTGGTAATAAAAAACTATTCTAGATGAATGCATACTTGTACTCCAAGGAATCCATCTATTACCTAATTTCATTGTAGTGAGACCATTCACCACCCAATAAACTTTCCATTCACTGTTCAATAAACTTTCCATTTGGCAGGTAGCATGATAAGAACAATTAGTGAATACCGATAGACAACAAGTTAACATATTAGTAAAAACATTTTTTTAAGAAAGAAAATTATCAATGTGTCAAATATATTCCTTTTGGCGTATTCCGAACATATTAATCATATTAATATGGTTGTTGCTAGTTGTATTTTAATTGACAAGTATAAAGTAACTAAACCTTTCTTTCCAAAGATACAAAAAAAAGATATTGCTTTTATAAATTTTTACGATCTCAAATAATTGAGCAATCCTTATTTCTACTTAAAAAATGATAGCTTTTCAATAAAATAAATTTGAACACATTAATTTGACATATATGTAACATTAATTTCATAGTTCTTTCCGAGTTGGAGCACACTTCATTATATAGAAAAACTACGTAGACTATATGCAATAACCATATTGGGGCATTCACATGATCTTATGCATAGTGCAGGACATTGTAACTCGATACAATCTTTAAAAGACTAGAACCATGAGAGAATTAATAATTGTTGACTATGTACAAAATGAAGCCACCAAACAAAATAAGGGTATAATAAACCTACAACCGAACAAAAGTCAAAGACAGGGAAGCCATCCAATCCTAAGAGATCCAAAAATGATGGGCATTGGGTTCCTAAGAAAAAATAATACACAACTCATAAAACATTAAAATAAAAATTACCATACCAAGCAAGTTAGCAGCACTAGAATCATTAGAGTCTGGGCATCAAATTTTGTTGTTCAGCATTTGTCGTGACAACATAGAGGTATGGGATGGAGGTGCAACGGAATAAATACTAAGTCAACTAGAGCCTTGCAACTCATTGCATGTCCAAGTCTCAATAAGCTGCCTTTAAATTGAACCAAAAATCCAAAATAAGTTTGTTAATGGTTGGATTTGAGAAAGTTCTAGGTGTGAGTAATTAAGATCCTAGGGCTCTAAATTTGTTGTGTTTTGCACCAATCCATGATTTAATGAATATGCATTCATTGACATGAACTTTAAGTTATTTAATTAAAACAACATTAGTATTTACCTCTACACTAAAACCATTTTCCATGTTGATGTGGGACACTATCCTCCTTATTGTCTTACCAAACGACATGAGAGTGAGGAAGAAGGCATACAATTATGGACTTCACCTTCAGAGAGTGCCTTGAAATCACATTGGTAAAGAGTGATAAGAAGATCACAACAATCCAATGTGTCAAATCTCAGTTAATAGTGTCAATTAAAGAATTATATGACTTATAATTGTCTCTTACTCTTTGTGTCTTGACACATTTGATATTTTATGGTTGTCTTTGCACCTTAACCCAATTGATATTATAAGGTGAGGATGTGTGTGCATAATAGTCCTTAGTTATGACTATGAGATGAGTATTTAAAGAGAACATGATGTAAAGACAAGTATTTTTATGCGTATTTTGGTGGCGAGGGGCCAAGGATAAATGTGGTGAGAAACCACAAACATTCAGAAGGATGAAGGAAGATTATATCATGATCATGCCACCCATCAAATTGAAGACTATCCTCAGTCAAATTTTTTTTCTTAATAACCATTGTGGTGCTTTGCTCGAAACATTTTTCTAACTCATTTTTTCTCCATATAATTGTGTGCCTAGTGTCACCTCTCTATATCAATGAATAAATCGACATCTGCATTGTGTTTGATCCTATATGCATGACATTATTTGTAGTTACATGCCATTGAGTGTTTTTTAGATTTATCATGATTTTCTGACATTCATACAACAAATGAAGTCTTGTTGAGGAGGAATCATCAAACCAACCATTTGAATTTCATTTTGATGAAAAATGAGTAGACATTGGTAGCAAGGTTCACATAGGTAGTAGAAAAAAAAAATTAGGCTTGTTTTGGGTCTAGTAGTAGACTAGTAGTGGTTCTTTTTTTTTACAACCGCATTCACTAACACATTCTCACACCTTAGATCGCAGCCCCAAGTGACTCGAGAGTCAAATTCACATGTCGATGGCTAGTTCCTTGCAGTGGTTAGTCATCACTTGCCATCTTGCACGACTGAGGAGTGAATCCGTGTGACATGAGTGAGTGATTATAATTTATGATATTTCCAATATTTAAGTTTACTTAGGCTCAATGACATTCACGAGAACATTCACCTTTAAACTTTCCTACAAAAATTTAGCAGGTAAAGTGGCTTTGGAGTACAACTGAAACATGAGCTCTTTTTTTGTTGAAGTGACTACCAACCAAACTTAACATAACAAGGAGTATTTGATTCATAGGATATTCTCATTGAAAGCAATCTATTGTTTTGAGATTGATAGTATTCAGGCACATATGTTGCAAACTTTCACCTCAAAAAATTTGAGTGGGCGAAGTAGAATTTTAGAAGCTTCATTTTAAGTTGTCTTCCATGCAGCTTAAGATGCCAAAAACAGTAGAAGATAGCAGCACAGTCTTCCCATGTAAAGCATAAATCTTTATGACTTGGGAGTCTCAAGTTAGATTTAAAAGCATTTAACAAGACATGGTACTCTGTATTTTGTGATGCGATTTTGTAAGAGGTTACAGGGAAGAAAACCAAGGCCAACATAATATTTGTAAACTAAAACCCTTAGTTATGGAATCCTATATTTCATTCGTATTCTCTTTATAATGAAACTTTTTATGATATTTTTTCTAGTTCATTTTCCCCTATATGCATACTTTGTTTTTACTATGTACAGTGTAGTATGTACACAACATAGAAGAAAGTCGATGTCCTGGAGTCAACATTCAATCAAAATTTTATGATCTGAATCATGTTGTAAGCAACAAGGTAAGCATTCCTTTAAGAGTTTAAAAATATAGACATGATCACAAACTATTTCAATAAAATTTCAGAGGCTTGTGGAATGATTGCATAATACTGGGTTTCAACTTTCGAAACTTAGAATGAGAATGTTGTTGTTGAACAAATTCCTATTGGGATCATGGAAGGATGGGAGAAGAAGCCTACCATGGTCCAAGATAAAATCATTAAGTGGGAAGCTAAAAAGGGTAAATTTGTTTCTTGCATAAGTTTGAATTTAAGTTATAATGTGGTTTTACATGCCAGTTTTGAAATTAATTCAGAAGAAGCCTTCAATCACTTGATTAACTTGAATGAATCAGAATATGGAAAACCAAACTATAGTTGAGAAGGAAGATATTTCAAATGAATATGGAGGAAGCTTAGAACATGGGAACCTTCATTAGCCAATTGAAGTCTCTCAAGGAAGATTTTGAAGCAAGTGGAGAAGAGGCAACAAATGAGAATGTTGAATGACACTTATTGGAAACATCCCCGATTTCTATGAAGGATAATTGTAGCGTTGGAAAGTCAGAGTGGATTAATATTATATAAAGTAATCAAAATATTACTCCAAGTAAGAAAGTATGATGTAGGATTGATCTAGAGATGGTCGCATCTGTCTTTTTAACAAGAGATAAGCATGAAGCAAAGAAGGAAAATGAAATCAATACTTGCCATAAACGATGGAAAGTAATTTACTCCAAAAGTAATTAAGACACAAAGGAGAAATAAAAATGGGTAGGTGTTCTTATTATGGTGTTGGACATTACAAGAAAGAAATCCAAAAATGTCTCAAAACCCTTGAGGCCCCGGAACAAATTAATAGGACAACGTTTTCCAGTTTTTGACCTTCTCAAACATTAAAAACCCTAAACAAACTAACAAATTCCCAATAACAGAAATAATACAGAATTTCAGAGGCTTGTGGAATGATTGCATGCAGGGGTTAAAATTGACGCCCGTATGGATGTTTTTTCATTTTTTAATAGTAAAATATGGTGGAGTATGGAATAAACACGTCATTAAAGAAGTTTAATTAATTTTTGGAGTCGTCAAATTAGCGGGTAGCCTTGAAATTTGCCCGTAGTTTTAGCAGTTGAGTTTTAGTTGGATTTTCATTGATTGCAATTGATTATTGATCATAAATTTTATTTCGTCTAGGTGCTCCATGCCTGTATAACATGTTGAGACTGTACACATGCCATTAATGAGAAATGTGGTGAGAAATGTTGCCATCAAGCTTAGTGTTGTTGGTAGGTGGACGATTCATCCCCCACCATGACTCGTCCTCCTTACATTTCATTATTTTGTGTAGAGAAGGGGAGCAGCAGTGGTGGGAGGCACGTCGCAGGTTTGAGTCTTGGCCACTGTCGGAGCTCTTTATTTCTCTTCTTTACCCGTTTTTCCGTGGTCGTATTCGATTAACATCAAGCTCAGCCTTTTTATCTTTCTCGATTTAGTTGTCGCAGTAGATCTGTACAATTTGCGCAAACGGGAGCTCTATTTTCTAAGATCTGACAAAAGCCCAAACCAAAATAGCAGGTTGATCTATAAAATATCGTCCATCGACGGAGAAGGCGTAACCCCAACCCTAGTCCTGGCTCTCAGAATGTTGCCCTCTGCACAGCTTCGGCTAATGTCCGACTTGAAGGCCATCAGGAACGAGCCTTCAGAGGTACAATTTTTCTGTTAACCGCCGACCTGTTTTTTCATTTCTTTCTGTTGCACTTTCTTATATTTTTGGATGTCTATGTGTATTTTTAGGCTTACTTATTGTGTTTGAAACATGATATTTTTTTATGGTATGTTGTGATCTGGGTCTTTCTTTTATGGTATTCTGTGAATTGGATCTTTGTCTTTGTAGTATTTTGTGAGATGGGTCATTGCTGTTATTGTTTCCTGTGAATTGGGTGTTTGTTTTTATTTTATTGTGTTGGAACTTCGTTTTGAGGCTGTCACATGTTAAAATTTGGGTGGTTTTTGGTCACTTAGGGTTGTAGCGCAAGTCCTCACTCTGAAGATAATCTCTTTGTGTGGAGCGCTACCATCTTTGTCCCGGATGAGACCCCCTGGGAAGGTAATATTATCATTTCCATGCTAACTCTTAACTCTTTTGTTCAATTTTGGATCTTTATTTTCATAGACCATGGGGGCCGTTGTGAGCAAAACCATAAACTGATATCCACGGTGACAATGTGGGTGCCTGCAAATGTTGAGTTATGTTTAGCTTCACCATTTGAAAAAGTATTGATGTCTGTATTTTTACTTGATATCGAAGTTGTGTTTCTAATTTTGTGCGCAGGTGGCATTTTCTGCTTGAGGTTAATTTTTGGGGAAAATTATCCTGATAAGCCACCTAGAGTGCGATTTACTTCAGATGTCTTCCATCCTAATGGTAAGTGTTAGAGATTTAAAATTGTAGATCAAACTACCATGTTGGTGATTTAGATTTCTGTAATAAGTTTAAGCAGCGTGGATTTCGTTATTCAATATAGATTAATTGATCGCCAGAATTTATATAATTATAAAATGAATTTATCTAGGATTAGGAACATATTCTCTGCTATTCATTTCAAAGCAAAATATTGTAAATAGCTTAATCTAGAACACGATTTTTTTTTTGTTATGGTTGGGTTATTTGTATTTGCATTTGTTTTGAGATTTAAATGCATAGATGTTGCCGTGAAAATCAATTTTGTGGCTTGGATATAAGTAAATGATTGAAATGGTTAAATAGTGACTGGGATTGTTAAGACATGGTCATTTACGAGGCCTAAAAAGTAGATGCAGTATTGGGATTGAATTTAACCAACCTTGCAATTTAATATAGTACTTGTGCTTCAGTCTATATTAAAATGAGATCTATCAATAGTTTAATCTAGAACACAATTTTTTGCTATATATATGTTTGGGTTATTTGAATTTCAAAGTGAAATTCATTGATTGTGAGATTTAAACACAATAGGTGGCACATAAATCGTATGGATTATGGTTAATCCATATCTCAGGTATAAATGATGAAATTTCTACACTATGGGTTCCTTCAATATGTGATATACGTACGATGATGCAGAATTAGGATTAAATTTAAGCGATCTTGTAGTTAGATATAAGGCTTATATGCCCCCAGTCATATCAAATGTTAAGCGAGTCACATCTACTTTGAGTTCAAAAAAACCATAGTATTAAATAAATAAATCTTAACAGAAAGGTAAAATATTTCTTAAACGTTACATATATTAAGGCAACGAAATAAATCTTAACAGAAAGGTAAAAATATTTCTTAAACATTGTAGGAAGGGTGGTTTCATAAACAAAACCGTCAAAAAAAATTTGGCTGATGGGTAAGAGTGCCCGTCAAATTTAACCCCTGATTGCATGGTACTGGGTTTCACCTTTGGAAACTTAGAATGAGAATGGTGCTGCTGAACAAAATCCTATTGGGATCATGAAAGGCTGGGAGAAGAAGCCTACCATGGTCCAGGATAAAATCACTAAGTGGGAAGCTAAAGATGGTAAATTTGTTGCTTGCATAATTTTGAAATTAAGTTATAATGTAGTTTTACATGTTAGTTTTGCAATTACTTCAGAAGAAGACTTCAATCACTTGATTAACTTGAATGAATCGAAATATGGAAAATGAAATTATACTTGAGAAGGAAGAGATTTCAAATGAATATGCAGGTAGCTTAGAACATGGGAACCTACATTAGCCAATTGAAGTCTCTCAAGGAGCATTTTGTAGCAAGTGGAGAAGAGGCAACAGATGAGAATGTTGAATGACACTTATTGGAAACATCCCTAATTTCTATGAAGGATAATTGTAGCGTTGGAAAGTCAGATTGGATTAACATTATATAAAGTAATCAAAATATTACTCCAAGTAAAGAAGGTATGATGTAGGATTGATCTAGAGATGGTTGTATTTGTCTTTTTAACAAGAGATAAGGGTGAAGGAAAGAAGGAAAATGAAAGCAATACTTGCCATAAACGATGGAAATTAATTTACTCCAAAAATAATTAAGACACAAAGGAGCAATAGAAATGGGTAGGTGTTCTTATTATGGTGTTGGACATTACAAGAAAGAATGACAAATATGAATTACTAAAGTAGAAATGAATAAGGTTGAAGTGAATGCAATCTCTTGTTCTTGTAGTAACCAAGACAAATTGATTATAGTAACAATGCTTACATATTTAAGCTCTTCAAGGTGTTTGTACTTGTTCACAATCAAAGAAAACTTCAATAGCCCAAAATCTCCTAGTAATCAAACTAAATCCAATTACCCAGTTGGAAACCAGTCTCTACTACTGGATACTCAAAATTCTTATGAACACCAACAACAAAATATATAATACAGAGCAATCAAACAAATTCTATAATGATTAATCTAAGTAAACTGCAATAGTGCAATAGCACTCTTGAGGAAACCTAATAAGCGATAATTGATGCAAGATAATCAAGACTTACACCCACACTGTATGAAAAATCATCCAAATCTTAACTGAAATCCAATATCCCACTGGAAGAAAACCAGTATCTAATATAAGGCAATCTAACTTTCCTATAAGCAAAATTAAACAACCTAGTTCATAAATTTCCTCATTCTAGTAGAAACCCAATGCCCAGATATGAAAAAGCAAAGTCTCCTAGTGAATCTATATAACACCTACATATCATAACCCAATTGCAATGATATACATTGATAAATTAAAATCTAAGAAGAAAACAAAAAATGAAACCAACCTCAAAAGTTGAGGCTTCTACCATAAGACCAAACTTCAATAGCAAACTGTCACTCTCAGACTTGACTATAAAGTAGCAGCCTTTGTCACCCTCAGACTTGATAGTTCAGTAGCAGCCTTTGTCACTAACACTATTCACACTGCTCGTAGATCAGTAGCAGGCTTCAAATACACTGTATGAGAGAAAATAATGGTTTAGTATCTAAAGAGTTTGTATTATTTAGGTTTATAGTTGTCTTTTTCTTTCTTGTTTCTTTTGTGCATTTTTCAATTTCTTTGGAAAATTGTAGGCGATAACAGCGGACTGTTTCTGGAGAGATGGACAATGTTTCTTATGTTATGTACATTATTTCTCCTGGGGATTCAACAAAATTATAGTGGGTTTTTCCAGCAACACGTTACCCACCTAGAAACAAGAAAAAGACGTTGGAAATCATGCTGTTGAGTGTCACTACCAAAAATATAGACCCCACAGTTAGCAGAATTGTAGGGAGCCCTGCCAAGCCCAATGAAAGCATCCATCCCCATGGCTTGATATTAGCTGTGAATTAATTCACTAAATTTGCGAACAAAATGCCTATTGTAATGTTCAGCTAGAAGAGAATGTTTAGAGCTCCTCTAATTCTAGTCGGTGCTATCTCTGACAGGAAAAGAGGAATCGCCTGCAGTTACAGAAAAGTAAAGGCATTTTCGTCACATCAGTGTACCAATATATATTGATAGAGAAAAACAATTCCAAGTCTAAAATTTCTCTGAAAATGAAGGCATACAGAGGATAAGGCAACTAAGAGATTCATAGGACAATTAAAATCAACTAAGTACACCTCACATAAGTAATTTAATATCACACTATTACATCTTATATGTTTTGAAGTTTAAACCAAACGATCTTTTATATGTTTTCAAAGAAATCTTAAAAGAATTTAAATACAAATATAGGAAACAAATATACAATAAATGCAAGAATTTCATGAAAATAATAGTCTATTAAAGGCGATTTTTCCCTAAGGGAATGTGCAGAGACAATTCTCTCTAAATAAGTTGAATCTGAGACTTACACTAAATATTATGTTCAATACCGTCTGTTTACATACCTGATTAGCAAATCCAACTCCACATCCTAGCAATATTCTTTGGAAGATGAGCATGAGAAGATCCTACGCTGCCGCATTCAAGATGACTTCGGCAAGAAAAAATAAGCTGGCAATAATCATTGTCGGTCTCCGGCCAAATATTCTAGTAGTATATGACGCAAAAAATGTCGTTGCCAGACCTACTAGATACAGATATGAGGTAAAGAGTTGTAATCCTATTATCTTCCAACAAACTCTTTCAACATTCAGCGGATCGACAAGTACATATATTATGTAAATACCCTAAGTCTTAAAAAAGTGCAAAAAGTTTCAAAACCTCCATAGCCTAAAATCAAACTCTCATGCCCCTAAATGTCTCAAAACCCTTGAGGCCCTGGAACAAATTAACAGGACAACGTTTTCCAGTTTTCGACTTTCTCAAACATTAAAAACCCTAAACAAACTAACAAATGCCAAATAACAGAAATAATAAAAGGCTTCCATTTCAATTACCAAATTAAAATCCTTTCTTCATTCTTCAGGGATCTCGATCTCTCCTTCAACAATCTCAGTCTGGAGATCCTTAGGATACTTTCCATCCACGGTGCAGCCAACGAAAAGGCATGTGCCTAGAATCTCATTCATCGTCCTAGCTAATTCCTTCGCCATGGACCTTGGCTTCATAACCCTAGTGATCTCAATGACATTGTCGATGGTGATGTTTCCATTATGATTGATGTTATTCATATCCTTTCTGTCTCTCTCATACTCCTTGAGGGATTTGATGACTAGGGCAGCTGCGCTCGGCACCACAGTGACCTTGGCCTTCCTGTTATGAACGATTAGCTTTACCATCACCCTCAAACCTTTCCAAGGGCAAGAACAACCACAATGGTGTTGTTGGGACCGAAATTGGAGAAGAAGAAGGTGAAGGCATAGAGTGCTGTGAAGGCTGTATGGTTTTTGTTTTTCTAGTGGTTGTATGGAATCGTCATGGAGACTGTCATCATGAAGAAGCCCATGAGATAAATGGTAAAACTCCCAATGCGATCTATGGTGAAGACCATGAATCAACAGCTCGGAACAATCAAGAGGAGGATGATCAGCGACTATGCCTTTGCAATTTTGTAAACTCCATCTATGGGCACTTCACCACTTGAGACCAGTCACACAAACCACTGGACTATAGCAAAAATGCATAAACCAAGGGGTAAAACTATTCATAATGCATGGTAGGTGGTTAAAAATGTGAAATGTGGCGATTTTAAGTTCAGAACGCATGGCAGGTTTTTATTCGCCCAAGGGACGATAGTGCTATAGTGGTTTGAAACTAGACTTCTGAGAGAAAAACACCTTATGGCATAAAAATAAAGTCAATTATAAATTCATATATAAAGCCTCTTGAGTTTCACATTTCCTCAACACACATAAGCTTTCATTTTAAATTAACTAAATCACATAAACTTTTTCTTTAAAAAATTGCATAAAATTTCTTTCTCATAATGAAATCTCACAGTATTGAACATAATTACTATCATCTTTTTCTTCATGATTAATGTGATAATTTTGGAAGAGGCAGTCGAAGCTTGGTTGCTTAATATTAGACAATATTTTCAGGTATATTGATATGACAACAGCTTGAGAGCACCCATAGTAATCTTTCAGCTGAGTCATAAAGCTGCTCTGTGGTGGCAGGAGGCTAAAAGTGTAAACACCATACGTAGCAAAGAGTTGAGTTGGAAAATTTTAAAAAGAATATTTAAAAATAAATATATGTCAGAACAGTATTATGAAGAGAAAGCCAAAGAATTCAACGACCTGCGATTAGGAACATTAACCATGGAAGAATTTGTGAGTAATTTTTTAAATTTACAACATTATGTATCATATTTAAAAGATGAAAAAACCAAGGTTTATAGGTTTATGAGCTGCTTACCCCCGGCTTATAAGGAAAAAATTGAGTTCGAGATGCCTAAGACCATGGATGATGCAATCAGAAAAGCCAAATTGTGTTATCATTTGTTCAAAACAAAGATCAGAATCAACTAAAAATTGGCAAAATAAGAAGAATGAGAAAATTGATCAGCGTAAAAATGGGTTTAAACCATCACCTTTCAGGAAATGGACAAGAAGCCATACTGATAATAATTATAGTAAACAGGATCCAAGTGCCAGCAATGGAGTAAAGGATACTAGTACGTCCAACGGTGGGTGGAACAACACTGCTAAAGAGGTTAAATGTTGGGGTTGTAATGGACCTCATCTATATAGAAATTGTCCTCACAATCCCAATAGAAAAATGGCTCATATAAATATGTTGCAGGAAGCTTCTACAGTAAATGATATAGCCAGGAACATACCCAGAATTAATGTTGCTTTGGAAAACAGGTAGATAGATCATCAATCTACCATGTTGGAAGTAGAAGGTAAAATCTCAAATACGTATGTTTCTATACTTATTGATTCATGAGCTAGTTTAAGTTACATTGCACCAAGAGTACTTGAAAAATGTAAAACTAAGTAAAGAAAAGAAAATGAATGCATGGTTAGTAAAATTAGCAATAGGAATGAAAAGGAAAGTTACCGAAATAGTTAAGGATTGCAAAATAAGTTTCAGCGGCTTGAATACTACAGTAAACTTGAACATACTTCCATTAGGATCATATGATATTTTAATAGGTATGGACTGGTTAGAGACTCATAGAGCCATTATTGATTATTTACATAAAAGTTGTGATTGCATGGATAAGGAAGGTAAAAGGAACACAGTAAAAGGAATTTATAGACCTATAACAACACGACAAATTTCTGTAATACAATTACAAAAATGTTTTAGGAAAATTTGTCAGATGTATGCCATCAAATTTAATGAAATCGAGATGGAAAAACCTAAAACAACAATGGAGCAGTTGCATACTTTGAAGGAATCCCAGGATATATTTTTGGAGGAAATACACGGGTTACCACCTAAACGATATTTAGATTTTACCATAGACTTAATGTTGGGTTCAACACTAGTGTCATGAGCTCCTTGTCATATGACTACTCTAGAATTAACAGAGTTAAGAATGCAGATACATGAATCGTTGGAAAAAGGATATATTTGACCTAGTGTTTCACCATGGGGAGCAGCTATGTTGTTTGTTAAAAAGAAAGATGGTTCTTTTAGAATGTGCATAGATTACCGACAATTGAATAAAATGAAAGTTAAAAATAATACCCATTACCTAGAATAGATGATCTGTTTGATTAGATCGACCGAGCAAAAATATTTTCAAAAATTGATCTCCGATTAGGATATCACCAGGTTCGGGTTTAAAATGAGGACATCCATAAGACTGTATTTTGAACTAGATATGGACATTATAAATTTGTCATAATTCCATTTGGTTTAACAAATGATCAGGGGACATTTATGAATATGATGAATGATGTGCTGAGTAAATTTTGAATAAATTTGTGTTGGTATTCATTGATGATATTCTGGGATATTCTAAGAATGAGGTGGAGCACGAAGGGCACTTACGGAAGGTTTTGGAAACCTTAAGAGAACATCAATTATATTCCAAATTAAGTAAGTGTGACATTTATAAAAAAGAGGTACAGTACTTAGGACATGTCATCTTAGAAAAGGGAATAGCGGTTGATTCAAAAAAAATCAAGTCTATATTGGAGTGGCCTGTACCAAAAGATATACATGATATCAGACCATTTATGGGATTAAAAAGATACTACCGCAGATTCATAGAAATCTTTTCCAAAATAGTTTATCCTATAACCACTTTGCAAAAGAAAAGTGTTAGATTTATTTGGAATTAATAGTGTTACGATAGTTTTGACAAACTAAAACATTCAATGACCATGACACCTATATTAAAAGTTGTTGACCCATGTAAGGACTTTGTGCTATGCACTGATGCAAGTAAATAAGGGTTAGGAGGAGTTTTAACTCAAGAGTGTCATGTAATTTGTTATGAATCATGAAAACTAAAGGAACATGAGAAAAATTATGTAGTACATGATTTGGAGTTGACAAGTATTATTCATGCCCTTAAAATATGGTGGCATTACTTAATAAATTTATGTTATAAACAAATAATATTGGGTTAAATAACTTATTTGTTCAAAAAACATTAAATGTTCGTCAAGCTAGGTCGCTTGCATTTTTGAGTGAATATGATTTCGAAATTAAACACATAAGTAGGAAGGATAACATTGTAGTAGACGCATTAAGCCGACAACAACATCAATTACATTCAATCTTGCTTAGTAATTATGAATCTAAATTTAAAACTATGTTAAAAGAAGCAATAATCAATGATGAACATTATGGGAATTGGATGAAAAAATGTAATCAGAAAAATCTAGGAACAGATGAGAATCTATATCAGATTGATACGTAAGGGTTTTTCCATTTCAAAAACATAATTTATATGCCTAATCAGTACAATGTAAAGCAGTCTATCTTTAAGGAATTGCATGATAATCTGTACCTAGGACACCCTTGGTACCAGAAATTTATAACAACATTAAGGAAATACTTTTATTGGCCAAATATGAAAAGAGAAGCAATTGAATATGTGGCTCGATGTTTTACTTGTCAATAGGTAAAGGTCATTCATCAACATCTAGTTGGCTTATTGCAGCATATGCCTATACCTGAGTGGAAGTGGAAAACTATAACTATGGACTTTATTATGGTTGTAGTGGATAAACTAAGTAAAGTAGTGAATTTCATACCAGTAAAGTCAACTTATAAATATGTTAATATAGGTGATATCTTTATGAAGGAAATTTTCAGATTGCATGGTATACCTAAGATAGTGATCATAGATCGTGATGCTAAATTTACTTCCAGATTTTGGATGTCATTATTTAAAGGTATGGATACGAAACTGAATTTTAGCACAACTTATCACCCTCAAACGGATAGACAGACCGAGCGAGTGAATCAGGTTCTGGAAGACATGTTGAGAATGTATGTAATGAATCAACTGGGTAAATGGGAGGGTTATATTCACCTCGTAGAATTTGCATATAATAATAACTATCAAGCATCTCTTAAAATGAGTCCCTTTGAGGTGTTGTATGGTAGGAGGTGTAAAGTACCTTTAAGTTTGGGTAACTTGGAGGACATATTGGCTTTAGGGCCAAATATGTTAGCACTAATAGAGGAAATGGTGCGTCAAATCAAACAAAACTTAAAAACAGCCCAAGATAGACAGAAAAGTTACACATATAAGAAATGAACAACTAAAGAGTATAAAGTAGGGGAACATGTATTCATGAGAATCAAACCAAAGAAGAGCAATCTAAGAACAGGACTCTATACTAAGTTGGCACCCATATATGTGGGACCTTTTGAAATTATGGCTAGAATATGGCATGTAGCTTATCAATTGGCCTTACCTCTGTATTTAAGAATTCATGATGTTTTCCATATTTCTTTGTTGAAAAAATATGTTGCTCATCAATCTCAGATAAATAATTGGGATAATGTACAGGTGGAACTCGAGGGAAATTTCCACACGAAACCAATGTGCATTCTTGATAGAAGGGAAATTCAGCTGCAGAAGCAAATCATTGTACAAGTGAAAGTACAATAGAAACATTACTCTAAGGATGAAGCTATTTGGGAAAAAAAGGAAACTATGACACATAACTTTCCTACTTTGTTTCAAAAATTTAATGATACTAATTAATGATACCAATTGATGATACTGACTAAGCACTGAGGATAGTGCAATGTTTTTAGAAGGAGCAGATTGTAACACCCACTAAATATTTTTGGTATTATTATTGTTATTTACTTTTAAAGAAATAAGTAAATTAAATTCTATATATATTGGGGAATTGGAAGTTGTAACAATTGAACAATAAATTGACAGAAACTTAGGTTTAAAAACAATTACAAGCCTACAACATTCTCTATGAATACAAGGGGTCAGTATTCAAACGAATCAGTTATTTTGCTATAAAATTCCTAGGCAAGACAAAAGAGATGATTTTTTTTATGAGAATAGAGAATCCTAAATAGAGATGCCAGATATCACCATGAGTGAAAGAATATATAGTGAATTCTTGAGATAACACAGAACTGCCAGTGAACATCTTGCATATGTTAGGTTGATGTTAGGCTCTGTTTCAGAACTGTTAGTGAAGCATGAGAGAATTCCAGGTTCTGAGATAAGTTATTCTTGCTAATACTGGTGGAAACTTGAGCCTGTAGAGGAACTATTTTAAACATAAGAGTCTGGGCAAGGGGTTGAAACTAAGCAAGTGAAATTGCTAAAAAATTTCTACAACAGGGTGTTGTACTGTCACTATTAAAACGACCATTTTCAGATATGTTTTAGTCTTAAAATTGGTTTTGTTCTTCATCATATTTTTGTTATAACATCGAGTTATTGTGCTTGTTATTTATATTTACACAGGTGAAAGGATAAGATTAGTGTTTTATTTACTTTATTACTAAAACTACTCGTTTCCAGTTCCTTCATTTATGCATAACTTCTTATTTAATACCAGTCAATATACAATCTCTTTATTTACGCATAAGCTAGTTCATTAGCATAAAAACCTGAGTTTTGTTTATTGTTTTATTTTATTGTCCAACATCAAAACCTATGTAAGGTTTAAGCAATATATATTATATTTTATTTGAAAGGTACAAGGGTCGAGTAGATATAACCCTAATATTTTACAAGTTAAAACCCTAACTATGTTAAACAAGTCAACAATGGTCAGTTGTTTGTTAAGACGAAATATCCAAACAACTAGTTTAACGGGATCCCAAGTAAATTACAAATTTTAGTTATAATCTTTGTCGAAAACCCTTATACAAAAAGTTATTACTGCCCAATAAAATATTAACAAAAAACCCTAGCTTGCAAGTACATTATCACGCATTTGGGATACCAAGACAAACAATATTGTAACGTCCTCCACAAATAAGTGGTTATAATATATATAATATAATATAAATTACAGATAAAGGTTTATAAAACAAACAGAGAACTTAATATTTTTCAACAAAGACCCGAGATCGAAACTAGACTTAGATACTAAATAAAGACTTATGTGTTCATATACAATAAATAGTAAATAACCAAATGTTGCAATAAAAGCAAGCATCTCTTTATCACAGGTTTAGAATTCAGCCAACAATAAACCATTCAACAAAGAGTTATGCCAAAACGTAAACCCTAATAATTGTTAATGAGGTTACCATTAATGCATAATATGAATGGCTTGAGATAGTAAACCCAGCAAAAAACCCTTTAATACATTACGACCAACCTTTAAAACCAATGATAAATCGACCTACACTTGCATGACCAACCAAATCAGTGTTGCCTCCTTTAACTAAGAGAACATAGATATAGAACCACCATTTTAAACCATTAACTTACCATTGGGAACATGAAGCTCTCTGTTGAGCATCCATTCCTACAAAACACAAACCGCGGACTTGTTAATGTGGAATTTATAAACCAAAGCAATTGATTACAAAACTAATGGTTGGAATATTGGGAACTTTACCTGAAATTTGTTCGTGAGACCAGTTGAGAGCGAACTTAAAAATCGATAAACCCCAATTGTGTTGACAGAAGATAAACTAAGACAATGAACAATCTTGATGGTTGGGACGAGTCCTTGTTAGCCAAGAAACTAGCATGCGCTTGGTATTTCATTACCTTTCCCTATGTAAATGTCAGAGTGAGCTTGAGCTGTGGTATAGCTCCATTATTGAACAGAGTGAAATGCCGACAGTATGGGAGAAGTGGATAAACAAAGGGTAAATTCAACCCTACTTTCAAGTTGTAAAGCAAATCGGATCTAAAAAACATTATTTTTCAGTTAAAATTCTTAACTCAATATAGCTTGCTTCCATAGTTGGATGGCTAAATGCTAATACAACATCTTCCACCATGTTTTGTTTTACAAATAAAATGTTAGGTAATGTATAAATCCTGTTTTGTAAAGACATCAACCAAATAGGGTACCTGCAGAAGGAAAAGATGGGCTAGAATAAATGCTAAGCAAGTTTATGATTTAAACTGAGGGGTCTTGTTATAGCTGATTTTACCACACTTGGTAGAACACACCTTTATATCCTAAAATTGTCCCTCTACAGACTCATTGAGCCTCCCTTTCTCAAATTATATTTGATGTCCCAAGAAAGTCCTTTAAAAACACTTGTTTATGTGTATATGTGAGTTTTAATCCAATAACCACATGTACACGCAGCTTTGGAGCCAATGCCCGCATAAATCAGAAAATGTGCATGAAAACAAAAAAATTTGGAGTTTCCCTCATAGAGTCTCGAATAACCTGACTCTTGGCCTTCCATAAGCCTGGAAAACTCTCAAACTCAACCCTCCATTTCTTATTGGAGGGCTATATATTGAGCCTCTTGGATGCATTGAAGGAGGAGAATTTTGAAGAGCAAGGAAACTATAGTCCATTGTTGCCAGACTTGTCTATGCTTGAGTCTACATCCCTTTGTCCCTTTGGAGCACACAGTGTTTCTCTTACCAATATTTCCATTGAGATGGACGATTGAAGTGGTGGAGGCCCAGGTGGAGGACTCATTTTCTCTATTTTGTCAAGGTGCCGACAGAGTTTGTCACCCTTTTATCTTCATTTTTATTAATAGAAATATCCATTTCTCGTCCAATACATGTGCTTAACTATGAATATTTTGTCCATGGATGTAGTTATTTGCTTATACATGATGATTTATATATGCTAGAGTAGGCCTAACAATTTAATATATAGAGTTCTTGTCTTCTTTGTTGTTGTTGAGAGTGAATTATAAATACAAGCATGTTGGAAAAGCTCAACAGGGATCTACATCAACCATCTGGAATAAGGTACGCTTTATATCCCTCAGTGTTAGATGCATTTATTTCTCTTACATATTGAAATGGATTGATCTCTAGTGTCATTCAGTTTGTTGTGGTCTACCCCAATCCATACGAATTTTCTCTTCGTAGTAATGATTGGTGACTCTGCTGGGGAGGTTCCTTGTTTTTCTTTGGGGATTGGGTGCACAATGTGCTTGAATTGCTCTTTGTTCTCTCTGTTTCTGTGTCATTTCCAAAAGCATGTGTTGAATGTGGTTGTCATTGATTTAAAAAGAGTTCAGTAATGACAAAGGAATAGACAAGGATACGATGGTAGGACAAACTCAGTGAAAGACAAAGGTAGTGATAACATCGCATGGATGATGATATGGAAGATACGATGACATGGCATGGCATGGATGATGGTATGATAGATATGATGGAATGGAATGACATAGATGATGATTTGGCATGAATTTGAAATCATTGGTTCATTATGACATCATTCTGGAGAAATATGACAAATTGGCAAAAATTGGGAAATTGACTAAGTATGGAATAAATTGTCAAAACTGGTCAAGAGGGTCTAAGAGAATGCTTTCCATAATTCATGTTTTGACTAAAATTCCTACACCATGGTACCATGATATAGCTTGATATAGTTTCTATCTATAAATGGTCTCAAGTTTCCTTCATCACTTCTAAGGAGAAAGTTCTAGGTCTGCCAAAACAGGGGTTTGTGCTAGAGCAAGCAAAAAATGGCTAATTAGCCTCAGAAATATTCTCGATCTAAAATATGGGTTAGAGTACATTCCATAAGAACATGGGGATCTTGTAGTGTATTGTCTTGTCTTCTTGTCTAACTAATCATATTATTAGTTCTCCTTGATCATGTCTGGAGAAAATGTTATGGATCTGCCAAATTGGGGTTTCAGGATAAAATTTGAGAAAGTCCTAAAAATGACTGTGTTAGAATCAGAAAATTGAAAAGGAATTTTGAAATGCCCTAAAGGAGGGGTTACTTTGATGATAAAATTCATCAAGTAGCATGGTCTTGTTCCTTGGTGAACTAACTATCCACCCATAGTATCATATACTATTTTGGAGGCCACACGTGTGAAATACAAGCTTGCCAGGTTGGGAAAAAGTGTGTTTACATAGTCTGAAAGGTCATTTAGAAATGCCCACAAGGAGGTGATAAAATAAATAAAAAATCATAGGCATGTTCCTTGGTGAACTAACTATCCAGCCATACCTTCAGGTTGTCTTATGATGGTCTCATATGAAAAATATCAATCTACCAGAAATAGGAAAAATAATATTTTGCATAGTGAGAACAAAAGAAAATTGGTTGTGTTAAAACCAGTTCACAAG
>LPNX010905327.1:0-10576 GCA_001517045.1 Pseudotsuga menziesii | reverse complement strand
TGGAATAGATGTGTTATCATCAATAGAGGGAGACCTACAATTGATCAAGGAAATGATGTGTCCTTGACTAGAAGTACGAGGGGGATAACCAAAGATGTGGACAACCTCGGGACTAACACACTGATTGGGGTAACAAGGTTAGGGGAGCACAAGGGATTCAAACTTCCTTTGTTCATAGTAAGATGGAAAGGCAGACTTGGGAGAAAATGAAACTGACTCATGGGATAGGGATCATAGATTTAATATCGAGAATGTAACTGCAAATGGGAAATAATGAGGAAGGTCATCAAAATATGAATACTCAGGGGATCCAAGGAAGACTCATAACAGAATACTCTGAACAAAGGCGACCCAATTGGGGGAAGCTTCCAAACTGTAATATCGGGTGGCATTGAAAGACACCATTGTGACATGATCTCATGGTTTTTTAGCGATCCTGAGAAATTAAATGTTCGACGGTGTCTTAATTTTTAGAGAGTCTGAAAATAGAAAGAAGAATCCAGTGTGGTCTCTTTTTTGTATGTGGTCTCCTAAGTCTGAAAAAGGATTAACGTATGTGCAGGAGAGCTCTCCTAACCTTTGGGGAAGGGATAATTCTTTATACTTTGTAGTCCAATCAGGCCGAAAAAGGTTAAACTTACACTAATGGGACGATCATTCAAATACTTTTATGAGCATGAACAAAATCAAGTTTGCTTGGAAATATTTTCTTGATGAGAAGGCTGGGAAAGAGCTTAAAGACAACCCATCATGAGCTTTTTCATAAAGTTCGTTCNGAGCATGAACAAAATCAAGTTTGCTTGGAAATATTTTCTTGATGAGAAGGCTGGGAAAGAGCTTAAAGACAACCCATCATGAGCTTTTTCATAAAGTTCATTCCCAATGCCCAAGAAAGCATAAAATGATGCAGAAGGAAATGTTCATGGATTGAGTGTGCCGAGGTGATCATTTTCTTATGATAGTCTATATAATCTGAAAAAGGAGATAAAAACCCTTTCAAATACTTTAATGAGCGTGAAAGGAAGCAAGCATGCTTGATGATCTTTTTATTCTTATGAGAGTCAAAAAAGAGCTTAACAGAAAATCCATAATGGTCAATCAAGCAAGGGGGGAGTGTTTGATATATGGAAAGCGGTTATGTTGTGAACATGGCTGATGGGAATATAATCCAGAACACTAATGGGGGCCCCTTGTGGGATGACAAATGGTGGTAAAATATGGCCAACTATGCAATATGGATGAAGCATATGGCTCATGAACGACTGGAATTGATTACTCCTTCCTCAATTACCGGGACGATTGAACATCAGGTAATGTTGCTGGTTGGGAAAAACTATTGGCACTCTTAACTTAGAGAGAAGAATTTCTTGGCTGGACGAACCAATTAGATAGCTACTCGAGGGATGACGGTTAGGATGTTATTTGGTGAATTAGAAGAGTTCCCTGATGTCTGCTGCTCTAGTGAGTTGCTTTGGGCTTTTACCGTACCATACCTCCAGGATTTTTTGTATGTAGTCTCTAAAAGCAGCTATAACAATCCGAGATAATACCGCGGGTGCATTCTTAAGCCCAAAGGGCATCACATTGTACGCGAACGAGCCCCATTTGGTGGTAAAAATAGTTTGCTTTTTATCTTCCTCCGTAATCCAAACTTGATGATACCCGGAGAACCCGTCTGTAAATGAATATGCTTCTTTGCTTGCAACCTGGTCCAAGACTTCATAGCTGAAAGGGGTTGGAAATGGATCATGCACGCAGGCTGCATTCAGGCTCCTGAAATCCAAACAGACTCTTATGTATTCTGTGCCCTTTTGAATTTGGATGACAATCGGACTTATCCATTCTGATTCCTCAACCGCAAAAATAAGGACCGCAGCCAGCATACAGTCTATCTCCTTCTTCACCTTCTCCTTGACCCTGGGATTGAGTTTGTATGGTCTGTGCTTCACCGGCTTTGCGTTTGGCCACAGATCAAATTTAATTTATTCCATATTGCCTTTTATCCCTTGTCCTAATAAGTACAAGACCTCCGGACCTTTCAATTTTGTGAAGCTCTGCGGGAAAAGATCTTCATACTCCTTCAGGAGAGCCGCAACCTCTGACATTGTCTTCTCATCCCAGTAGTCGCCTACTGAGGCAATCTTCGGCTTCTCTTCTGTCTCCAGGTTCATTTTCCACAACTTGAAAGGTTGCTGATATGGCTTTTTCTTATCTTCTGCATACTTTTATTTTATTTGGCGGTACCCCTCTGATTCCTCAAAAGAGAGGTGTCGCAACTCGTCTATCTCATCCTCATTTTCGTTCCCTTGTTATATATTTATGCAACAGATAGATTATTCCAATTGGCGCTCCAAATTATTGAGGGACAACATCTTGCTATGTTGCGGACACTTAGCTGGGACTAGGCCGGTCCGCAACTCGTCACTAAACAGAATCTGTTTGATTGCTTGTAAGGCAGCAATTATTTCGGGTGTTTTCTCTTTGTAGATAATACTGTGCATAAAATTTCCCGGATCATTGTCCAGCTCTGGATTTGCCTCTGCGACTCCTCATGCAAATACCGGGCTCTCAGAATGGGGGCCAGGGTGTGTAGTAATTTGTGGACCCATAGTTCTGATCTGAGGCCTTCTCTGCTCATTTTCTGTAAGCAGTTATCAATATGTACAGCAGGGCCATATTTACCTTCATAGAGTTATAAGAGCTTTCTATTTTATCCCCTTCCTTCCGCAATGTCTTGCGCTTCAAATTCTGGTGGGGCAACGAACCGATGCATCATGACTGGTTGCGCATCGTCCCAGGTTGGAAGAAGATCTCCTTTTTGTGTAGCCCACCAGCGAGCAGGCATACCTCTCAGTACTGCGTCCAAGGCTGGGATTCTCTTCTCTTCTGCAAATCTGAACTCCATGCCCTCTATCAAATTTGAAACTGTTCCTGTCCCATCATACACAGGCGGATCCTGCAACTCGGTCCCAATCCACCTCACAGTTCTGAAAGTTGCGCATCTTTTGGTGGTCAGTTCCTGTTTGCGCTCCTGCCTCTTATTCCATGCTTCTTAATAATCTGATTCGAAGGGGCTCCGCTCCTACAACTGACTGAGCCATCCGCAGTAGGGTTAACATAATCCTCCCGCCTTCCTACTGTCATATTATAAATATTCTCTAGTGCGTTTTCCCCGAATGCATCGTCGACCGGTTCTTTCAACCTTGGGCCTTTATATGGGTCCAGCGGCTGTATAACCCTCATACCATCGGCCTAAAAGGTCAGGGTCTCCTTCTTCAAGTTGATGATAGCACTGTTGTAAAACGGCCAGTCGATGCCGAGCTGGGTAGGGGTATTTTTATCCCATTCTTTTTATTACCTCGAAATCTGCATAAGTTCTGACCCCTGCCAGATATACTTCCATGTTATCCAATATTACAATGGAAAAATCCTGTATTGATTAGCCATTGGCAACTGTATTGGAGAGTAAACTAGTTGCGGTTATCTCATAGCTTCCCATGACTTCTTTGGAAGGATCTTGACGTCAGACCTTAGGTCCAACATTCCATCCTTGATGTCGTACCCTGCCACTTGCACGTCTAATCTCAATTCCTTGCCAGTAATTTGCCTCTTCCAGCGCACCCGATGGGAGTTCCTCTAAATAGGTTGGCTTAAATGGAGTCCAGCTCCTCTTCCTCCACTCTCAGGCGGCACTGTAGGGTTTAGCGCAATCTCCTGATTAGGAATTCATCTCCAAGAATATTGTTAAAAGCAGATACCTATGCTTTTGGGATAAACAGAAAGGGCTGGGTCTCGCTCTGGATCTAGAGATGGAATGGATGCTACTGGAACTGTAACTTATGCTGGCTAAGGAAATGAAAATTAGAAGGGTGCTGAAGGTGCTTCTACAGGTGCTTCAACAATATAAAATGCAAATTTTGTAGAGTTAATTGCATCAACTTTTACTGGTTCAACCGCTACTTAAACGGCTGCTTCATCGGTATCAATTGCTTAAAAAAAGTAAAAAGCTGGAACTAGCTCAGATACTGGTGGTGCTTCTGGATCGACTTTATGCGGGTGCTGGATCTATATAAAAGGCTGGCTCTCGATCCGAAACTTAATTAATCTGTAATGAAATCCGCTCTAACCCCAACCATAAAATACCCTGCATCTAGCGCTGAATTTGGATCTGTATCCGCGTAAGGATGTTGGGCGAGGCTTATTCACTCATAAGTTCAGAAATAAACTCTCCTCACTCATAAGTTCAGAAATAAGCTAATAGGACTGGGGCTTTGCCCTTGATAACACCATCCATTGACAGGCAAATAAAAAAGAAGTCAAAAATAAGAAGCAATGGGGTAGTGGATTCAGTCTCCACCCCCACGAACCAGGCTCACCCACAAACCTTTCTGGCTCACTCGCAACTTTAGAACATCGGTAACTAGCTGCTTTAGGGCAACTAATGACTCCCAATTGATGAGGATAGAGCCCCATATAGGAGGCGTTACTTAACATCCTTAACGTCAAGGGGATAACATAATTGTGACTCTTCCTTCCTGCCAGGTTGGGTGGCTTGTTGATTCGTCTTCTCCTCATGCCAGGATCATAAGAGCATGGGTCCATGCCGTCCGATTGGTATCGTCTCAATACATATCCCGTAATGTATACCATGCCTGTTTATTGAGCTTTGGACCTTAAACCAATTAATCTTGATCCAGTCAAAGTACAGATTCATATCCTACCGTTGCTCCATTCAGTGTTGTAGAGTCCCTAGTTTAGGATCCAGTTCTAGGGACGGAGTTGCTCGACCAAAGGGAGAGGGTCTTTAGTCCCAAATCCATGAAAATATCCTATTTATTTGCCAGTGCCAGTCCAGATGGCGAGGAGACGGCGTTTCAATATCCTTTCCCAATAAATCTATCCAGGATGGCGTGTCAATAGCGCTTCTCCTGTTTAACGAACTTGCGCAAACTATCTATTTTAAAAAACTATCTAAGCGAACACACCGAATTTAGAACTCTACCGGACTGAGATCGGTTTCCTCGTTTCACTACCGAAAGTGCGAGGTATTATGACCTCAGGTGCGAGGTGTGGTGCTTCGTGAAGGTTATCACCGGCGCTTTGTGGAAAAGTGGAAGTGAGCGGAAGTGGAAATGAATCTATAACTTAGTCTCATGACCTCAGGTGTGAGTGCGAGGTCTCATTACCTTACCGACTACCTTTTCATTCCGAACACGACTCAAAAACTTTCACTTTACCTACTGGCTACCCGATACGAGGTTTCATTACCTCAGGTGCCTGGTACCACGACGCGTAGGAAAGCCCGCCAGTCAAATTCCACAACGCCCGACAGTACTACCTTTACTAGAGCACCTAACTACCTTGACATGATTGGAACTACCTTTACATATCGAACTACGACTTACCTGGTCAATTATGGGAACTACCTTTACATCTCTCCCATCCTTCTCAATAAAACCAAATCTATCCAGTAAGAACCTCGATCCTTTCTGCTAGCTTGGTGGTGCAGGTGCGTGTGGTGACGTGTGGTGAAGTGTTAGGCCAATGAATCTATCTAGTCAAGGAGGGTTCGGGCCCGGGTGTGATTTGGTAAACTTCGATAACGCTCCTGCTTTCCCAATACATAAATATAGGCAAGGAGATAACAACAAATCCATAAATATAGGCAAGGAGATAACAACTGCTCAGATCAAAACTGTATCTCCAATTGAATCATGACCTGCTGGCCACGCTTCAAACTACAGCGATGATGTAAAGCCGGTTAGTTCTTGCTGGCGAGTGTATCTACTTAACCTTTCAATACCGGTTCACCACTCCGTGCCTTAACTTTGATATTTGAAGGGAGGACTTGGTTTGCACTTAGATCAGTCGTATTTACTTTATAAGCCTACTTGTCGTTACTTACGTGTATGCTATCAACCTGTTCTGTTAACCATCCTTTACTACTTACTGCTTTACCCTACTTGGTGGAGTGGAATGCTGCTCTTACCAAACACTTGCTTGAGGGAATAATGCTTAATCTTCTTGAGCCCCGAACCTTCGAAGAGTAGTAGTATCTTCTTGAGCCCCGAACCTTCGAAGAGTAGTAGTATCTTCTTGAGCACCGAACCTTTAGTTTAATATCCTTAGGGGACTAGTCTTTATAATCTTATGATTGCTAGGTTAGGATTCTCACCCCAAACAAACCCGGTAGGTGCCCGATACGTCAGACTCGTCCATACCACAAGAGATATTAAGTGGGGTTCACACTATTTGTATTTACTTTTTTTTAGAAGCTTACACAATTAAATTAATTAATGAATGAATGTTAGTTTTCACCTGTCGTGTTTACAGCTATCCCTTTTGAATTGAATACAGCCTTACTACCTAGTTTATATCATAGCAGACAGAGAATGACAGTTATGACACGAACAACACAAGGATTCTCTTTTTTCTCCTTCCTCTCAGCCATTGATGTGTGACACTTATCTCTGGGCTAGTTACGAGAGGACTTAGACTCTCGGGTATTTTATGAAAGCGGGGTATGTGTTAACTTGGGGGTATTCTCTCTCTTCCAGTGGGAACATGGATGGGGGGAAATGAGAAAGCAAGCAAACAAAGTTCTTCATCTTGAGGGATAGCAGGATCGAGCATCTTCGGCAAGCAGTATTAGCATAAGATTCAGTTATCTATCCGTGCTAACGTACTTGGTGGGTTAACTCAATCAATATCCCTATGGGTAACAAAGCTTGGGAACATCATATCTCACGTCTGGTGGAAACATGACTTATCTCTTGCGTATGTGTAATGGGTAACTAAATATCCGGGGTATCGTTCGTGCCAACATGGTGGATTTCACGGGTGGTGTATTTAGGTAATGGGTGCTATCACCTGCCTGACTGGCACTACCCGGCTCCTCCTCTCCCTGAGGTTGAGTTAAAGGCTTTTGGTGAACGAATTGTATAGCCATGCGTATGATCCTCAAATGGGTGAATCATCGTATGTAACGCTTCATCATTGCTATTAACTATTGCCCCCCCCGTAGAGGTAAGATTCATGGGGGGTATGGGGGAACTCACTCACTCTCTGGGTTCTAGTGAACGAGGTCTGGTGAATGGGGTAAGGTGAACGGGGTAAGGTGTGATACTCGGGTATCATGTGATAGGGGCTTCTTCTCTTTTCTCGGGTATGGTGTTTTAATGGATACCCTGTGGGAACTTCCATCTCCCTTTGGCCAGTGATGTGATACTTCCTTTCCATCTCCTCTCGGCCGGGGTCTTTCCTTAAGTAATTGGGTAAGGTGGAACGAGTTGCGGAAGCTGAGAATAAAAGGTCTAGTGGTCCAGCTAGCTCATGGTGGAGGTATATAGGTAAAGGAGTGTAGGTAAGCCGAATGTCTTAAAAGGGCATTTGCGTTCGTTCTATGGTGACTTCTTTCCCCCTGAGCATATATCTTCCATTTCTTCACAGTTTGGACTAATGCATGGAGCTCTTAAGCATATGTGGGATATGAAAAAATAGCTCTGTGAAATAATTCAGAGTTATAGCTGATGGGTCTTCCTCCTTGCATAAGGACAACGCCCATGGCATAACCACTTGCATCCATCTAAATCAAAATGGTTGCTGCAAATTAGGCATTGACAAATTAAGTATTTATAAAGAACAAATATCTTGCCACCATGAGAATGCAAGTGCTGGGAATGAACGACAAACAACTGTCCCTCTCAACGACCATACCCATCAGTGGGTAAGGACTAGACCGATAATAAGGTTTGGGTAAAAGCTGTAGCATGCTGACTGGAAGAAAAATCCCACAACAAGTTGGATTTTAATCCATTTATCCATAAGCATCTAAGCCATATTCATATTCAGTGTCCGCGGTATCCCTTCATGTGCCAGAACCAATAGCGGGGTTTATTATAAGTAGGGCGGGAGCGGGGGTAAAAAGGCAACAGAGGTTTTTCCTATTTATAATTCAAGATTTGAAAGGAAACGAAAGTTCCGCTCCGATACGAGTTGACAAGGTCAATCCTTCGACAATGCTGCTATTATATATGTAATTATGCGAAGATCCGGGTTGATCAGGTAGAAATTGGGCATGTCTGACTAGCTGGGTTGACCAGTGCAGGCCCCTATATTTATTCCCCTCAAAGAGATAGTGAAGGGAAGGTTATCCCTGTATTACTTATTGGGTGGGGGGCCGGTCGAGAGTTCGCTCACTCACTCATTAGAGAAGACAAGGAACACTTATTTACCTCCCTTCTGGTTGGGCCTCCCGCCGGTATAGGCCGGGGTTGTTCCTATGCATTTTATGGGAACATAACACCTTAAGAGACCTTATAACACCCAAACAGAACATAACATAACATAACATAACAGCAGTAATCTATTACAGAGCCATTATAGACATTATTTTAGACTTAATAGACATTAATTTGGGGACACTGCATCGTATAAGAAAGTAAAGTGCATGGAGATATAGTAGTTAAGTATTTAGATGTGCGAATAGTGAAGGTCCGGAGGTCTTGCGCTTCTGAGGGCAAGGATTTCGTAGTTCAAGATTGTGTAGGATTTCGGAGTTTAATAAAGTCTGATCTTTTTCGCTTAACCTTTCTTTTTCTCTTTCCGTTCCTTATATTACAATGCAGGCAGACAGACTATTCATATATTCCTTCCTGTTTCTTTATCCAGGTAAAAAACCGTACAGTGGGGAAGCTAGTTCTATTCTCTATTATATTCTTTGAGATAGTGTAGGAACTAGTATGTCTGTATAGCTCCTATGCAAGCAAATTTATTAATAGGGCATAATGATCCTTATGACAGTCTCAACATAGCATGCTTATACCATACCATAGCTTGGAAACACACGGGCCCATGTTGGTGTATTTTGAAACACCATATGCAGGGGATCGGAACTTAGGCAAGTGGTTCTATGGCAGCAGGAGCGAATGTAGGTTCCTATTAGGTTAGGTGCCATTTGCACTTTTCCGGTCGTCACATGTTGACCCCTCTACTTACTGGGAATGAAGTATGGATTTATGGCTTTATTAGCTTCAGTGGTTGTATAAGAGAAATAAGGTATAATAAGATAATAGTCATTTTATAGCACAGTCAAAAAGTAATTAGTAAATTCACTCACACTATTTGCATACTTTAGACCTAATGGATAAGGACCAAGATGAATCAATTCCAATTACTGATCCCTAATTAGTACTAATAGAGTGGATAGGTCTGTTTTCAGTTAATATTCCTCTCCCATACGTCGAGCCAGCTTTCGCTTCCTCAGATCTTTAAAATAGAATTAGTGTCTTCACCGGGTATGGTACCCGGTAGTGTAATAAAGTCAAATATGAGTTAACTATGACCTATCCTAGTTTACCATTATGGTATTATTATGTCAAGGTCGAATTATGCCTCTAAGGTTCCTCCTAGAGTATACTCTATTAGACCATTAGTGATATGTCACTGTCGATTATTCTATTAGAGTATATGAGTATAATCCATCATATTGACTACAGATACTAATACACTACTATGTGCTAATATTACATGGACTTTATTACTTGACTCTAGTAATTAAAAAACATACTTACATGTCTGCCAACTAGCATAATGATAAATGATAATAGAACTATCAAAGTGTAATTACTGTCATTACATATGGTTGGATAAACTCATAGAGAATATTACATCTGATGAATAATGGTATGGTATTATAAAAGCACATTATTACTATGAAAATGGCTAAACATTGTACTATATTAAGAAGGCATTCAAAGAGTCTAGTAATCTATTTCTATAATTACAAGCTCAAGAAATGTCTAGTCTGAATCAATAGGAGTCAAAGAAGATCTATATTTTATTAAACTAACATATACCAGTAGTCTGCCAATCACTAATATGTAATATAAAATGTAATAAATAGAAACTAATATTATTCCTTTTAGTCGAGACCTCCTTCCGTCGGACCTCTGGGTCCTTCTCTGAGCTAATAGTTTCAAGTTCTAGGGAGGTGGGTGGGATAATCCTAAAGTAGTAGTTCTAAGGCTGGTCTAAAGGTGTAATAAGTTGGATAGCTAATTCATAAGTGGGATAACTAAGAGTCTAAAAAAGAAGCTAAAAGTAGTATAAAAAAGTCCTAAGTAGTCTAAATCAGTGTAAAGTAGGAGAAGAAAGAAGAGTCTAAATATGTGTAAAGTATGAAAGAAAAAGAGTATTCGTAATAAGGGTACTCAAAATAAGTCCTAAGTAGGCTAACAAAGTACTAAGTAGGGGTATGTCTAATATGTGAAAAGAAAGTGCTAGTGCCTAACAACCAAGCTACTGCATCCAGTTAACCCAACGTTCTAAAGTGCATCCAGTGGAACCCATGGGTGCATCTAAAGTGCTTAAAGATGCAGCGTGCCTTGGGTGGGCCTGAGCTTAATGGCTAATCCTTTGCTTTGCTTGCAGGAGAACTCCAAAATAGAATACTAACTAAAAATAGCTCATAGGAAGCAGGAGAAGTAAGGAGGATAAAAGAGCTCTTAGTATGAAAGACTTCTCATAGCTCTTAGTCGAGGGATAAGGGTAGAAAGGGTTCGGGCCCCGCAGGGGA
>LPNX010905314.1:0-36358 GCA_001517045.1 Pseudotsuga menziesii | reverse complement strand
ACAGATGGTATGCATTTAGGGTGAGCTCTGTGTGTTTTGTTTTGTTGTGTGTAGGACAAAAGAGATGATATAGATACAAATAGAAGAAGGTAGGAAATGTAGGTTATTGCAATGGAAATGTAAATAAGGTCCTTGAATATACCTACATGATGGCTTGCTCGAAGATGTGATGAAGACCTGGACGAGGACTAGGAATACACCCAACATGAAAAAGGGGTGGCTCTATAGAAACTTCCTATGATAGATATATGCGATGGATTGGACAAGAAGAGAAGAATGGAAACAGTGACGATGACCAGATGTGTTCATGATTGTGGCAAGAGAATAACTTCCTAGTTAAGAGGGAGTATTGTTTTAATTGTAACTTCGAAAGATATTCTGATGTATATTACTATTGTATATTGTTGTACCCCCATCAAAGATTTGTTTCCCTAATTTTGAGATGTCATCATTATGTATGTTCATTGAGGTAAACCCTTCGTTGTAAGTTGGGGAAATAGTCCCCAGGTTAAATAAAGGAAAATGTACTTTGTGTATTCCTAGGTAGGTCGGACCCAAAGGTTACCCGAATGACCTATTTAGTTGAGTTAGTTGCTCAACGAAAGAATATAAATAGGGAGGTTCCCTTCTGGCATTTGACACACACTCATTCACTTTGTCATGTGTGCATTAGGAGAGAGAGTACAATGATGCGGAAGAGAGAGAGTTGCAGAATACATATTGTTCTTGGGTTATTCCATCTTGTGATCTTGTCTTTGTGACAGTATTCTAAGGAAGTTTGTGGGTTTTTCTCCTTTATGGTTTCCCTGATGAAAAGCTATGCATCTTGTGTATCTTATGTATCTTTGATGTATTATTGTACTTGTTATTATTTCAAATGAATATCCTAATCAAGTAAATTAGATTAGAAGCACTAACAGAGGGATGTGCAAATCAATGTATGAAATCCCAATAGGAAAATGAGGTATATGCTTTGCAATTTTGTTCTTAAATAGAAACAAAGATGGAATCACTATTGAGTTATCGAAAACATTGTAAAAATATCACCTATTTTACAAAATAGTTAATTAATACAATATGAATAAACCTACCCATTGTTGAACATGTTCTTATACTCTAGGCTTAGAGTTTCTACATGCCCCCACTTTAAACTACGGTTAAATTTAAGATACTTTTAATAGTTCTAAAATTCTATGCATTACTAACTTTACATGTGAGTAATGAGCTAGTTTGACATGGCATCCACTTTGTACTATAGTGGTCAAACCATACATGAACTTGTGGGATACATAACTTTCTCACAAAATGTCTTATTGAGGGGTGCTTTGAACTATTTGAAAGTAGATTAAACTCAAATGGCTAGTAAGTTTGTTTACACATTTTATACCCAAAAACATTAACACAATGCCCAAAAGAACCTTTCCATGTTTTAGAACCCTATTTTTTCAAAATAATATCTATCCCTAAAAAGGCCCCACAAGTCCATGACTTCAATTTTCCTCTTAAAAAATAAAAAAATTAATGAAAAATTATTATCCTTAAATGGACCCTACAAGTTCATGACTCCAATTTTCCACATACAAAGAATATATTAAAATTAATGAAAAATTATTATCCTTAAATGGACCCTACAAGTTCATGACTCCAATTTTCCACATACAAAGAATATATTAAAATTAATGAAAAATCATATAACTATCAATTTCAAATCAACTTTGTCAAGAAAAAAAATTAATTACCCTTGTCATCTAACTACTCACCCTTTACTAAAAAACATATATCTTCAAATGTCACGAAAGAAGTGAAGATTTTTCATTGAAAAATTCTAAAATATATCCCTTTAACATACGAGAAAGCCAAAATCCACAATGCCTGTTCACTTCTACTTAGTTTTTCCAACCCTTTTATCTTTTCAGTAATCTAAGATTTGTGGTTCTTTGTGCAACCATGTAACATTCAATTCCAGCGTTCGTTTGAAATATTCACATAAAAGTTTAGGAGATCCATACCCAAATAATTCACGAATATTTCATGATATATTCAAGACCGTGTATCATGTTGCACAAACTTTATTTATTTATAATAACATATATACACAATATAAAATTTTTCACAAATTAATTTCATGTCCTAGTATCAAACAAATTGATAGCATTAGATTTAGACCATTAGAAAATTACTACAACTTGATTTTTTAAATGTTGTTACTATCAACCTAGTGGAATATTTTGTAATACACCTCATAACACTTAAAATTATTTTCATTTGAAGTTTTACTCATGTAACATAAATTAATAATTTATAGAAGTTTATTTATTTATTTTTTAAATTGGATATAGAGGTTAAGCAATCATGCAATTAATTGACATAAACTTAAGTTTAGAGAAGTAACTAAATCCTCAACCATATTTACGAAAACAAGTGTCCTGTAATAGAGAGAGTTAGTTATTAGCTATTAAAAGTCCTAGGAAAGGAAGAAAAACATGGCATCCAGAAAAGAGAATGAAAGGAAAAGAGAGTTGTGAGAGATCACCATTGAGTGTAGGATCTAAGTGATTTAAATGTGAAATAACACATAGCTACCAGAGAACATCTGATAGATGTTAGGATCTGAAATAGAACAACTAGTGGGCATATTAAGGTGTTAGGTTGTGGAATAATTAAGTCTCTCTATTTTAACTAGTGGCAACTTAGAGCTGTAGGATCTAAGATTTAAACTCAGGGTTCTAGGAAAGGGGGTGGAAATCTTGCATACTACAAAGTTTTGAGGCTCTTAAGGTTGGGTGGTGCGTGGCTGTTAAATTTCGATTTCCATATTAAAGGCATATAATTTTTCTAGTAAACTAAACCCTTGTTCGTTATGAATATAAGTTATGTTTTAATTTATTTTTTACAAATAACATGGAAAGTAATCCTGAAACTTTTACTCATTTATTTACAGTGTATCTATGTAAATCATTGGAATGATTAAACAAGTTAAAGATTGGGGATGATTATTATTTCTCTAAAAATAGGATTAGATTATGAGTGAAAGACTAATGTATAAGTAATTACATATTCAGTTATGAATAAGAGCATTGTTCTTGACTGGAAATAAAACCTTAGGAAAACCGATGTAATTTTCTTTTAAATGGATAGATAATTGAATAAGAGCGTAATTCTTCACTAAAAAACTAAACCCTAGGCAAATAGATCTATTACATTTTATAGAGAAAACAATAGTTGGGAACAACTCTACCAATTTTATGTTAAAAGTAAACAACAATAACAACATACAAGTAGGACCGTTCTTTTAGTCAAAATATTGTTTCTAACCATGCAAGTCGAATCCATAATGAAGTAGAATACACATTCAAGTATCTTTAAATAAGGGTTTTTCCCAATATAGTCAAACAAGTAAGGAAACTGGAAAAGATACCCAAAATATTTATATAGCCATTGTATATTTCATTATAAAAGAAGGATTTAAAAACCCGAACATTAACAAGATGGAATGTTGTTATTCGCCTCAAAACTTACTTCATGTAGGTTAAACAAACCTAAAACCCAACTCTTACGTTTCAAAAATGTAATGGAAAGATGAGCCAAACCAAACACCACTATTTTTCTTCATATTCAGATATCGACAACACCAATGAATCCCTTGTAATGTCTTCCACTCAATATCTTATAGACATGATTGAAAAGTGAACAAGGACTTACAAAAAAAATTTAGACGGACATCCAACCAGGTGATGTCTTGCTACTGGCTGCAATGGGAACTTGCGACACAAAATAAATAAGTTAATGGGTAAAACATGCTTATAGGAAAGAAAACCATTAACTATGAAAAGATTACAACTTTTAATACCTATATTGTGAAATTAGGGAGCTTCAAAACTCAGATATATGAAAGAAAATTCCAAATTCTTCGATGTAATGCATCTGGAGGCATAAAGATTAACTGTAACCACATGTGCTTGAATCCTTTACAAACTAAATCCATAAAACAAACACCAGATATGCATAGACAGTAATGTACAACACATACTATGAAAACATAATGCTAGATAATGTTTAAACCTGGATGAATCTCCAACTGAACTGAAGCTAATATTTTTCACTTCTCAGGTGAGTGAAGCTATAATATATAACAAAAAGTGCAATCGATGCCATGGGATTCAAACAAAGATCTCATTTCTTCCAAACAACTCGATGGCAAGTAAAAACCAATAAAGGGAAAGGATAAACCTAATCCCTATCCTAAAAAGGGTAAATAACGCTAGTTGTAGGGAATTTTCTCCCTCAGGAATCGTAACATGAACAATTAATTTTACCATAAGATGTATTGTGTGCAATATACACCCGGTATTCATGAGGCATGATCCATCAACATTAGGTTATTATTTGGTTTAAGTCTTAAGTACTTGTTTCAACTTTGAATTACCATAAGACACTTTGTGAACAAATTTCACCATCTTGTTCAAATATTGAATATTAGAGTAGATTGAACCTTACGAAGTAATACTTTAATCTACTTTAACCTCAATAATTTTCATCACTCGTGTTTAAACAAGATCAGGGTCATCATAGAAGCTAAGTAAGTCACGAGTTAACTCCATAGTCATATCTATAAAGCATATGTGCCAGAAATCAATCTCTTCTTTGTTGAATCACAATATTTGAAAATAAAGAGCCGAGGGTTTAAGTTTTTTCACCTTAGGAAAGATTGTAGTTAAACAAAAAAATACTAATGGAATGTTACAAAGGGATGTTAAAAATATGGATTCATGGCGAGGTTATAATGTTCGTACCTAATGGGACATCACATAATTACCTTGTTATATTTATAATCTAATATAGTTAAACAATTTGTAGGTATTGCAATTTCTTAAAAATAACAAACCAATACTTGCTACACGTAGACATATCAATGACTAAACCAAGACAAATCATGGAAGAAGAACCAGTACCTGAGGGTATTCCAGTATTAGAAAATGTAATTCTCTATGTATAACTTGAGGCAAAATGTAATGCTGAGATACAATAAAAAATGTTAGAAACTATGAGAAGTTTGAAGGATGATTTAGACAATCTTAAGGAGGACAATATCGAACCGATGAATGCTAAATCAGATCAATAAGAGATAAAGAATTAATCTTAAAAATATTAACAGAACAACATAAAACTAATGGACGAAAATATTGCAATACCGAGAAGAAAAGGAATGGAAATACAAAATTTTACAGCAGTGAGGAAACCACAGATAATCTCCATTTAACCACTCAGGAGTTAAAGAAAGATGATGAAACACATTACAAGAAACAAAAATAAAAACCTGTGGAGTTAAAGGAGAGTTTAAGAAATTTAGACCTCTGATGTTTGACTATTTTTTAGTTGAGTGGGAAAGCTACCCTTTGGTGGCAGGAGACCAAAAGTGTACTAATAATATATGGAGTAAATAGTTAAGCTGTATTTTTTTTTTAAAATTGTTTAAGAAAAAATACATGTTAGAACGAAATTATGATGAGAAAGCCAAAGAGTTTAACGATCTAAGATTGGGGCAGCTAACTATGGAGGAATTTGTAACCAATTTTGTAAATTTACAACGTTATGTACCTTATTTAAAGGATGAAAATATAAGGTATATAGGATTATGATTTTTTTACCTCTATCTTATAAAGATAAAATTGAATTTGACATGCCTAAGACTATGGATGAAGCAATTATGGATGCTAAACTGTGTTATCTTTTATTTAAACAAATATCTGAATTAACCAGAAATTGGAAAAAACAAGAATAATGAAAAGATGGATCAACCTAGGAAAGGATATAAAAATTCTCCTTTTAGGAAAGGAACAAGAATCCATATGGACAACACTTATAATAGGTCAGGTTCAGTCATAAACAATGGAACAAAAGGTACAGGGACTCTCAATAGTGGATGGAATAATAACTCGAAGGAAATCAAATGCTAGGATTGTAATGGACTTCATCTGTACAGAAAATGCCCTCACAATCGTAACAGGAAAATGGCTCCCTTAAACATGCTTTAAGAATCTTCTACAGTCAATGACATAACCAATAATATACCCATAATTAATGCTGCTTTGTAAGACCGTATGAACAACATAAATCTACTATGTTGGAAGTAGAAGGTAAAATATTGTATACACTTGTTTCCATTCTTATTGATTCATGAGCTAGTTTAAGTTACATTGCACCAAGATTAGTTGAGAACTATAAAGTTTTTAAGGAAAAACAAAAAAATGCATCGTTGGTATAGTTGGAAACATGAGTAAAGAGGAAAGTTACAGAATTGGTAGAAGATTGCAAGCTAAGTTTTAATGAAATGGACACATCGGTGAACTTAAATATACTTCCTTTAGGATTATATGACATTATAATCAGTATGGATTGGATAAAATCTCACAAAACCATTATCAATTGTTTGGATAAAATCTTTGATTGTATTGATGAGGAAGGAAAGTATGATACTATAAAGGGAATTTAGAGACCTATGTCCATACGAAAAATATCAACAATACAACTTAAAAAGTGTATTAGGAAGGGATATCAAATTTATGGCATTTAAATTATGGAAATTGAACCTGAAAAGCCAAAAAAAATATTGGAACAATTCTCTATCCTTAAGGAATTTCAAGATGTGTTTCCTGATGAGATATCAAGATTTCCTCCTAAGAGATATTTAGACTTTACTATAGATTTAATTCCTGTATCGACACATATATCATGATATCCTTACCATATGAGTATTCCAAAACCGACAAAACCAAGGATGCAATTACAACAGCTACTTGACAAGAAGTATATTCAGCCTAGCATGTCACCTTGGGGAGCACCAATTTTGTTTGTTAAAATGAAAGACGACACTTTCATAATGTGCATAGATTAAAGACAATTAAACAAAACAACAATTACAAACGAATACCCATTACCAAGAATTGACTATCTGTTTGATCAGATCGGTGGAGCCAAAATCTTCTAAAAAATGTACCTCAGGTCATGGTATCATCACGTATGGGTTAAAGAAAAATATATCTATAAAACTGCTTTTCGAACAAGATATGGACATTATGAATTTTTTGTAATGCCTTTTGGATTAAAAAATGCCCCTGCAACATTTATGAATATGATGAATAATTTGCTAAGTAAATTTTTGGATAAATTTGTGTTGGTATTCATTGATGATATTTTAATATATTCAAAGAATGAGGAAGAACATGAGGAACATTTATGAAAAGGTTTAAATTTTTTGAGAAAACATGAACTATAAGCAAAACTTAGTAAATGTGATTTTTATAAAAGAGAAGTACAGTATTTGGGACATGTCATTTCAGAAAAAAAAAGGAGAAGTAGTTGAACCTACTAAAATCAGGGCTATAATGGAATGGCCAGTACCAAAGGATGTACATGACACCATATCCTGCATGGGGTTAACAAGATATTATCACATATTTATATAATTTTTTTCCAGAATAGCTCATCCTCTGACAACCCATCAAAAGAAAAGTGTTTGATTTGTATGGAGTCAACAATGCCAAGATAGATTTGATAAATTGAAGCATTTATTGTCAACAACACCTATATTATGAATTTTTGACCCAAATACATATTTTGTAGTGTGCACTAATGCAAGTAAAGATGGTTTGGGAGGGGTTTTAACTCAGGAGGGTCATGTAATATGATACGAGTCCAGAAAGTGGAAGGAGCATGAAAAAAATTATGTGGTATGACATGGAATTGACAGCTATAATCCATGCCCTCAAAATTTGGTGGGAAATAAATTTCTGTTGCTAACCAATAATATTGGGTCAAAATACATGTTTGATTAGAAAACATTGAATGCACGTCAATACACATGACTTGCATTTCTGAGCGAGTATGAGTTTGAAATTGGACATATAAAAGGAAAATAAAACATAGTAGAATATGCAGTGAGTTGACAACAACATGAATTGAATACTATATTAATTAGTGGATATGATTCATAATTTAAACATTTGTTGAAAACAATATCAAGTAGTGATTCTGAGTATAAGAAGTTGATGCAAGAATGTACCCACATATATGATAATACTGAGGATAGTTCATATCAGATTGATACATAAGAATTTCTACGCTTCAAAACCCGAATTTATTACCTAATTACTCTAACATAAAACATATAATTTTTGGGGAATTACACGATAATCCTTATGCAAGACATCCTCAATATCAAAAATTTATAACAACTTTATCAAAATATTTTTATTGGCCAAATATGAAGAAGGAAAAAGTTGAATATGTAGCAAGGTGCTTTACATGTCAGTGGGTTAAAGTTGTTCATCAACATCCAACTAGATTATTGTAGCATATACCCATTCCTAAATGGAAATGGGAAACTATAACCATGGTTTTCATAATTGGGCTATCCAAAACAAAGAAGAAAAACAATTTTGTTATGGTTGTAGTAGATAAGTTAAGTAAATCAACACATTTTATGTTATATTTTCTGAAGATCTGGTTATATTATCTAGGATATTTATTTGAAAGAATAACAAGTACAAAAAAATGCATAAGATGTAAAAGATGCACAACAAACAAATATTTTCATTAGGGAAACCATAAAGGAGAAAACCCCACAAACTTCTTCATAATAGTAAGATTATCAAAAGCAGTAACAAGAAATGTTCAACAGCTATCTTTCTCTCCTCCTATGACTGTCTCTCTCTCTCTCCAACGCCTTAGAGAGTGTGTGAGGTGTGTATAAATTAGAGAATGCGCCTCCCTATTTATTATGTTTCGAGTCACTGACCAAATATAAGACTCGAGCCTACACTTCATCTCACATGGGGCCTGTTAACACATCTATTTAGCAGGAGGATGAAAAGACCATGGTGAAGGAGAAATAATAGTTGCTTGTCGAAAATTTGGCTAAAAGATATATTATAAGAGTATGATGATGGGAAAAAACGATCATGTATCAAGAGATCCAATGGTGCGAAGTGAATATTTGGAGATCAACGGCCTGTGCTATGTTTGCTCTCTAAAAGCTGCAAAGAGGATAAGTATGTGCGGGCGTTTAAAATGATATATGAATCAACGGTCCACAATCCAGCTTGGACAGATCCATGGTCCATATAAATTCCGCCTTAAGAAACCAGATGTTTATTAAAACAATAGAGCCCGACGGAATCGAATACATGTCACTTGATTTGACGGCGGCAAGATAAAGGCATATCACATCAACGATCGTGGAAGACTCCGGAGCTGAGACTTGCACGATAGATAAGCCCAAGGCACCTGGCGGAATCAAGTACATGTCTCTTGATCTAACGATGGAGAAATAAAGGTAGATCGCATCGACGGTTGTCGACGACCCCGGAGGGGAAACTTGCACAATGGATAAGATCGGGACACCCAGCGGAATTAATTACACGGTGCTTAATCCAACGGTTGAAAATAAAAGGCGGGATAGATTAGTGGTCATGGATAGATCCAGAGGGAAAAGATGCGCGGTGGATAAAGGTAAAGGGTGGTTGTGGAATATAAACCGCTTTCCACGTGGCAAATCACGGCATACTCCGGAGGCTAAAGTGGTTTCATGCGAACCGCCGAAGGAACGCTCCAGAAGTGGGGTCCTATAAAAGGGAAGTTGACTTGTCCCGTGGTTGTTTTATTGGCTCTGGACGGGTGAAAAAGACATGTGGATTCGTCAAACCTCGACTATCATTTTCAAACACATCGCTACAGTTAACAGGTAAGGCCTAAAGAACCCATAATTCGTCAGTTTAATTGCCATTCATCACTGAATTATGGACTAGGAGGAGAGATTGCAAAGGTTTGCTCATGTCATAGATGATAGGGAGGATTATTTAGTTGACAGAGACAGGGGCGTATGTGACCCCTTCCTATCTATAGGAAGCGTGTTTGTCAGTAAAGAAAGATTGCGGTATTACAACTCACAAGGAAATGACGTCTTGAATGTATGTAAATCCTTTCTGTATTACTTCGCTCTCAAGCAAACCCTCCATTTCCCAGAATTTGCAGAATGGTGTGCTATCAACTACTCCCCTTCTCAGAGAATCATCATGAGTCATTCCACTTCCCGAATACTTTGTAAAGTCAATGCCCAAGTCATCCACGAAAACCTCAATTTGCCTGAAAATTACCCTGCTAATCGTGAGTCAGTGAATGAGTCGATTCTTGCTGAATTTTACAAGAACTATGAAACCGAAATCCATTGCCAATTCCTGTCAAATATTCTGAAAGAAGGTCAATCTTTAGATGGTTTTTTCTTACCTTACCCTGTGCATATTTTAAAAAATGAAGTCCAATTAGTAGTATCTTTGATCTGTCAAATATTAGGTCTTGATGATGATTGTCGCGTGGGTGAAGTCATCTTTGGTTTTTTATTGAAAATAAGTTCCTTAGGATTTGAATCTCAGTCAATTCCGGTGTTAAGTCTAGATGAGTACCTGGCTGAAGCAATCCATCTTCAGTTAAGTGAGTTTTCAAAAGTTCGGTTCTTTAGATTTCAGACCTACTTGTTCAATATGGTGTTATGTTCCAATGTCACTGAACTGCAATTTTTGAGTACTATTTGCTCTTCTGATTTGCCCAAGCAAATCAACATGTTCGAATTTGCCAATTCGATCATGTTGGAAATGTATAAAATGTTGTTTGATGAAGAATTGCCCCGTGTTTTGGACGAGATGAAATGTTTGATGCAGTCCTCACCCGAGGACCAAGTTGGAGACTGGTTCCTGCGTAAGGACTCCACTGTGTTAAGGGTATATGGATTTACCGGACAGCCTTATAAGTTACCTGCTTTCCTAACCCCAAGGATTTTTGCTTTAGAATTCATGAGACAAAGGTTGTAAACTGAAGAAGAGCATTTTGGAGCTTTTAAAAAGTCTTCAAATATTAAATTCCCCCTCAAGGTTGGCTCTTTCATTTTTAAAAGTAAAGGCGCTTTAGTGTTCATAGAGAAATTGCTAGAGAATATGGATTTTCCAAAAGGAGACAAAGGTAAATTATGATCCCCACCATGTGATCTCCTTGAGGAAACAGGCCAACAAGAATAAACCGTTTGATCACCAGTCTATTGAAGGTTTGGATGAAACAACCAATTTGTTGCAGTTTACCGAGATTTCTAGATCTGATGCAAATGCAAGTGTTCTACTAGTTACAACATCTCAAGTAATGGAGGGCCCTAATGTTTTGATCAAGAGGAGTTTGTCCGAAATCGAAAGCATGGAATTCAATGAAGACGGATCACATAAAAAAGCCAAGTTGATTCAAGGTGGTGGAGGTTCAAGTGAAGAAATTTTTGATGATTTCAAGAAAGTTGCTATAGTCCCAGCCAAAGCTGTACAAATAAATCAGTTTTCATTTAAAAGTGTAGATGGTTCAGAGTCAAGCCCAACTTTTAAGTCAAAAGAGGAGCTCAAAGCTAGTTACATGGAGAAAAGAAAACAGTCTCAGGAGGAAACAAGAAATTTGCTCCATCGGGTAAGAAGTTTATACAGTCCAAAAAATTCTCTGGTTTCTGCCAGAGATACCAAAAGAAATACCCTCAAGTTGGCTGTGGTAAATGACAAAAATGTCAGAAATGGAGGTCCGTTTGGATAAGATCAGTGTCCCCGATAAGATACAGCTGCATAAACAAACCAGTGATATCATTTATTCAGACCTATTACAAGCTATGGTAAGAGTAAATAAATTACAAATTCTAATAGATAAATTAGAAATCTAATTGAAGCATGAAAGAATTGAAAATAGGGCAAATGCCATCCAGATTAAGAAACTACAAACAGATATTGTCAGTTCAGATAATACCCAGGCAGTCAAGAAAATGTTGGAAGAAAAGGATAATGCTCTTCAAGTTTTGAAGAAAAAATTAAAAATCCCAGGTTCAGAACATGTCCAATTGGCTGAATTATTGGTTTTGCAAGAAGAGAAGGATAAGGTCCATCAAGAGATGATGGAGTATAAAGGAAAAGCTGTCGAGTTACAAGAAGAAAAGGACAGGTGGGAGGCTGAACGGAATGAACTATTATCTCAAATTTCCTTAATGAAAAAGGACCAAAATGATGAGAAGGAAATTATGGAGGAGTTAATGAGTCAAACTCCCACCGATGAAGACCTGTCCATTGTCAATATCGACAAGCCATTGGATGATTTTTCTATGGATGATTTGTTGGTGCCTATGTTCCAGGTGAGCTTAAAAGATGAATCAATTAAGGAATTAAAGGCAGAGAATGAAAAAATAAAGTTTGAGTTGGCCAAGATAAGTGAGAGTAAGAATAAAATACTGCAAGACAAAAACCAGTTGCAAAAGAAATTCAATGAGTTGAAAGAAAAAAGCATTGGGAAAGGTCCTCTTTAGAGGGAAAAGCATATCATTTGGGACACTTTATCTGTGGAGATTACAAAATTTAGGCACTATCTGAACTTTGTTGATGATCAAAATATTTTGATCAATTTGGCCCACTAAATATTAAAATTCGTGAATGAACACATGGAAAGAAAACCGCTTGTCACAGCCCGGAATACTTTGAATTTTTTAAATTCATTGACATATCAAAAAGTACATGATATGGGGATAAAGGACAAGATATCAATAGTACTGTGGGCTAAGAAATTTATCCACAAGCATCATCTAATGAAGACGGTCCAAGACAGAGTCGACGAAATGCTTTCACAGGTTAATAACTTCAAGCAGGTTTTCAAGGAGCTGTTCGAAGATGGGAAGATGGCTTGCCTTCCTTTTGGGATGAGGAGGGACAGATGTTTTCACAAGAGCACTATCATAGCTTGCTAGTTCAGAATCGCATGGACCACTCTAAATTCGATGACTTGGAGAAGAGCCTAACTAGAAAAGCTATTGTGGATAAATTGACGGAGGATTTCGAGATTTTACAGAAGTTCCTGATTGTTAGAAGGGGATTGCCTAAGGTGTCATATGAAGCCTACATGGAGCTTGAAGTATCAATTAGAGAGATGATGGAATGTGACACCTAGAGCGCAGAGCAGTGGAAAGCCGTAGAGAGGTTTGGAAAAATGAAATACATACTTCATTCATAGAGACAAGCGTTATACACCGAGGAGCTGACTGGGCGAAGACATGGAGCTGACTAAGCGAAGACATGGAGCTGATTGGACGAAGACCTATTATCAAGTTGATTTTTACTTTATGATCAGTTAGGATTGAAGCTGTAATTTATTCCTAGAAGTAAGGGATTTAGTTACAAGACTTTAAAGTAAGCCGATCATTCAATTATGAATCTTCTTGGAAGATCAAATTATTTTTTGTATATATTTGCATCTATTTTATGAGATGGGGGTTGAAACCCGTCCTGTTGTTGAGAGTTTTGGATAACATATATTTTTTGAATAACAAAGTAGATATATGAGAATTATCAGAGATTCTTGTATCATTGATATTACAGTTTGTGCTTCTTTCCTTATGTGATTTTGTCTTTCCAGTGTAACACTTCATTTTGTATTTCTTCGTATCTGAAATATAGCTTTGGATGATTAGAATTCATATGTTTATGCTCTGGTCATCATTTCAGATATTTTATATATCTTTCTACTAAAGTTGATATAAAATTCATCTTTGATGCTCTGTATTAATGGACTGTTTCTTTGCCTCTTCCTTTTCACCTGAATCAAATGAATGACTGTGATAATGTGATTATCTTACCTTTGATGAATCTCATGTATATGTCTTTGTGATATCCTTATATGAATGTGACTCCATGCCCAATGGTTATGTGATTGTTTCGGCCATATATACAAATATTTGAGTGTTGTTTTATATCTGGTCTAACTAAATCCGTATTGAGAGATCCCTCTCTGGAAGAAAAAAACCAGTTTCTTTCTAAAGTGGTTTTGCTGTTACCTTGGAGTTTACCTTTCACAACCTTGGGTACATTCTGAGTGCTAACAAACTGGCACCGTTGCCGGGGAACGAATGAGCATATCTGCCCTGGGAGAATGACAGTGTTTCAAGGAAGAATTCTGAGGACAAACAAAAATTCTTATCAAGAAAAGAAGGTTGTATATTTTTCCTGGCGACTCCATTGTCTAATTTTCTCGAATCTTAAGGAGTCATTCTGGCTTCAAGAAGACACACGCGAGGTAACTCTGATACTGAAATCTTGAAAAGTTTTGAAGATCTAGAAAAGTTGTTTAGGAGAAAAAATAAAGAAAAGTTAAGTTTTCCTTTGTTCGGCACATCATCATCACAAGATTCCTATATTAATCTGGAATGAGAAGTTAATACTGGAAAGAACTTGTTGAGAACTAAATCCGAATCTGAACTTAAAAATACTAAGTTCAATCCTCGTAGGTTAGATTCTTATCTTTTATATTCCCTCTGGAGAGATTTACAACGAACCACCAAGGCTGACACATTTACCTCTCAAAGTACTCAAAGTTCTTCAGTTCCCGTGAACACACCCATACCAATGGCAGCCAGATTTGCTCCCTTGCATTTGCCTGCTATATTAAATGATCTCCCTCAGAATTATTCTTAGAGAATTTCTTTATTTGATGGAGAGGGTGATATAACCGCGAAACAACATGTTGCCAAGTTTGAAGATTTCATTGACTTAGAAGAAGTTGATTATCCTGATGTTAAAATGCGGTTATTTGCCCAACGTTTGTCAGGGGAGGCGAAGAAATTGTTCAAAGACTTTCCAAATGGGTCTATAGTAAATTTTCAGGCCTTCCAAAATGCTTTCCTGGATACGTGGGATGATAAACAGAATCCTTTGCAGCTTTTATCTCAGTATAACAGTCTCAAAAAAGGGGGTTTTGAGTCCATTCATAAATTTTCAAGCAGATTCATGAGGGCTTATAACTCTATTCCAGAAGATATAAAACCTTCCCCAGCAGCTGCTAAACTACATTATGCTGGGGCCTTTGTTAATGATTTTGCATTTTCATTACGGGAGAGAAAATCGACAACTCTTGCTGCCATGTTTACTGATTCCCTAGAAGTAGAAGCTAACATGATGGCGAGTGGGAAGATGAAGCATAGAGATATGGATAGGAGGAAAAGAGAGGAAATTTTTCCCTCTACTTCTTCTTCTTCTGCTGATGTCAAATTTGAAATGATGTTGAAAACTATGGAAAAATTGATGGATAGATTAACTATGGATACTAGGTCTTTCAACAGAGAACAAGGTGATCCCCAAAGCAGGAATCCAAATTTCAGAAGGCCAAATCCCCCTGTTCCTCCCAAAAATAGACAGAGAGACCAGAGAAATCCAAGAAATCAAGAGGAATAACCCATCCATCCACCTTTTCCTGAAAATTATGTTGCTGATGAAGAAGATCCCCCTGAAAATGAGATTCACCTTTTTGGAGAGCAGGATTTAGAAATATATCTTACAGAAGAAGAACACAATATGTTTGAACAAGAAGGTGAAAATGAAGAATTTGAAAAGGAAACAGAGCAGTATCAAAGGGGATATTTACATGCTATGGATGATGTGCAAAGGAAAATCAGATTGAGGAACAAAGATGTCCTCATTAATAAAGGGAAGGCAAACCCAAATCAACCTTCCCCTAGTTCTGTGAATGTAGAAAAGGAAAATAAGTACAAAAAGATTCTTTTGTAAATATGGATGTTGAAAATGATGTACAAAAAGATAAGAGAACGAAACAAGTGGCTCCAGTTGATGTAGAAAGAATTGGTTCTGGTTTTAATTTACAAAGTGAACTTTCAAAGCTAAAAATCTCTGTTCCATTCAATGAGCTATTGAGAAACATTGAATATAGATATACTATCACAAAAAATGGTAAAAAATGAAGGGGAATGGCAATCTGACATTTTAGAGCTGAATGATGATAATCCTGCTATTTCATTTGGGTCAAAGGTTGAAAATTTAGACAGTGAAGAGGTTCCTCCTTTTTATTTAAGTCTGAATGTGCATGATAAAGTGGTTCATAATTCCATGCTGGACTCAGGAGCATCCCATAATCTGATGCCTAAGGGAGTGGTAGAAAGTTTGGGATTGGAAGTAACAAGACCCTACAAAGATCTGTATTCATTCGATTCTAAAAGAGTAAAATGCCTTGGTCTAATTAAATATATGGTGGTGACTCTAAATAAGCTGCCATCTAAAACTATAGTCATGGATGTGGTAGTTGCAGATATTCCGCCTAAGTTTGGGGTGTTGCTGTCAAGATCTTGGACTTCTAAGCTGAAAGGTAGTTTGCAGATGGATATTTCATATGCCACAATTCCTGTTCGAGATGGGAGCAGGAGATTATATAGTGAAAAAAGAACTCCTTACGTGGTTAGCAGTCAAGATAAACCGGAGATTCATCATATCTATGCTGTTGATACTGACTTGGGGTCTTCTATCTTCTTTAATGATGTGGTTCCACATGACTTAGAGGAGGCAGTACAGAGGAAGTCCAAAGAGAATAGGGAGAAGGAAGCAATGGAATAGGATGCTTTGGAGGTGAAAAAAAAGAGAGAAGGCCAATGGACCATGTACTTTGATGGGTTTGATGCAAAAATAGGTGCTGGAGCCGGTGTATATATAATTTCTCCCATTAGAGATTTCAAAGCTTTATCGTATAAATTGACTTTTGAATGCACAAATAATGTAGCAGAGTACGAAGCTTTGTTGCTAGGGTTGCATGCTTTGAAATATTTGGGAGCACAAAGAATAAGAGTCTTGGGAGACTCATAATTGGTGATAAACCAAGTGAATGAAAGTTATCAAACCAGACATCCCCGAATGAGGGCTTATAGGAATGAGGTATGGGATATGTTTGGTAACTTTTTTACAGAGCATACAATTCAGGTAGTTCCCAGACACGAGAATTTGGTGGTTGATTCTCTAGCAGTGGCCGCTAGAAAATTTGAAACACCTGTTGCTGGTCAGAAGGAGTACTAGGTGGAGATTGTAAATAGACCATCCATTCCTGATAATTCTAAGTATTGGCAAGTATTCAAAGATGACATGCACATTCAGAGATTTTTAGAATTATCAGGAGAGTTTGTGAATACTCATTTTGACACTAAAAATAATAATGATGAGACCCTTAAGAGTGATGAAGAAATTGAAGCAGAAGAAGAAGATGCTAAGAAGCTAAGGAAAACCCTAGGAGGTAAGGATATTATTCAGCTGAAAAATAATTTCATAGCTAGAGGCTTGACCCCTTTAGAAAAGATTTTTGATTAGAATGATGTCGCCAAGAATCCCAAAGTAAAACCTGTTGGAGATGCTGTTGAGGATAAAAATATTGGTACAGAAGAAAATCCTAATATCCTAAAATTATCCAAGAAACTGCCTGAAAAAGAGAAAGAAGAGTATGTGAAGTTAATGAAAAAGTATACAGACGTGTTTGCCTGGAGTTATGAAGACCTTAAAGAATATGACACATCTATCATAGAACATACCATTCCTATAAATCCTGGGGAGAAACCTTTTAAGCACAGAAACTCAGGAGGATAAATCCTAAACTACTCCCCATCATTGAGAAGGAAATAAAGAAGTTATTTGATGCCAAGATCATTGTAACACTTAGGTTTTCTAAATGGGTTGCAAATCTGGTACCTGTCAGAAAGAAGAATGGAGAGATAAGGTTGTGCATAGATTTCCGCAATTTGAATAAGGTCTCTATGAAGGATAATTATCCTTTACCAAAAATGGATCATATACTACAGCAGGTGGTGGGGGCTGAGAGAATTTCAATGTTGGATGGTTTTTCTGGCTATAACCAAATCAAGTTATTACCTGAGGATCAAGAGAAAACTGCTTTTACCACACCTTGGGGCACTTTCATGTATGCAAAAATGCCTTTCAGTCTGATGAATGCAGGAGTTACTTTCCAGCGAGCTATGGATATTGCCTTTGCAGGATAAATTGGACATTTTGTGGTGATTTATATGGATGATATTATGGTCTATTCAAATTCTGACAGAGAACACCTGCGTCATCTGGAGAAGGTTTTCACAAAATGTATAAAATATGGTATATCTTTAAATCTGAAGAAATCTAATTTTGCATTAGAAGAAGGAAAGCTGATGGGACATATAATATCTAAGGATGGCATAAATATTGATCCTGAAAGAGTAAGTGCAATTCTGAAGGTAGGAGAGCCTAGAAGCAAAAAGGAGATACAATCATTTCTGGGATAGGTAAATTTCTTGAGGAGATTTGTACCAAGCTTTGTTGAGATTTTGATGAATATTACAAATATGTTAAAGAAGGGTCATGAAATAAAGTGGAATACAGAAGCTAGGGAGTCTTTTTGGGAGATCAAGAAAGCAATTTCAGAGGCCCCTGTATTGGTAAGTCCAGATTTTACCAAATATTTCTCAGTATTCTCATATGCTTCAGAACATACTATAGCAGCACTATTATTGCAGAAAAATGATGAAAATTTGGAACAGCCTATAGCCTTTTTCAGTAAAATGTTACGGGATGGAGAATTGAAATATGACATCATGGAAAAGCAGGCATATGCTTTAGTTAAAGCATTAAAAGATTTCAGGGTATATGTTTTGCATTCACATATAATTGCACATGTTCCAACTGCTGCAGTAAAAGCAATTTTGACGCAACCAGACCTAGAAGGTAGGAGGGCGATATGGATAGCCACATTGTTGGAGTATGACATAGAAATAAAGGCCACGAAGCTGGTTAAAGGACAAGGATTGGCGAAAATGATGACAAATTCAAATTGTGAATCTTTGTAGATTAATTTTTTGTCTCACCAATTCAATCAGTTGGATACAGAAATAGAAATAATGGCTGATTTTGTGACCTCTCCATGGTATTCTGACATTGTTTTTGTTCTCCGAAATTTGCAAGCACCAGAAGGATTAAGTAAATCAAGAGCAAGATCTGTAAAGTTGAAATCTGCTAAATTTTGTATCATGAATAGATATCTTTATTGGAAAGACCCTGGTGGAGTGTTGTTGAATTGTCTTTTAGAAAATGAAGCTCAGCAAATTACCAAAGAATTTCATAAAGGAGACTGTGGAGAACATCATTCTTGGAAAGTGACTGCAAACAAAATCCTAAGAGCTGGTTATTATTGGCCTACATTATTCTCAGATGTGTATAAAGAAACCAGTAAATGTCATCAATGCCAAATTTTTAACGGTAAGAGAAAAGTACCGCCTCTCCCTTTGAATCCAATAACAGTTGAGGCTCCCTTTCAACAGTGGGGTTTGAATTTTATTGGTGAAATAAACCCAAATTCATCAGGACAACCTAAGTGGATTTTGACAGCCACAGACTATTTTACTAAATGGATAGAAGCAATTCCTACCAGGAGATCCACTGAAAATGTAATCATGGATTTTCTTGAAGAAAACATATTGGCTCATTTCGGGTGCCCAAAAAGGATAGTAACAGACAATGCAGCTGCTTTCAAATCCAAGAAAATGATTAATTTTTTTCATAAGTATCATATAAGCCTCAATCATTCAACTGCCTATTATCCTCAATGAAATGGGTTAGCTGAATCTTCGAACAAAAGCCTAGTAAGGATCATCAAGAAGCTGTTGGAGGATAATAATAGGTCCTGACACACAAAGCTCAAGTATGCTATATGGGCCGACATAATTAGTACTAAAAGGGCAATCGGCATGTCTCCGTTCCAACTGGTGTATGGAACTGAAGTTGTCTTTCCAGCATCATTAGGAGTTCCAATGATGATATATTTTCAAGACCAGGAAGAGGAACGAAATCATATGCAGCGAAGAATAAATCAGATTGTTGAGCTGGAAGAACAAAGGTACAAAGCTTATGACAAAGTGTAGTCACATCAGGAAAAAATGAAAAATAATTTTGACAGAAGAATCAAAGAAGAGCAATTTCAGATCGATGATTTGGTTTTGAAGTGGGACGCTCCTAATGAAGACAAGCACAGAAAATTTGATCCTAGGTGGGTGGGACCTTATGTTGTTGCTGGATACAGAGGGCAAAATGCATTTCTGCTAGAATATACAAATGGGGTTCTTCTGGAGAGCAACCCTGTAAATGGAAGGTATTTGAAGCATTACCTATCCTGAGGAGGAAGGTAAAATTTGTATCATAGCCTGTAAATACTTATTTTTCTTTACAAGTCAATATGAATGGTAGGATGAGTGTATTTGAAGCCCGCAGTGAAGGCCCTAAGATTCAGGAAGCATACCATTCCTTTTCTAAAAAAATATATATAAAAAATGATATATCTACGAAAAGCAAAAGATGAATTTTCCAGGAGTTATTATGAAAAATCAAAGAAAGGAACCTGGTCTACGAGTTCTTTGATACCTCACGGGGAGGATATCATCCCCAGATGGAGCCAGTTGTTAACACATCTATTTAGCATGAGGAAGAAAAGACCATGGTGAAGGAGAAATAATAGTTGCTTGTCGAAACTTTGGCTAAAAGATATATTATAAGAGTATGATGATGGGCAAAAATGATCATGTATCAAGAGATCCAATGGTGCGAAGTGAAGAGTTGGAGATCAACGGCCTATGCTATGTCCGCTCTCTAAAAGCTGGGAGGAGGATAAGTATGTGTGGGCGTTTAAAATGATATATGAATCAATGGTCCACAATCCAGCTTGGACAGATCCACGGTCCGTATAACTTCCACCTTAAGAAACCGCATGTTTGTTAAAACAATAGAGCCCAGCGGAATCGAGTACACTCGATATGACGGTGGAAAGATAAAGGCATATCACATCAACGATCGTGGAAGACTCCGGAGCCGAGACTTGCACGATAGATAAGACCAAGGAGCCTGGCGGAATCAAGTACATGTCTCTTGATCTAAAGGTGGAGAAATAAAGGTAGATCGCATCGACGGTTGTGGACGACCCCGGAAGGGAAACTTGCACGATGGATAAGATCGGGACACCCATTGGAATTAATTACATGGTGCTTGATCCAATGGTTGAAAATCAAAGGCGGGATAGATTAGTGGTCATGGATAGATCCAGAGGGAAAAGATGCGCGGTGGATAAAGGTAAAGGGTGGTTGCGGAATATAAACCACTGTCCACGTGGAAAATCATGGCATACTCCGGAGGCTAAAGTGGTTTCGTGCAAACCGCCGAAGGAATGCTCCGGAAGTGGGGTCCTATAAAAGGGAAGTTGACTTGTCCCATGGTTGTTTTATTGGCTCCGGATGGGTGAAAAATACATGTGGATTCGTCAACCCTCGACTATCATTTTCAAACAAAATGCTACAATTAACAGGTAAGGCCTAAAGCACCCATAATTCGTCAGTTTAATTGCCATTCATCACTGAATTATGGACCAGGAGGAGGGATTGCAAAGGTCTGCTCATGTCATAGATGACAGGGAGGATTATTTAGTCGACAGAGATAGGGGCGTATGTGACACCTTCCTATCTATAGGAAGCGTGTCCGTCAGTAAAGAAATATTGTGGTATTACAATTCACAAGGAAATACCGTCTTGAATGTATGTAAATCCTTTCTGTATTACTTCGCTCTCGAGCAAACACTCCATTTCCTGAAATTTGCAGAATGGTGTGCTGTTAACTACTCCCCTTCTCAGAGAATCATCATGAGTCATTCCACTTCCCGAATACTTTGTAAAGTCAATGCCCAAGTCATCCGCGAAAACCTCAATTTGCCTGAAAATTACCCTGCTAATCGTGAGTCAGTGAATGAGTCGATTCTTGCTGAATTTTACAAGAAGTGTGAAACCGAAATCTGTTGCCAATTTCTATCAAATATTCTGAAAGAAGGTCAATATTTAGATGGTTTTTTCTTACCTTACCCTGTGCATATTTTAAAAAATGAAGTCCAATTAGTAGTATCTCTGATCTGTCAAATATTAGGTCTTGATGATGATTGTCGCGTGGGTGAAGTCATCCTTGGTTTTTTATTGAAAATAAGTTCCTTAGGCTCTGAATCTCAGTCAATTCCGGTGTTAAGTCTAGATGAGTACCTGGATGAAGCAATCCATCTTCAGTTAATTGAGTTTTCAAAAGTTCGGTTCTTTAGATTTTAGACCTACTTGTTCAACATGCTGTTATGTTCCAATGTCACTGAACTGCAATTTTTGAGTACTATTTGCTCTTCTGATTTGCCCAAGCAAATCAACATGTTCGAATTTGCCAATTCGATCATGTCGAAAATGTATAAAATGTTGTTTGATGAAGAATTGCCCCATGTTTTGGACGAGATGAAATGTATGATGCATTCCTCACCCAAGGACCGAGTTGGAGACTGGTTCCTGCGTAAGGACTCCACTGTGTTAAGGGTATATGGATTTACCGGACAGCCTTATAAGTTACCTGCTTTCCTAACCCCGAGGATTTTTGCTTTAGAATTCATGAGACAAAGGTTGCAGTCTGAAGAAGAGCATTTTGGAGCTTTTAAAAAGTCTTCAAATATTAAATTCCCCCTCAAGGTTGGCTCTTTCATTTTTAAAAGTAAAGGCGCTTTAGTGTTCATAGAGAAATTGTCGGAGAATATGGATTTCCAAAAGGAGCCAAAGATAAATTATGATCCCCACCATGTGATCTCCTTGAGGAAACAGGCCAACAAGAATAAACCGTTTGATCACAAGTCTATTGAAGGTTTGGCTGAAACAACCAATTTGTTGCAGTTTACCGAGATTTCAAGATTTGATGCAAATGCAAGTGTTCTACCAGTTACAACATCTCAAGTAATGGAGGGCCCTAATGTTTTGATCAAGAGGAGTTTGTCTGAAATCGAAAGCATGGAATTCGATGAAGACGGATCACATAAAAAAGCCAAGTTGATTCAAGGTGGTGGAGGTTCAAGTGAAGAAATTTTTGATGATTTCAAGAAAGTTGCTATAGTCCCAACCAAAGCTGTACAAATAAATCAGTTTTCATTTAAAAGTGTAGATGGTTCAGAAGCAAGCCCAACTTTTAAGTCAAAAGAGGAGCTCAAAGCTAGTTACATGGAGAAAAGAAAACAGTCTCAGGAGGAAACAAGAAATTTGCTCCCTCGGGTAAGAAGTTTATACAGTCCAAAAAATTCTCTGGTTTTTGCCAGAGATACCGAAAGAAATACCCTCAAGTTGGCTGTGGTAAACGACAAAAAGACGTCAGAAATGGAGGTCCGTTTGGATAAGATCAGTGTCCCCGATAAGATACAGCTGCATAAATAAACCAGTGATATCATTTATTCAGACCTATTACAAGCTATGGTAAGAGTAAATAAATTAAAAATTCTAATAGATAAATTAGAAATCCAATTGAAGCATGAAAGAATTGAAAATAAGGCAAATGCCATCCAGATTAAGAAACTACAAACAGATATTGTCAGTTCAAATAATACCCAGGCAGTCAGGAAAATGTTGGAAGAAAAGGATAATGCTCTTCAAGTTTTGAAGAAAAAATTAAAAATCCCAGGTTCAGAACATGTCCAATCAGCTGAATTATTGGTTTTGCAAGAAGAGAAGGATAAGGTCCATCAAGAGATGATGGAGTATAAAGGAAAAGCTATCGAGTTACAGGAAGAAAAGGATAGGTGGGAGGCCGAACGGAATGAACTATTATCTCAAATTTCCTTAATGAAAAAAGACCAAAATGCTGAGAAGGAAATGATGGAGGAGTTAATGAGTCAAACTCCCACCAATGAAGACCTGTCCATTGTGAATATCGACAAGCCATTGGATGATTTTTCTGCGGATTATTTGTTGGTGCCTATGTCCCAGGTGAGCTTAAAAGATGAATTAATTAAGGAATTAAAGGAAGAGAATGAAAAAATAAAGTTTGATTTGGCCAAGATAAGTGAGAGTAAGAATAAAATACTGCAAGACAAAAACCAGTTGCAAAAGAAATTCAATGAATTGAAAGAAAAAAGCATTGGGAAAGGTACTCTTTAGGGGGCAAAGCATACCATTTGGGACACTTTATCTGTGGAGATTACAAAATTTAGGCACTATCTAAACTTTGTTGATGATCAGAATATTTTGATCAATTTGTCCCACCAAAGATTAAAATTAGTGAATGAACACATGGAAAGAAAACCGCTTGTCACAGCCCAGAATACTTTGAATTTTTTAAATTCATTGACATATCAGAAAGTACATGATATTGGGATAAAGGACAGGATATCAATAGTATTGTAGGCTAAGAAATTTATCCACAAGCATCATTTAATGAAGACGGTCCAAGATAGAGCCGACGAAATGCTTTCAGAGGTTAATAACTTCAAGCAGGTTTTCAAGGAGTTGTTCGAAGATGGCTTGCCTTCCTTTTGGGATGAGGAGGGACGGATGTTTTCGCAGGAGCACTATCACAGCTTGCTAGTTCAGAATCGCATGGACCACTCTAAATTCGATGACTTGGAGAAGAGCCTAACTAGAAAAGCTATTGTGGATAAATTGACGGAGGATTTCGAGATTTTACAGAAGTTCCTGATTGTCAGAAGGGGATTGCCTAAGGTGTCATATGAAGCATACATGGAGCTTGAAGTATCAATTAGAGAGATGATGGAATGTGACATCCCAAGCGCAGAGTAGTGGAAATCCGTAGAGAGGTTTGGAAAAACGAAATACTTACTTCATTCGTAGAGACAAGCATTATACACCGAGGAGCTGACTGGGCGAATACATGGAGCTGACTGGGCGAAGACATGGAGCTGACTAGACGAAGACCTATTATCAAGTTGATTTTTACTTTATGATCAGTTAGGATTGAAGCTGTAATTTATTCCTAGAAGCTAGGGATTTAGTTACAAGACTTTAAATGAAGCCGATTATTCAGTTATGAATCTTCTTGGAAGATCAAATTATTTTTTGTATATATTTGCATCTATTTTATGAGATGGGGGTTGGAACCCGTCTTGTTGTTGAGAGTTTTGGATAACATATATTTTTTGAATAACAAAGCAAATATATGAGAATTATTAGAGATTCCTGTATCATTGATATTACAGTCTGTGCTTCTTTCCTTATGTGATTTTGTCTTTCCAGTGTAACACTTCATTTTGTCTTTCTTCGTATATGAAATACAGCTTTGGATGATTAGAATTCATATGTTTATGCTCTGGTCATCATTTTAGATATTTTATATATATTTCTACTAAAGTTGATATAGAATTCATCTTTGATGCTTTGTATTAATGGACTGTTTCTTTGCCTCTTCCTTTTCACCTGAATCAAATGAATGACTGTGATAATGTGATTATCTTTCCTTTGATTAATCTCGTGTATATGTCTTTGTGATATCCTTATATGAATGTGACTCCATGCCCAATGGTTATGTGATTATTTCAGCCATATATACAAATCTTTGAGTGTTGTTTTATATCTGGTCTAACTAAATCCGTATTGAGAGATCCCTCTCTGGAAGAAAAAAACCAGTTTCTTTCTAAAGTGGTTTTGCTGTTACCTTGGAGTTTACCTTTCACAACCTTGGGTACATTCTGAGTGCTAATAGGGCCCACTTCTCATAGAGAGACCACAATTACATATTACATATTTTACACTGGGGTCTATTGCCTCGACTTACAACGGAGTTTGTACCTCAAGGTTTAGACACAATTTAGACATCCTGTAAAGGGGTAACACACATCCCCAATGGGGGTGAAAAAACATATAATGATAATATACATCATAATATCTTCCAAAGTTACAAATACATCAACAATCCCTCTTAAATAGGAAGGTATTATCTCTCTACATAGTCATCAACACATATGGTCAGGTCTTCATCACATCATCATCATCACAGAGTCATAGAGTCTTCATCATAGTCACTGCCATCATATTCTTATAATTTAATCATCGTACCATACTATCTGTCATCATAAGTTTCTACAGTGCCAACCCTTTTTCATGCTGGATGTGTGCCTAGTCCTCTGCTAGGTCTTCATCTACAGTGCCAACCCTTTTTCATGATGGATGTAGACCTAGCCTTATGCCAGGTATTCATCTACAGTGCCATCCCTTTTTCATGCTGGATGTAGGCCTAGCCCTCTGTGTAGGTATTCATCATGTCTAGGAGAAGCCATCAAGTAGGTACATCTCATGACTTATTATATGCCTCTTGCAAAACCTACAAGATCTCCCATGACTGATTATATGCCACTGCAAAATCTGAAGGAGCATCCCATAAGTGATTACATGCCTTGCAATACTTGTGTAACCTCATCATCTTCATATCATCTCATCGTCTCATAGAGCAAATCCCAGATACACATAACACAAAAATCACATTCACTGGCATGGTAGGAAAAACCTACTACCATATGGGAAAGGATCCAACACTTACATCCGACCATGGGAATCCCATCCTACCACCATGTCATAAAGGCTCATGTGTATCTGCTTCTTCCAGACTCATCACTTCCCTTTGGAGGAAACCTCGATATGAAGAACACCAAGATTCTCTCTGAAGTACTCGAACTTGAGTCTGGCCATTTCTAACATAGAATCACATCAAGGCTGATTACATCCAAGGATAACCTATGAGCTTCGATAGGACTAATTACATCCGAGGACAACCTACATGACTGATTATGTTTGAGCAACCTATGAGCTTCGCTAGTATTTTATGCTTAGACAACCTATCTCACCGAGTATGCTTTAAATCATCATTCTCTGTTTCGAGATATCTTGATTTGGATCACATACTGGAGCTTCACTCCTTCTCTCTGCATCATACAAAAATGTAAGTCAGTTCAATCAAATAAAATAGTAGTTTTCAAAAGAAACATACTACCTCACAAATAGCCGAGAAAGTGGCAACATATTTTCCCTTGGTTGTACTCAGTGCCATGCAGGACTACATCCTGCCAAACCAGTATCCCAAATCGGATCTCAAACCGAAGAAGCAACCCAAGGTGCTCTTCTTCTCAGTGGTGCTACCAATCCAAATAAACATAACCATGCGGGTTAGTCTTTTGATTCATATCATACTTGAGACCATACTCAACTATACCCTTCAAGTACCTCACTACATGCTTTGCAACTAGGTGAGCATGTCTCATATCCGCTAGGAACTGGTTAGGTCATTCACAACAAAGCATGGGTCTGGTCTTGTATTCATGAGGCACACCAATGAATAAATCATCTGATGATACATCATGGAATAAATCGTCTCTGATGAAGCATCACTCAATAGCTTCTGGTTCGATGTCATAGGTGTGTCCATGGCCTTGCAGTCGATCATCTTGAACCTCTTTAGGATCTCCACTACATACTTCCCTTGTATAAGGGAGATTCCATCTGCACTCTACCACACCTCCATGCCTAGAAATTAGTGCATCATACCCAAGTTCTTCATCTCAAACTTGGCAACAAGTCTCCTTCTTGCATCTTTAATGAGTTCCTCTTTTCCTCTCAGGAACAGGTCATCGACATATAATGGGAGCATCACTAGTCTTCTTCCTTCAACCTTGAAGTAAAGGTTGGAATCCACTTTACTCATAGTAAATCCTAGAGCCATCAGTAAGCTGTACATCCCATCGTACCATGTTGAACCTCAGGATCTTTTGCAGTCACTCCCTCTCAAGTGGAGCATCATTCTCCCTCTTCCTTTCGTACTATATGTATTGAAAAGTTCTATAATGGAGTGACAAGTAGCTTCCTCTAATACTAATATTCTATGTATCCATCTAGGGTCATTGTATACCAAGATCCTATATCTTGAACTTTGTTCAAAATTTCTTCTTGCACCCATATGTGAGCTTGTACAATGCCTTCTTTAATTTGCACACATGAGTCTTCTTGTCATGTGTCTTAACTCCCGGTGGATGCTCTATGTATACTTCCTCCTTAACTACATCATTAAATAATGTTATCTTGATGTCAGCTGGTGTATCTCCCATCTCATACCTATACGCATGGATATAATGGAAGTGTACCACATCACTGGTGCAAATGTCTCTTCATGGTCTGTGCCTTCTTTCTGTGAGAAGCCTTGAGCTACGAATGTTTCCTTGTATCCCACAATGCTTCCATCTATTGCATGTTAGATCTTGTATATCCATATGGAATACACTATGGAATTCCCTTTAGGTCTCGACACCACATCCTAGACATCATTCTTCTTGAACTGGTACTCTTTGATATTAGTCTCCTTCCTTTTCTTCTTATCTACTTCTTCATAGCTGGAAGGCTCTGCATCAATGATGTCGCTCAACAGTGTCACATAACTAGATTGTGTCTGAGGCCTCTTTCTTTATTTGGAAGTATCGTCATACTATTCTTCATCTTGGATTATTTATCGTTCCCAAGGTGGTATTCATCTATCGAGGTGGATCAACCGTTCTCATTATATTCTTCTGAATCTCTTTCTTTCGCTATGGTGTCTTTGACTCGGGAAGCTTCAGGTTCCTCTTTTGAACTGTCGTTACTTGTTCTTTGGCATGATCTACAATTCAAGTTCATTTTCATGATTAGAAACATATCATAATTTCCAAAACATATTAATAGTGACAAATATATGTCACATAGCTATGCGACTATTTTATCCACTGCTACAACATTCATCCATATCATTTATACATACGATAACTTTTAAATGCATTCTACCCTAATGTTATTAAGAGTGTCTACTACTCCTAATATTCCAGCAAAGAGGTTTCAATATAGATAAGTAGTAATGGAATGTTGTACAATATCATTGAATTTTTACCCATCATGTGTGACTCAGTAGTATAAATGCAAATACTCAAACATGCATAACACATCAACTGAATATAAACAAATGCATAACCAAACAATATCATGAAATGACAATTGAATACTTATCTTTATTTGTTTCGTGGGTGGACTCCTTCTTGAGTCTTCATCTTCATCATATTCTTCATTGATAACAACATCATTTCTTATACAAATGCTAATATGGATAAGAGGTTCTTCAAGAATTAAGTCCTTAATATTCCTCATCGCTTGAGGGATATTCTTTGAATCATTAGAGCTTGTTACACCGAAATATTGTCCTCTTGATCCATGTGTCTACCATTTTCCTAATCCCCAAATTTACCTCTTCTAATTTGATTGATATTGAGGTTGTTTCTGCCTTTTTTTCCCTCTTTAGGAAGGTTGGTGCTCTTTCCCTTCATGCTAGAAGTACCGATGGTGCTCTTCCCCTTCTTGCTAAGTGCGTCGATGGTGTTTCAAGGGAAAAAACATGGTTTTGAGCCCCTCACTGAAGTTGGATGAGGTGGAGGATTATTCCTATTGTCTAGGTGAGGTGGCATTCAATTCCTAACCTATGGGGAAGATCCCTTAGACCCCTCCCCCTAATCCTCAACCTACTCTATCCCTTTAGCCTTATAAATTAAATCCTCTCTCCATTGTGAAAGGGGGAAGGACTATGGTACTATTATGCTGGTGGAATTTGTAGGTGATCCCTATCATCCATTGGGAGGCTTAGTAGCTTGCTTTGGAGGCTTAGCCTTGGATTGGATTGTTGGATGGAATATTGCAGCATTAAGGCTAGATTTTGATGTTATCTCCTATGTAATTATATGTATCTTCTTGATTACATTAATACAAATCTCTTTCCATAAATGTGATTGTGTTGATGATGTTTAGAAATTTCTTCATTAACTGTTAGCTTAGATAAATTCATGTTTGGATACACATGTACTGTTTTCTTGTTTCCACTTGCTTTACAGGGTTTTGTAGTTGAATATTTGAAGGATCTAGAGCTTGGATCAACAAAGAGAGAAAAGGATTTGCATATTGCAGGTAAGTGATCTATATGTTAACTTGAATTTCTATATGATCTAGGAAAGTAGGTTGTATTACGTATTTGATTTGTTCTAGATCCACTTGGACTAGGGAGATCTAGCTTGAGTCTGCTTGAGTATATTTCTCTAATAACAGAGCTTGATCTTCAGTTGCTTCTTTTCTCTTATTATGAGTCGAGCTTCTTTTTGTTTTCACTCTTACCAGAGTCTACCAAGGGTAATCACTTCCTTCTAGTACACATTCCTCGAATGAATGAATCCCATGATCTTAGGAGGCCATTCAAGGTGGTTATAATAATATCTTATTCTTCTTTGATTTCTTCATCATAGCATCAAACACTTCCTTTTGGTGTCTTCAAGGATGACACATGAGGGATGAGATGATCTTTAATATAATATGCAATGATTCTCTTGGCTCTAGCCTTACCATCATCTTCCTTTGGCTCTCAGAACTTCCTTACTGAAATACTGATCCAAGTCAATTTCTTCAAGGATCACGGAGGTCCTATACTTCCATACTTGGAAGTTGTCAGATTCACCAAGCTTTTCATCAAGCTGGTGTGATTAGTCATTTTGAAAGGAGAGCCTCAAATGTAAATAGAAAAAATTTAGATCTTACCGATCTGAGGTGTCCGTCTTGGTTCCAAAGCTGGCCGATCTAGGGTTTGTCAGAGAAATACTAATTTTTAAAACTTGGAATTTCAAACTTATAATTGGATAGAAATATGGGCCTATTTAAGGTGAGCTTTCCAATGTACTCCTTCTCTGAAAACAATGAAGGGAAGCTCTCAGAATAGGAAGCCCTAGTTTTCCAATTCCTTCTTTGGAATTGACTGATATTTATTCTACTATATATACAAAATTTCAGATCCTTAAATTCTAAAACTTTTCAGTGTGATAACCTGATAGGTATTATTTCCCACTTCACAGGTTAGAGCAGAAATGGATTCTCCAAGTGGTACTTATACTGAGTTTCCCAAGGTGACTGTTCAGCATAGCGAACTTGTACAGACTTTTACATGTCACTGTTTCACATTCTAAGTATGAAAAACATACCATGGAAACTAAAGTCCGTTCCCTACCTGGAACATCTTGCTAAATTTTGTTTGGACCTTCCTAGCCCGTGATATAGAAAATCTCCCTAGATCACTTGTTTATGACTATATTCTGGAGGAGGATGGAACCCTGATTTGGAGGAACCATATCTCCTAAAGTATAGTGAATTTGAGGCTGAAACATTTACATAGTGTACAGAATGAATTTATCTTTGTCCTATAGAAGTTTCGGCTTCTGAGCCTTCTCCAATCTCGTGTTATAGAGAAAGTTATAAAATGACTAAATTCAGTCTTCTAGGGTTTTCAGGCATGAACCCCTAATTTCCATGAGCTTTCATTGTAGTTGTATTTATGATACACAGTGAAACTTCTCTGATTTAGAAACTGCTACCATGAACATATGCGCCCTAGTGAGGCAATTTAGACTAGCTCTTCTTGCTTGGTGATCTGTGGAGAGAACTCCTTCAACTAGGAAGCCCTAGTTCCCGCAGCTGCACAGTGCCTTTTTTGAGAGAGGCTATGATACCATGTTATATTTTCTTAATATATGATTAGATTATCTAGGACCTTTATCTAAAATAATAACAAGTACAACAAAATGCATAAGATGTAAAACATGCACAGGACACAAATATTTTCATCAGGGAAACCATAAAGGAGAAAACCCCGCAAACTTCTTCAGAATAGTAAGATGATCAAAAGCAGTAATAAGAAATGTTCTCCATCTATCTTTCTCTCCTCCTATGATTGTCTCTCTCTCTCCAATTCCTTAGAGAGTGTGTGAGGTATGTATAAATGAGGGAGAGTGTCTATCTATTTACACCCTTTCAAGTCACTGACCAAATATAAGACTCGAGTCTACATGTCATCTCACATGGGGCCCGCTTCTCCTAGAGAGACCACAATTACATGTTACATGATGTTACACTGGGGACTGTTTCCCCGACTTACAACGGAGGTTGTACCTCAAGGTCTCGACACAATTTAGACAACCCGTAAAGGGGTAACACACATACCCAATGGGAGTACAACAATATACAATCATAATATACATCATAAAATCTTCTGAAGTTACAAATACATCAACATTTTATACTCATAAAATCAACTTATACAGCCATAAACATTGCGAATATATTCATGAAAGAGATTTTTAGACTTCATGGAATATTGAAAATAGTTATCACTCATCAAGATGCAAAATTTAACTCAAATTTCTGGACATCACTATTCAAAGGTATGTATACAAAGATAAATTTAGTACAACCTATCATTCTCAAATAAATAGACATACTGAATGAGTAAATCATATATTAGAATATATGCTAAGGATGTATGTAATGAATCAACTAGGTAAAATGGGAGGACTATATTCATTTAGTGGGATTTGTGTATAATAATAATTATAAAGCTTCCCTCAAGATGAGTCCTTTTAAAGTGTACTTGTATGACATAAGCTGTAAAGTACCCTTGAGTTGGTGTAATATTGAATACATAATGCTTTTAGGACCAAATATGTTGGCACAGGTGGAGAAAATGGTACGCCAAATGAAACAAAATTTAAAAGCAACACATGACATGCAAAAACATTATGGAGACAGGAAGATAACAACTAAAGAATACAATGTAGGGGAATGTGTATTTCTAAGAGTCAAACCAAAGAAAAGTATGCTAATAACATGATTATATGCCAAAATTGCACCCATATATATGGGACCTTTGAAATATTGGCTAGAATAGGGCATGTAGCATATCAATTGGCTCCACCTCCATACATAAGAATTCATGATGTTTTCCATGTTTCTTCATTAAAAAATATATATATATGATTAATCTCATATTATTGATTGGAATAATGTATAGGTGGAATCGAAGAACGACTTTCACGCGGAACCGATGTACATTCTAGAGAGGAGAGAGGTGGTGCTTCGGAGGAAAACTTTCATGCAAGTTAAAGTTCAATGGAAGAATTACACCCCAGAGGAAGCTACTTGGGAAAGAGAGAATGTTATGAAAGAAGGTTATCCTTTTTTATTTCAAGACTATAATAAAATTGAATAGTCACTGAGGATGGTGAAAAAAATTTAGGATGGGAGGGTTGCAATACCCTATCGTAACTTTTAAAACTATTTTCATTTAAAGTTTTACTCATGTAACATATATTAATAATTTATAGAAGTTTATTTCTTTTGTAAAAATCCGGATATGGAGGATAAGCAGTCATGCAGTTAATTGATAGAAACTTGATTTTAGAGTAGTAACTAAATACTCAACCATCTTTATGAAGACAAGTGGCCAGTCATAGAGAGAGATAGTTATTATCCATTAAATGTGCTAGGCAAGGAAGAAAAAGATGGCATGCAGAAAAAAGAAAGAAAGGAAAAGAGAGTTGTGAGAGATGACCATTGGGTGTAGGCTCTAAGTGATTTACGTGAAATAACAAAGAGCTACTAGAGAGCATATGATAGATGTTAGGATCTGAAATAGAAATTCTAGTGAGCATGTTAAGGTGCTAGGTTCTGGAATAATTAACTCTCTCCATTTTAACTAGTGGCAACTTGGAGCTCTAGGAAGTGAGATTTAAACTCAGGGTTCTTGGAAAGGGGGTGAAACTCTTACATACTGCAAAGTTTCGAGGTTCCTAAGGTTGGGCGGTGCATGGATGTTAAATTTTCATTTCCATATTAGAGCTGTATATGTTTTCTAGTAAACTAAACCTTGTTTGTTATGAATATAAGTTATGTTTTAATTTATTTTGTACAGATAACATGGAAGGCAATGTTGAAACTTTTAGTCATTTCTTTACAATGTATCTGTGTAAATCATTGGAATGATTAAACCGTTCAAAGATTGGGGATGATTATTATTTCTATAAAAATAAGATTAGATAGTGACTGAAAGTGTAAATGTATCAGTAATTACATATTCAGTTATGACTAAGAGCATAGTTCTTGAGAGAAAACAAAACCCTAGGAAAACCAACGCATTATTTCTTTTACGCAGATAGATAACTGAATACAAGCACAAATATTGACTGAAAAACTAAACCTTATGAAAATATATGTAATACATTTTATACAGAAAACAATATATGGGAATAACTCTACCGATTTTATGTTAAAAGTAAAAAACAATAACATTGATAGGGTGAAAACACGAAGTTGGGAAACAATTTTGTGACAGTTCGCTTTTTTTTGTTATAATTTCTAGTTTGTTGGCCAAGAAAAAAATCAACATATGTGTTTGGCTGAGAGTTGTAACATTTCTTGGACAGGAAATTAACCATGATTAAAATTCTCTCGTATGAGAGTTTTAATTAACTCTGGCTTAATTTTAGAGTTGGAATAGCTTTTGACCGAGAGTTTTAATTAAAATCTAGGTTAATTTTAGAGTGGGAATAAATCTCGCCCGAGATATTTTATATTTCTTGATTGATACATTTCTCGGTCGAGAGTTTCTGGTCAACAATTCCAACAGCATTTCTGCAGTATTCATAAATGTGTCAGTTTAACAAGGCAGAAACACTGCAAAACATGAGAATTACATGTCGAATTTTATACCAATAGATTCATCATTTAGTCTACTTTCTCATAATATAAAAATTTTTGAATTTCATTTAGGATTTCTAATTTTTACTATTTTTTCTAAACTTCATCTTTAAAAAATTTATTGACTTAAAAATCTGTCACAATGAAAATTCAATATCATCACAATGACGAAGCCAAAAAAATATAAAATATCATAAGGATGCTCCTTGCAATGTCCTCTTCAAAAGGGTGGGTTTAGTTTATTTGATAAGAGTCATATTTGAAAGAAAATGCAAAGACAAAAACATGTGTCAATAAGGCACCATTTTTTGTACATATGTTATTTCAATAAATAATAAAAATTAGTGTATAAGTTTGAAAATCCTCAACATATAGTCCATCCACAAGTGTAATCTGTGTATATTATGAGTATAATTTGTGTTTCCCTAATATGAATAACTATGTCTAAGAAAAATGTGGCTCACACAGGTCACTCATTATTCATACTTAAAAATTTTAAAGTATATGTCGTTGGTGGACATCAAATTTTCCCCACTCTATGTCGATAATTTAAAAAACTATATATGAGTACGTAGGTAATTCAATTCTCTAAAACTTGTGTGTTTACTTCAAGGTGAAATTCCTTAGGGATATATGGGTTTGAAGGAGTTGAAGTTGAAAAACAAAAATTTTTGCAGTTTTTTTTGTCAAAAAACAAGCAAAAGTGTTTCCCAACTTCATGTTTTCACCTATCATACAAGTAGGACCATTATTTTAGTCAAAATATTGATACTAACCATACAAGTCAAAGCCATAATAAGTAGAATACACATTCAATTATCTTTAAAGAAATGGTTTTTCCCAATACAATCAAACAAGTAAGGAGTTAACTAAAGGATTTAAATAGGCATTGTATATTTTGTTATAAAACAAGGAGTTAAAACCCCAACATTAGCGAGGTGGAATGCTTTTATTCACCTTAGAAATTACTTCCTATAGGTTAAAAAAAACTAAAATCCAAACACTTAAAAAATATAATGGAAAGATGAGCCAAAGCAAACCCCACTATTTTGCTTCATATTCAGATATTGGCAGCACCAATGAATCCCTTGTAATTTCTTCCACTCAATCTCTTACAGACATGACTGAAAAGTGAACAGGGACTTACAAACAAAATCGCAAGTGACAGTCCAACCAGGTGATGTCTTGCTATTGGCTGCAATAATAACTTGCGACACAAAATAAATGAGTTAATGGGTAAAATATGATTGTAGGAAAGAAAACCGTAAACTGTGAAAAGCTTACAACTATTAATACCTGTATTGTGAAATTTGGGAGCTTCAAAACCCTGATATGTGAGGGAAAATTCCAAATTCTTTGCTGTAATGCATCTGGAGGTATAAAGATTAACTTTAGCTGCTTGTACTTGAAACCTTTACAAAATCCATCCATAAACCAAACACCACATATGCACAGATGGTGGTAATGTAGAATGCAGTCGATGAAAACATAACATTGGATAATGTTTAAACCTCAATGAATCTCTAACTGAACTGGAGCTAATCTCTGTTGCTTCTCATGTGAAGTGAAGCTACAATATTTAAAAAAACAAGTGCATTCAATGCCATGGGAGTCAAACAAAGATCTATGTTCTGCCGAACAACTTGATAGGAAGTAAAAACTAGTAGAGTGAAAAGATAAACCTCAACCCTATCCTAAAAAGGGTAAATAACGTCAATTGTAGAGAATTGTCCTCCTCGGGAGTTGTAGCATGAGCAATTAAATTTACCATAAGATGTATTGTGTACAATATACACTTGGGGTTCATGAGGTGAGCTCCAACGACATTAGTTTATTTATTGTCTTAAGGCTTAAGCACTTGTTTCAAGTTTGAATTACCATAAGATGCTTTGTGACCAAATTACACCATCTTGTTCAAATGTTGAATATTGGATTAGATTAAACCTTAAGAAGTAATACTTTATTGTCCTTTAACCTCAATATTTTTCATCACCTACGTTTAAACCTTAAGAAGTCACGAGTTAACTCCACAGTCATATCTGTAAAGCGTATGTACCAGAAAGAAATATCGTCTTTGTTGAATCG